>OV656768.1:3652596-4252596 GCA_927399505.1 Luperina testacea
ATGGTGCTTTTAATATTTTTTTAGTTTTTGTCAGGCCATCCTGAATAAGTTTCCCTATCAGAAAAACCATACATGACAGCTGTTCAAAAATATTATTATTTTAAGCCCATTTCATAACATGTCCTTTCATGCGGACGAAGTTGCGTTGCGTATTTATATAAAAAACTAGTATTTGGGCGTTGCGCGAGCTGCAAGCAGCTCGCGGGGTCGTGTTTTTGAGGAGTATTTCTTACCCTTGTAAAAAGTATTTGGGCGTTGCGCGAGCTGCAAGCAGCTCGCGGGGTCGTGTTTTTGAGGAGTATTTCTTACGATGGGGGGAGAGGGGGGAGTTTTGAAAAATGATTTTGACCAACTCTGGGCCCCTTGATATGAATCTGAAAAAAAAATGTTCCAAGTCTCTTAACTTCCGAGATCTACCTCTAGAGGGGGGGAGAAGGGGGGCAAGGGGGGCAACTTTGAAAAATGGATTTTACTTTTCCGAGCTTCCTCTATACGAATCCGTAAAACAACAAAACACGGGACTCTTAGTTTCCGAGATACGATAGGGATGGGGGAGAGTGGGGTGGAAAAGGGGAGGTTTGGGATTTTTCCCATACTCGTGAGAGTTACTTCTATACGAATCTGTAAAAATATACCCACCTCCCCCTTCACCATCTGGGAGAACAATTATGTCAGTCAGTCAGTGAGTGGTAATCGAGCTTTATATAGTATAAATAATAATAATAATGTTCAAAGTCTTAACTTCCAAGATCCGCCTAAAGGGGGGAGAGAATGGGGGGAATTTTGAAAAATGGTTTTTACTTTTCCGAGCCTCCTCTATACGAATCCGTAAAAAAACAAAACCCAGGTTTCTTAATTTCCGAGATACGATGGGGGGAGGGGTGAAGGGGGGGATAGGGGGGAGTTTTGAAAAATGATTTTGACCAACTCTGGGCCCCTCGATATGAATCTGAAAAAAAAAATGTTCCAAATCTCTTAACTTCCGAGATTTACCTAGAGGGGGGGAAAGGGGGGCAAGGAAGGCAACTTTGAAAAATGGATTTTACTTTTCCGAGCCTCCTCTATACGAATCCGTAAAACAACAAAACACGGGACTCTTAGTATCCGAGATACGATAGGGATGGGGGAGAGTGGGGTGGAATGGAAAAGGGGAGGTTTGAATTTTGAAAAATAGTTTTTACTTTTCCGAGCCTCCTCTATACGAATCGGTAAAAAAACAAAACCCAGGTTTCTTAATTTCCGAGATACGATGGGGGGAGGGGTGAAGGGGGGGGAGGGGGGAGTTTTGAAAAATGATTTTGACCAACTCTGGGCCCCTTGATATGAATCTGAAAAAAAAAATGTTCCAAGTCTCTTAACTTCCAAGATCTACCTAGAGGGGGGGGAGAAGGGGGGCAAGGGGGGCAACTTTGAAAAATGGATTTTACTTTTCCGAGCCTCCTCTATACGAATCCGTAAAACAACAAAACACGGGACTCTTAGTTTCCGAGATACGATAGGGATGGGGGAGAGTGGGGTGGAATGGAAAAGGGGAGGTTTGAATTTTGAAAAATGGTTTTTACTTTTCCGAGCCTCCTCTATACGAATCCGTAAAAAAACAAAACCCAGGTTTCTTAATTTCCGAGATACGATGGGGGGAGGGGTGAAGGCGGGGAGGGGGGAGTTTTGAAAAATGATTTTGACCAACTCTGGGCCCCTTGATATGAATCTGAAAAAAAAAATGTTCCAAGTCTCTTAACTTCCGAGATCTACCTAGAGGGGGGCGGGAGAAGGGGGGCAAGGGGGCAACTTTGAAAAATGAATTTTACTTTTCCGAGCCTCCTCTATACGAATCCGTAAAACAACAAAACACGGGACTCTTAGTTTCCGAGATACGATAGGGATGGGGGAGAGTGGGGTGGAATGGAAAAGGGGAGGTTTGAATTTTGAAAAATGGTTTTTACTTTTCCGAGCCTCCTCTATACGAATCCGTAAAGAAACAAAACCCAGGTTTCTTAATTTCCGAGATACGATGGGGGGAGGGGTGAAAGGGGGGAGAGGGGGAGTTTTGAAAAATGATTTTGACCAACTTTGGGACCCTTGATATGAATCTGAAAAAAAAAATGTTCCAAGTCTCTTAACTTCCGAGATCTACCTAGAGGGGGGGGGAGAAGGGGGGCAAGGGGGCAACTTTGAAAAATGAATTTTACTTTTCCGAGCCTCCTCTATACGAATCCGTAAAACAACAAAACACGGGACTCTTAGTTTCCGAGATACGATAGGGATGGGGGAGAGTGGGGTGGAATGGAAAAGGGGAGGTTTGAATTTTGAAAAATGGTTTTTACTTTTCCGAGCCTCCTCTATACGAATCCGTAAAGAAACAAAACCCAGGTTTCTTAATTTCCGAGATACGATGGGGGGAGGGGTGAAAGGGGGGAGAGGGGGAGTTTTGAAAAATGATTTTGACCAACTTTGGGACCCTTGATATGAATCTGAAAAAAAAAATGTTCCAAGTCTCTTAACTTCCGAGATCTATCTAGAGGGGGGGGGAGAAGGGGGGCAAGGGGGCAACTTTGAAAAATGGATTTTACTTTTCCGAGCCTCCTCTATACGAATCCGTAAAACAACAAAACACGGGACTCTTTAGTTTCCGAGATAGGACAGGGATGGGGGAGAGTAGGGTGGAATGGAAAAGGGGAGGTTTGAATTTTGAAAAATGGTTTTTACTTTTCCGAGCCTCCTCTATACGAATCCGTAAAAAAACAAAACCCAGGTTTCTTGATTTCAGAGATACGATGGGGGGAGGGGTGAAGGGGGGGAGAGGGGGGAGTTTTGAAAAATGATTTTGACCAACTCCGGGCCCCTTGATATGAATCTGAAAAAAAAAATGTTCCAAGTCTCTTAACTTCCGAGATCTACCTACAGGGGGGGGAGAAGGGGGGCAAGGGGGCAACTTTGAAAAATGGATTTTACTTTTCCGAGCCTCCTCTATACGAATCCGTAAAACAACAAAACACGGGACTCTTTAGTTTCCGAGATAGGACAGGGATGGGGGAGAGTGGGGTGGAATGGAAAAGGGGACCGGTTTGAATTTTGAAAAATGGTTTTTACTTTTCCGAGCCTCCTCTATACGAATCCGTAAAAAATCAAAACCCTGGTTTCTTAATTTCTGAGATACGATGGGGGGAGGGGTGAAGGGGGGGAGAGGGGGGAGATTTGAAAAATGATTTTGACTAACTCTGGGCCCCTTGATATGAATCTGAAAAAAAAAATGTTCCAAGTCTCTTAACTTCCGAGATCTACCTAGAGGGGGGGAGAAGGGGGGCAACTTTGAAAAATGGATTTTACTTTTCCGAGCTTCCTCTATGCGAATCCGTAAAACAACAAAACACGGGACTCTTAGTTTCCGAGATACGATAGGGAGGGGGGAGAGTGGCGTGGAAAAGGGGAGGTTTGGGATTTTTCCCATACTCGTGAGAGTTACTTCTATACGAATCTGTAAAAATATACCCACCTCCTCCTTCACGAGGGGGAAGGGGGGGAGAGGGGGGAGTTTTGAAAAATGATTTTGACCAACTCTGGGCCCCTTGATATGAATCTGAAAAAAAAAATGTTCCAAGTCTTAACTTCCGAGGTCCGCCTAAAGGGGTGAGAAGGGGGAGAGAATTGGGGGAATTTTGAAAAATGGTTTTTACTTTTCCGAGCCTCCTCTATACGAATCCGTAAAAAAACAAAACGCAGGTTTCTTAATTTCCGAGATACGATGGGGGAGGGGTGAAGGGGGGGAGAGGGGCGAGTTTTGAAAAATGATTTTGACCAACTCTGGGCCTCTTGATATGAATCTGAAAAAAAAAATGTTCCAAGTCTCTTAACTTCCGAGATCTACCTAGAGGGCGGGGGGAGAAGGGGGGCAAGGGGGGCAACTTTGAAAAATGGATTTTACTTTTCCGAGCCTCCTCTATACGAATCCGTAAAACAAAAAACACGGGACTCTTAGTTTCCGAGATACGATGGGGGGAGGGGTGAGGGGGGGGAGAGGGGGCGTTTTGAAAAATGATTTTGACCAACTCTGGGCCCCTTGATATGAATCTGAAAAAAAAAATGTTCCAAGTCTCTCAACTTCCGTGATCTACCTAGAGGGGGGGAGAAGGGGGGCAAGGGGGGCAACTTTGAAAAATGGATTTTACTTTTCCGAACCTCCTCTATACGAATCCGTAAAACAACAAAACACGGGACTCTTAGTTTCCGAGATACGATAGGGAGGGGGGAGAGTGGGGTGGAAAAGGGGAGGTTTGGGATTTTTCCCATACTCGTGAGAGTTACTTGTATACGAATCTGTAAAAATATACCCACCTCCCCCTTCACCATCTGGGAGAACAATTATGTCAGTGAGTGGTAATCGAGCTTTATATAATATAAAACGAGCTTTATAATATAATAATATAATATAATAATAATATAATAATAATGTTCCAAGTCTTAACTTCCGAGATCAGCCTAAAGGGGGGAGAAGAAGGCGAGAAAGGGGGGAATTTTGAAAAATGGTTTTTACTTTTCCGAGCCTCCTCTATACGAATCCGTAAAAAAACAAAACGCAGGTTTCTTAATTTCCAAGATACGATGGGGGGAGGGGTGAAGGGGGGGAGAGGGGGGAGTTTTTAAAAATGATTTTGACCAACTCTGGGCCCCTTGATATGAATCTGAAAAAAAAAATGTTCCAAGTCTCTTAACTTCCGAGATCTACCTAGAGGGGGGGGGGGGAGAAGGGGGGCAAGGGGGCAACTTTGAAAAATGGTTTTTACTTTTCCGAGCCTCCTCTATACGAATCCGTAAAAAAACAAAACCCAGGTTTCTTAATTTCCGAGATACGATGGGGGGAGGGGTGAAGGGGGGGAGACGGGGGAGTTTTGAAAAATGATTTTGACCAACTCTGGGCCCCTTGATATGAATCTGAAAAAAAAATGTTCCAAGTCTCTCAACTTCCGAGATCTACCTAGAGGGGGGGAGAAGGGGGGCAAGGGGGGCAACTTAAAAAAATGGATTTTACTTTTCCGAGCCTCCTCTATACGAATCCGTAAAACAACAAAACACGGGACTCTTAGTTTCCGAGATACGATAGGGATAGGGGAGAGTGGGGGGTGGAAAGGAAAAGGGGAGGTTTGAATTTTGAAAAATGGTTTTTACTTTTCCGACCCTCCTCTATACGAATCCGTAAAAAAACAAAACCCAGGTTTCTTAATTTCCGAGATATGATGGGGGGAGGGGTGAAGGGGGGGAGAGGGGGGAGTTTTGAAAAATGATTTTGACCAACTCTGGGCCCCTTGATATGAATCTGAAAAAAAAATGTTCCAAGTCTCTTAACTTCCGAGATCTACCTAGAGGGGGGGGGAGAAGGGGGGCAAGGGGGCAACTCTGAAAAATGGATTTTACTTTTCCGAGCCTCCTCTATACGATTCCGTAAAACAACAAAACACGGGACTCTTAGTTTCCGAGATACGATAGGGAGGGGGGAGAGTGGGGTGGAATGGAAAAGGGGAGGTTTGAATTTTGAAAAATGGTTTTTACTTTTCCGAGCCTCCTCTATACGAATCCGTAATAAAACAAAACCCAGGTTTCTTAATTTCCGAGATACGATGGGGGGAGGGGTGAAGGGGGGGAGAGGGGGGAGTTTTGAAAAATGATTTTGACCAACTCTGGGCCCCTTGATATGAATCTGAAAAACAAAATGTTCCAAGTCTCTTAACTTCCGAGATCTACCTCTAGAGGGAGGGAGAAGGGGGGCAAGGGGGGCAACTTTGAAAAATGGATTTTACTTTTCCGAGCCTCCTCTATACGAATCCGTAAAACAACAAAACACGGGACTCTTAGTTTCCGAGATACGATGGGGGGAGGGGTGAAGGGGGGAGAAGGGGGCGTTTTGAAAAATGATTTTGACCAACTCTGGGCCCCTTGATATGAATCTGAAAAAAAAAATGTTCCAAGTCCCTTAACTTCCGAGATCTACCTCTAGAGGGGGGGAGAAGGGGGGCAAGGGGGGCAACTTTGAAAAATGGATTTTACTTTTCCGAGCCTCCTCTATACGAATCCGTAAAACAACAAAACACGGGACTCTTAGTTTCCGAGATACGATAGGGATGGGGGAGAGTGGGGTGGAATGGAAAAGGGGAGGTTTGAATTTTGAAAAATGGTTTTTACTTTTCCGAGCCTCCTCTATACGAATCCGTAAAAAAACAAAACCCAGGTTTCTTAATTTCCGAGATACGATGGGGGGAGGGGTGAAGGGGGGGAGGGGGGAGTTTTGAAAAATGATTTTAACCAACTTTGGGCCCCTTGATATGAATCTGAAAAAAAAAATGTTCCAAGTCTCTTAACTTCCGAGATCTACCTAGAGGGGGGGGGGGAGAAGGGGGGCAAGGGGGCAACTTTGAAAAATGGTTTTTACTTTTCCGAGCCTCCTCTATACGAATCCGTAAAAAAACAAAACGCAGGTTTCTTAATTTCCAAGATACGATGGGGGGAGGGGTGAAGGGGGGGAGAGGGGGGAGTTTTTAAAAATGATTTTGACCAACTCTGGGCCCCTTGATATGAATCTGAAAAAAAAAATGTTCCAAGTCTCTTAACTTCCGAGATCTACCTAGAGGGGGGGGGGGGAGAAGGGGGGCAAGGGGGCAACTTTGAAAAATGGTTTTTACTTTTCCGAGCCTCCTCTATACGAATCCGTAAAAAAACAAAACCCAGGTTTCTTAATTTCCGAGATACGATGGGGGGAGGGGTGAAGGGGGGGAGACGGGGGAGTTTTGAAAAATGATTTTGACCAACTCTGGGCCCCTTGATATGAATCTGAAAAAAAAATGTTCCAAGTCTCTTAACTTCCGAGATCTACCTAGAGGGGGGGGGGAGAAGGGGGGCAAGGGGCAACTCTGAAAAATGGATTTTACTTTTCCGAGCCTCCTCTATACGATTCCGTAAAACAACAAAACACGGGACTCTTAGTTTCCGAGATACGATAGGGAGGGGGGGAGAGTGGGGTGGAATGGAAAAGGGGAGGTTTGAATTTTGAAAAATGGTTTTTACTTTTCCGAGCCTCCTCTATACGAATCCGTAATAAAACAAAACCCAGGTTTCTTAATTTCCGAGATACGATGGGGGGGAGGGGTGAAGGGGGGGAGAGGGGGGAGTTTTGAAAAATGATTTTGACCAACTCTGGGCCCCTTGATATGAATCTGAAAAAAAAAAATTTCCAAGTCTCTTAACTTCCGAGATCTACCTCTAGAGGGAGGGAGAAGGGGGGCAAGGGGGGCAACTTTGAAAAATGGATTTTACTTTTCCGAGCCTCCTCTATACGAATCCGTAAAACAACAAAACACGGGACTCTTAGTTTCCGAGATACGATGGGGGGAGGGGTGAAGGGGGGGAGAGGGGGGAGTTTTGAAAAATGATTTTGACCAACTCTGGGCTTCTTGATATGAATCTGAAAAAAAAAATGTTCCAAGTCTCTTAACTTCCGAGATCTACCTCTAGAGGGGGGGAGAAGGGGGCAAGGGGGGCAACTTTGAAAAATGGATTTTACTTTTCCGAGCCTCCTCTATACGAATCCGTAAAACAACAAAACACGGGACTCTTAGTTTCCGAGATACGATAGGGAGGGGGGAGAGTGGGGTGGAAAAGGGGAGGTTTGGGATTTTTCCCATACTCGTGAGAGTTACTTCTATACGAATCTGTAAAAATATACCCACCTCCCCCTTCACCATCTGGGAGAACAATTATGTCAGTGAGTGGTAATCGAGCTTTATATTATAATATAACTAGTATTTGGGCGTTGCGCGAGCTGCAAGCAGCTCGCGGGGTCGTGTTTTTGAGGAGTATTTCTTACCCTTGTAAAAAGTATTTGGGCGTTGCGCGAGCTGCAAGCAGCTCGCGGGGTCGTGTTTTTGAGGAGTATTTCTTACGATGGGGGGAGGGGGGGAGAGGGGGGAGTTTTGAAAAATGATTTTGACCAACTCTGGGCCCCTTGATATGAATCTGAAAAAAAAAATGTTCCAAGTCTCTCAACTTCCGAGATCTACCTAGAGGGGGGGAGAAGGGGGGCAAGGGGGGCAACTTAAAAAAATGAATTTTACTTTTCCGAGCCTCCTCTATACGAATCCGTAAAAAAACAAAACCCAGGTTTCTTAATTTCCGAGATACGATGGGGGGAGGGGGGAGAGTGGGGTAGAAAAGGGGAGGTTTAGGATTTTTCCCATACTCGCGAGAGTTACTTGTATACGAATCTGTAAAAATATACCCACCTCCCCCTTCACCATCTGGGAGAACAATTATGTCAGTCAGTCAGTGAGTGGTAATCGAGCTTTATATAGTATAATAATAATAATAATGTTCCAAGTCCTAACTTCCGAGATCCGCCTAAAGGGGGGTGAAGGGGGAGAGAATGGGGGGAATTTTGAAAAATGGTTTTTACTTTTCCGAGCCTCCTCTATACGAATCCGTAAAAAAACAAAACCCAGGTTTCTTAATTTCCGAGATACGATGAGGAGAGGGGTGAAGCGGGGGAGAGGGGGAGTTTTGAAAAATGATTTTGACCAACTCTGGGCCCCTTGATATGAATCTGAAAAAAAAAATGTTCCAAGTCTCTCAACTTCCGAGATCTACCTATAGAGGGGGGGAGAAGGGGGGCAAGGGGGGCAACTTTGAAAAATGGATTTTACTTTTCCGAGCCTCCTCTATACGAATCCGTAAAACAACAAAACACGGGACTCTTAGTTTCCAAGATACGATAGGGATGGGGGAGAGTGGGGTGGAATGGAAAAGGGGAGGTTTGAATTTTGAAAAATGGTTTTTACTTTTTCGAGCCTCCTCTATACGAATCCGTAAAAAAACAAAACCCAGGTTTCTTAATTTCCGAGATACGATGGGGGGAGGGGTGAAGGGGGGGAGAAGGGGGACTTTTGAAAAATGATTTTAACCAACTCTGGGTCCCTTGATATGAATCTGAAAAAAAAAATGTTCCAAGTCTCTTAACTTCCGAGATCTACCTAGAGGGGGGGGAGAAGGAGGCAACGGGGGCAACTTTGAAAAATGGATTTTACTTTTCCGAGCCTCCTCTATACGAATCCGTAAAAAAACAAAACCCAGGTTTCTTAATTTCCGAGATACGATGGGGGGAGGGGTGAAGGGGGGGAGAAGGGGAGTTTTGAAAAATGATTTTGACCAACTCTGGGCCCCTTGATATGAATCTGAAAAAAAAAATGTTCCAAGTCTCTTAACTTCCGAGATCTACCTCTACAGGGGGGGGAAGGGGGGCAGGGGGGGCAACTTTGAAAAATGGATTTTACTTTTCCGAGCCTCCTCTATACGAATCCGTAAAACAACAAAACACGGGACTCTTAGTTTCCGAGATACGATGGGGGGAGGGGTGAAGGGGGGGAGAAGGGGGGCAAGGGGGGCAACTTTGAAAAATAGTTTTTACTTTTCCGAGCCTCCTCTATACGAATCCGTAAAAAAACAAAACCCAGGTTTCTTAATTTCCGAGATACGATGGGGGGAGGGGGGAGAGTGGGGTAGAAAAGGGGAGGTTTAGGATTTTTCCCATACTCGCGAGAGTTACTTGTATACGAATCTGTAAAAATATACCCACCTCCCCCTTCACCATCTGGGAGAACAATTATGTCAGTCAGTCAGTGAGTGGTAATCGAGCTTTATATAGTATAATAATAATAATAATGTTCCAAGTCCTAACTTCCGAGATCCGCCTAAAGGGGGGTGAAGGGGGAGAGAATGGGGGGAATTTTGAAAAATGGTTTTTACTTTTCCGAGCCTCCTCTATACGAATCCGTAAAAAAACAAAACCCAGGTTTCTTAATTTCCGAGATACGATGAGGAGAGGGGTGAAGCGGGGGAGAGGGGGAGTTTTGAAAAATGATTTTGACCAACTCTGGGCCCCTTGATATGAATCTGAAAAAAAAAATGTTCCAAGTCTCTCAACTTCCGAGATCTACCTATAGAGGGGGGGAGAAGGGGGGCAAGGGGGGCAACTTTGAAAAATGGATTTTACTTTTCCGAGCCTCCTCTATACGAATCCGTAAAACAACAAAACACGGGACTCTTAGTTTCCAAGATACGATAGGGATGGGGGAGAGTGGGGTGGAATGGAAAAGGGGAGGTTTGAATTTTGAAAAATGGTTTTTACTTTTTCGAGCCTCCTCTATACGAATCCGTAAAAAAACAAAACCCAGGTTTCTTAATTTCCGAGATACGATGGGGGGAGGGGTGAAGGGGGGGAGAAGGGGGACTTTTGAAAAATGATTTTAACCAACTCTGGGTCCCTTGATATGAATCTGAAAAAAAAAATGTTCCAAGTCTCTTAACTTCCGAGATCTACCTAGAGGGGGGGGGAGAAGGAGGCAACGGGGGCAACTTTGAAAAATGGATTTTACTTTTCCGAGCCTCCTCTATACGAATCCGTAAAAAAACAAAACCCAGGTTTCTTAATTTCCGAGATACGATGGGGGGAGGGGTGAAGGGGGGGAGAAGGGGAGTTTTGAAAAATGATTTTGACCAACTCTGGGCCCCTTGATATGAATCTGAAAAAAAAAATGTTCCAAGTCTCTTAACTTCCGAGATCTACCTAGAGGGGGGGAGAAGGGGGGCAAGGGGGGCAACTTTGAAAAATGGATTTTACTTTTCCGAGCCTCCTCTATACGAATCCGTAAAACAACAAAACACGGGACTCTTAGTTTCCGAGATACGATAGGGATGGGGGAGAGTGGGGTGGAATGGAAAAGGGGAGGTTTGAATTTTGAAAAATGGTTTTTACTTTTCCGAGCCTCTATACGAATCCGTAGAAAAACAAAACCCAGGTTTCTTAATTTCCGAGATACGATGGGGGAATGGGTGAAGGGGAGGAGAGGGGGGAGTTTTGAAAAATGATTTTGGCCAACTCTGGGCCCCTTGATATGAATCTGAAAAAAAAATGTTCCAAGTCTCTTAACTTCCGAGATCTACCTAGAGGGGGGGGAGAGAAGGGGGACAAGGGGGCAACTTTGAAAAATGGATTTTACTTTTCCGAGCCTCCTCTATACGAATCCGTAAAACAACAAAACACGGGACTCTTAGTTTCCGAGATACGATAGGGATGGGGGAGAGTGGGGTGGAATGGAAAAGGGGAGGTTTGAATTTTGAAAAATGGTTTTTACTTTTCCGAGCCTCCTGTATACGAATCCGTAAAACAACAAAACCCAGGTTTCTTAATTTCCGAGATACGATGGGGGGAGGGGTGAAGGGGGGGAGAGGGGGGAGTTTTGAAAAATGATTTTGACCAACTCTGGGCCCCTTGATATGAATCTGAAAAAAAAAATGTTCCAAGTCTCTTAACTTCCGAGATCTACTTAGAGGGGGGGAGAAGGGGGGCAAGGGGGCAACTTTGAAAAATGGTTTTTACTTTTCCGAGCCTCCTCTATACGAATCCGTAAAAAAACAAAACCCAGGTTTCTTAATTTCCGAGATACGATGGGGGGAGGGATGAAGGGGAGTTTTGAAAAATGATTTTGACCAACTCTGGGCCCCTTGATATGAATCTGAAAAAAAAAATGTTCCAAATCTCTTAACTTCCGAGATCTACCTAGAGGGGGGGGGGAGAAGGGGGCAAGGGGGCAACTTTGAAAAATGGATTTTACTTTTCCGAGCCTCCTCTATACGAATCCGTAAAACAACAAAACACGGGACTCTTAGTTTCCGAGATACGATAGGGATGGGGGAGAGTGGGGTGGAATGGAAAAGGGGAGGTTTGAATTTTGAAAAATGGTTTTTACTTTTCCGAGCCTCCTCTATACTAATCCGTAAAAAAACAAAACCCAGGTTTCTTAATTTCCGAGATACGATGGGGGGAGGGGTGAAGGGGGGGAGAGGGGGGAGTTTTGAAAAATGATTTTGACCAACTCTGGGCCTCTTGATATGAATCTGAAAAAAAAAATGTTCCAAGTCTCTTAACTTCCGAGATCTACCTAGAGGGGGGGAGAAGGGGGGCAAGGGGGCAACTTTGAAAAATGGTTTTTACTTTTCCAAGCCTCCTCTATACGAATCCGTAAAAAAACAAAACGCAGGTTTCTTAATTTCCGAGATACGATGGGGGGAGGGGTGAAGGGGGGGAGAGGGGGGAGTTTTGAAAAATGATTTTGACCAACTCTGGGCCCCTTGATATGAATCTGAAAAAAAAAATGTTCCAAGTCTCTTAACTTCCGAGATCTACCTAGAGGGGGGGGAGAAGGGGGGCAAGGGGGCAACTTTGAAAAATGGATTTTACTTTTCCGAGCCTCCTCTATACGAATCCGTAAAACAATAAAACACGGGACTCTTAGTTTCCGAGATACGATAGGGAGGGGGGAGAGTGGGGTGGAAAAGGGGAGGTTTGGGATTTTTCCCATACTCGTGAGAGTTACTTCTATACGAATCTGTAAAAATATACCCACCTCCCCCTTCACCATCTGGGAGAACAATTATGTCAGTGAGTGGTAATCGAGCTTTATATAATATAATATATATATGTATAATATAATAAGCATTTAATATACAGCTGTTATTTTGACATTACAAACATACACTTCCATTTTATTTTTTCGTGCAGATTTTCTGTGAGGCAAACAATAGGTAGGGGAGACTGGGTACGGTTGAAGCAGGGTACAGTTGAAACAACGCTAATAACTTGTAAACTATTAGCGATGTGGTTTTTTTCTTGTGTGCCTTACTTAACAAATGTATTTTCTTTCTTTCCTAAGAGCAAAGCTCAAAGAAACTCTATTCTATCAAATACTTGCTGTACTCACACAATTTTAGCTTGGTCTTAATTTATTTCACGTTTGCTCGCTAATCTCTCTCTATAGCCTCACATTTACATCCAAAGTTTTAGATCATACAAATCGCCGAAATTATCCGAAGAACGTAATTTGAATGTTTTACAGACTAAACTTCTTAGTATTTAAGTCGATAATCGTTATGTATTCTCGTCGAAAGTCTCGTTGATAATTTTAACTAGGGTACATTAAAAATAATCAACAATACTAAAGTTGTTAATAGTTTGTTGAACAACACTAATCCAATAAACTAGGGCTTTGTATCTATTCGTAAATGCTAAGTACTTTCGTAGTGTGATTTTACTTGATATCGTTATTAACTTTATTGGATTTAATTATAAATCTATGGCTATAAGGGCATTGGGAATTTATTTATTAATTTAATTTATATCAATTTTATTGTACACCAGTAAATATATAACAAAAAAATACGATTATGAATACAAAACATACATACAATGGGCGGCCTTATCACTTTCTGCGATCTCTTCCAGGCAACCTTGAATCTACAGTACTTTTAAATCGGCCTCCTTTTTTGACGGTAATGAAAACAGCTTTTATTTTTTTTATACATATGTGAGTATAAACAGTGTGTAACACTACATTTTAAAACTTTATCTGCAACTTTCCTGAAAACAGTCGAAATACGACATCTGAATGCTGGATATAGACATCCCCCAAGTAACACCTCATTGACCAGTCCTAGATTGACTGCATCCAATGGATTCCTTCGACCATCACCAGGTAGACACCCTGTCGATCCACCTTGATGGCCCACTGCCCGTGAGAAATAGAAATACTAACAGCATCCTGCGGTTTCACGCACATAAGTGTCGATCCCGTGGGAATATCGGGATAAAAAGTATCCTATGTGTATTCAAATGTATAAGCTATATTACTGTAAAGTTTCATCAAAATCTGTTCAGTAGTATTTGGGCGAAAGAGTAACAAACATCCATCCATCTGTTCAATACAAACAGTAATATAAAACATATCCGAACATAGAAAACTGTATTTGTCTGTGGGTTTCCACGAGCTAGAAAAAGTAAGTTTTAGTCTTTGGATAACATACAAATTGTAACGTTGTGTGCCATTATTTCCAAGCTCATTAAACGATTTCTAAATATGAAAAATCTCTTTCTTCTGCATTACACAGAAGAAAATGGTCCTTCGAGTTTTTGAAATTAAAAACCTTCAGTGAAGAAGTTTTCTGGCCGTGAAATATTCCTTGGAAGTGCATCTCGAAAAATATTACTGTGGCGTGAAGGCCTATCCCACGTACGCGGTGCTTCGGGCGTTCAGTGTGTTACTACCCAGAGGAAGCCACGGCCAAATTAAAAAAAAATAATATTAATTACTTGGAACTGTTGGAAGTGCATTGCTAAGTACCTGGAGAAATATTACTGTGGCGTGAGGGCAATCCCACGTACGCGGTACTTCGGGCGTTTTATGGTGTTACTACCCAGCTGAATCTGTGATTAAGTCAAGAAAACATCAAGTCATCAAGAAAGTGAAAAATATTTTTATTTTCCACGTGGCGTTTTGCCAGTCATCAGTCGGCAAGTCTGCAAGCATCCTTTATTATATGCATACCTGAGTGCGAGCGAGGTGGCAAATTATACTCGGCAAGGAAGAAGAGGACGGCGCGGCGCGGCGATAGAATCTCAAGCCAAGATCTGGAACGCAAGCCCATTTGGCGGTATTATAGTGTATCCGAACCCGGTCGGCAGAGACAATTTTCTACACGTCAGCGCTTCAACCAATCACGAAGCGGCAATTCGCATCGATCTGAAGTTGAAGTTATTGAAAAATCACGTTCATATTTTGTTGAGTTATTGTCTAAAAAAGCAAATCGCCATTTTGTGTTTGTATGTTGTAAAAGGGAAAATTACTTGTCTGAAAGTTGTACTTAATTAGATAAATAATCATTGTAAACTGAATACAAGGGATATTGCAACTATTATAAGGGCAGTGTATTGTGTATTGCTAATTAATAGCAGCATCTCTATAATAGCAGGTAAATAAATAAGTAATAATAGCAGGTAAATAACGCGTGTCGCAGTTGAGTTCTGGCTGGTATTTCCTTCTAAAAAAAGGCTTGTTTTCGGCATTTGTCTTTTAGGTACACATTCAACACAATGGCTGAATTAAAGGCATTGATAGCAAATCGCGGATACATCAAGGGAACCATTACGCGGCTCTCGAAGTTTTGTGAATCAGATGACGTAAAATCATGCTCTTACGAGCTTTTACAAGAAAGGCGTAATCGGTTTGTTGCTGCTTTCAACGATTATGAAGTGCAAAATAAAGCTATTCTCCTGATTGATCCGAATGATAAGGAAGACTACTCGGAATACGAGGATATGTATTACAAAAGTGTCGCGATGATGGATTATCAGTTGAAGACACGTCAAACAATAGGAACGGCTGAACTCAAGAATACACTTGCTCCTACTGCTGGTGAGTTTAAAAGATTACCAAAAATATCCATTCAAAGTTTTGATGGTAAAAATATTGTAGATTATTATCCATTCATTAATTTATTTCGGTCAGTAATCCACTCTGACAGAAAACTAAGCTCCTGTGAAAAGCTGTACTATCTTCGCTCGTTGCTTGGCGGAGAGGCATTAGACATTATAAAAAATTTACCTCTCACTGATGTAAGCTATGATGAAGCACTTAAGCTTCTAGAAAACAGGTACGCTAATACTTCTAAAATGGTGAATTTTCATGTAAATAGCATGCTGGAATTGCCTACTTTCACTAAATGCACAGCACAAAACTTGCGATTTATAATAAGTAATGTTAGCATGCACTTAGCGGCACTTAAGAATCTTGAACAACCTGTGCAGTATTGGGATGCGCTACTTATTAATATTTTAGCAAAAAAGGTGGACAATTATACTAACAGAGGATTTCATCTTGAAAGAAATTCTAAGGAGGTACCAACATTATCTGACTTCATTACCTTTCTAGAAAAGAGAGCAATTGCTCAAGAAAATACTGGAGAGGAGAATACTTCATCGCACTCAACAAAGGCTCAAAAGTCTACAAGGGCGGTCAGCGGAGCAGCAACCTCCAATGCAACATGTAAGTTTTGCAATTGTACTCATAAATTGTATGAATGCGCCAAGTTTAAATTAGCTTCTGAAAAAGACAGGTCTGAATTTGTCAAAAATAAAAACTTGTGCACTATATGCTTAAATGAGCACCGTGGTAAATGTATGCTTCGCCTTAAATGTGCTGTGTGCCAGAAACGCCATAACACGCTTTTGCACTCCAATGAAAATGAAGCAGTGCATATGGCAGCTTCCAATGATGGTGTTGGTACAGACCGTGCTGCGGTCAGCATGACAAATACTGCATGCGCTAAAGATGTCCTATTGCCAACAGCGGTGGTCCGAATAAAAGGTAAAAATGGAACATTTATAAATGCTAGGGCATTGCTAGATAGCGGTTCACAGATCTCATTTATAGCTGAAAAATTGGTCAACAATGTTGGATGTAGTGTCTATGATGCAAATCAACAAATTTTGGGTATCATAGATGGCACTCACAGGGTTTCCAAGCAAACAAAAATTACTATTCATTCTTCTGTGAATGATTACTCCACTGAGATTGCATGCTGCGTGGTAAACAATATAACCTGCAAATTGCCTCAGCAAAGCTTTGATATAACAAAGTTCAATATTCCTCCTCACATCCAATTAGCGGACAAGGATTTTAATAAGGTTGGTGAAATTGATATTCTATTGGGGTGTGATATATTTTTTCAGGTCTTGCAGCGTGAGTCGCTGCCCGTCACGCCTTCCGGCCCTTATTTAGTTAACACCACTCTTGGTTATGTTGTCGCGGGGAGCCTGCCTGTCTCAGCTGGCAAGGTTGTTGCTACTAATTTATGCCTGCATGTCCAAGGTAACAAAGTTAATAATTTGCCACCTATCATGAGGTCTCAAGATACTCAGCTGCATGACATTAGTGAAGCCATTTCCAAATTATGGGAATGTGAAAAGGTACCCACTATTTATAAGGAGGGTAATAGTGAGCATCAGTTAGCTGAGCAGTATTTTCAATCATCAGTTCAGTTAAAAGATAGAAAGTTCTCTGTTGGCTTACCTCTAAAGATGGAGTTAGAAAACGTGCAGCTGGGGGATTCTTTTTCCTCTGCATTACAAAGGTTTTATCATCTTGAAAAACGATTTGCTAGGGATGAGGCATTGTCTATAAAATATAAAGAATTTATTCAGGATTATATTGACCAAGGTCACGCAAAGGTATTTGATATAAAAAACTATGATTTGGATGCTGGTCAAGTATACTTTCTTCCGCATCACCCGGTTTTCAACCCTAATAGTAAAACTACACCGGTGCGCGCGGTCTTTGATGCGAGCATGAAAACAAAAAACGGTGTTTGCTTGAATGACGTGTTACTCAACGGCCCTGTCGTACAGGGTGAACTATTTGATATATTAACGCTTTTTCGAACATATAAATTCGTCTTACTATGCGACATTAAATCCATGTATAGAGGAGTATTGGTAGAAAAAGACTTTTGCTGTCTACAAAACATACTGTGGCGTGATTCAACACATGATTCTGTAAAATGCTTACAATTACAAACTGTTACATATGGAGTCAAAAGTTCAGCTTTTCTTGCTACTCGTTGTTTAATAGAGCTTGCTCAGTTATATCAAAATAAATATCCACTAGCTGCAGCTGTTTTGAAGCACTCAACCTACGTTGACGATATACATTGTGGTAGTAACGATTTATCTGAGTTACAGGCAACAAAATTAGAATTAATTGCAATAATGCGAGAAGCCAGTTTTTCGCTACATAAATGGAGTTCGAATAATAGTGAAATTTTAAAGGATATTCCTTCGAATTTGCAATGTTTTGACAGTGTAGATTTCGATAAAACTAGTAAGTATATAAAAACGTTAGGGCTCACTTATGATGTAGCTTGCGATACGTTAAATATGAAATGTCCTGAAACGCAAGTGATGAATGTGTACACTAAGAGACAAATGCTGAGTTTCATAAGTAAATTCTTTGACCCGTTAGGTCTTGTTGGTCCATTGTTGGTTCAAGCTAAGTATCTAATGCAACAAGTGTGGTTTACTGATTTGAAATGGGATGATGTTCTGCCGGACGAACTCAATAAGCAGTGGGTTGAATTTGCAAACGAATTGGTGCGCATGTCATGTGTTTCCATTCCTAGAAACATCAATGAAGAATCTTCCAACTTATTAGAACTTGTGGGTTATGCAGACGCTTCAAATATTGCATATGGCTGTTGTCTATATTTGAGGTCTATCAGCGCCGACAATGAAGTCAAGGTGAATCTCCTGTGTTCTAAATCACGTATAAATCCTAAAAATAAAAAGCTAACTACACCACGCCTTGAACTTAACAGCGCATTATTATTGGCCATGCTATCTAAAAAGGTGCATGACTCCCTGTCCTTAAAATATGTTGTTAAAACGTTTTTATACCTGGATTCACAAATTGTGCTTTCCTGGCTGAATATTGCTCCTGTAAAACTTAGTGTTTATGTATCTAATAGAGTAGAAAAAATAAATGAATTGTCAAAACAATTTATATGGAACTATGTTAAATCTAGTGAAAATCCAGCGGATTGTTTGTCACGTGGAATGTCCCCAAAATTACTGGAGACAAATGTAGGAAGGTTATGGTTTCACGGACCTGAGTATTTACAAAGCGCACGGTATACACATCCAAAAAAGCTAGATAAAATCGAGGTGAATAATATACCTGAATTAAAACCTGTGACGCAAACATGTAACACTTGTAACAAGGTAAATACACTGGTTTCTGTACTAGATAAATATTCAAATATAGAAAAACTTACACGAATAATTTCGTATGTAAAAAGATTCATTAACAATTGTAAAAAAGAAAATATTAAAAAACAAGATAAGTTGTGCCCTGAAGAATTGACCTCCGCCTTGCATGTTATTATTAGACTTGATCAGGGAAGGCATTTTCATGCTGAGATAAAACAATTAAAAGAACATTCTAATTTATCTAATATAAAAACAAGCTTGAGTAATTTAAGTCCATTCCTTGATTCCAGTTCATTGTTGCGCGTCGGGGGGCGATTGCAGAACGCCAACCTGTCGTTTACTCAGAGACACCCGATTATATTGCCGAAAGCGTCTCATATCACAAAATTAATTATTCGAAAAGAGCATTTGCGTTTAAAGCATGCAGGACGGAAGTTAATATTTTGTAGCTTAAATGAACAATATTGGATTATAAATGCAAATAGAGAGATAAAGTCAGTCATACACAAATGCATAATTTGTTTCAAGCTTAAAGCCAAGGCTACAACTCAGCTCATGGGTTCCCTCCCATTAGATCGTGTGAATGTTACACGACCATTCCAAATAATTGGCACAGATTATGGAGGACCTTTTAATGTAAAACAGTCTAGAATTAGAAAGCCAGTAATTACAAAGGCATATATTGTTATATTTGTGTGTTTTGTCACTAAGGCAATACATATTGAATTAGTTTCTGATATGACAACAAACTCATTCTTGGCTTGCCTAAAAAGATTTATCTTTCGCAGGAATAAACCAACTAAAATATATTGTGACAATGCTGCCTATTACAAAGGAGCAAATAATATTCTAAAAGATTTGTATGAATTGCAGAATTCCACAAGCCATCAGGATGCGGTACATGACTATTGCAATGCCGAAAGGATTTCATTTCACTTTATTCCGTCGTATTCTCCTGTATTTGGCGGCTTGTGGGAGGCTGGCATCAAAAGCGTTAAGTACCATATAAAGCGTGTGGTTGGTCAGACTGTTCTTACCTATGAAGAACTGAATACTGTCTTGGTTCAAATCGAGGGAATCTTGAACTCTAGGCCTCTGACGCCTATGTCAGCAGATCATGATGATATGTCTTACCTATCACCCGCACACTTCTTAACAGGCTCTACTTTAACTTCTTATCCAGAACTAAACCTGGTTGGAGAAAATGTTGGAAAGCTTTCCTTTTGGAAGCAATGTGTGCAAATGCAACAAACATTTTGGCATCAATGGCACAAACAGTATTTAGTAATGTTGCAAAGCAGACCCAAATGGAAAGGTGTCCAGCCAAACCTACAAATAGGAACTATGGTGTTAATTAAAAAGGATAATGTATCCCCGTTACAATGGCCTATGGGCAGGATTGTTGATGTAAAGCCAGGCAAAGACGGCAAGGTACGTGCCTTGGATGTAAAAACTGCAAAGGGTTCAATCATAACAACAAGCATAATGAAAGTGTGCCCTCTGCCTATTGATAATAATTAGTATAAGGCTCATGTAAATTGTAATGGTAAGGTTAAATAAAAATATTTTGCATATCTTTATTGAAAAGGTAGTTCAGTGAAGTACTTAATTATAAGTAGCTTGTAAGTTATGTTCTCTTATAAAATAAGTATTGTGGTTAGCTAGTGTTTTTAAGTTTACATTTTCATGCTGTTTCTGTTTTCTAAAACTTAGATTATTTGATTAAGGAACCCAGTATGTATCATTTTGTCGTGGCCCCACTATGTTCAATACAAACAGTAATATAAAACATATCCGAACATAGAAAACTGTATTTGTCTGTGGGTTTCCACGAGCTAGAAAAAGTAAGTTTTAGTCTTTGGATAACATACAAATTGTAACGTTGTGTGCCATTATTTCCAAGCTCATTAAACGATTTCTAAATATGAAAAATCTCTTTCTTCTGCATTACACACCATCCATCCTCACAAACTTTCGCCTTTATAATATTAGTGTAACTAGCAGCGCCCGCGGTTTCACTCGCACAAGTTTCGCTTTGTGAGAATATCGGGATAAAAAGTATCTTATGTGTTAATCCTGGTTATAAACTATCCGTGTACCAAATTTCATTCAAATCCGTTCAGTAGTTTGTGCTTGAAGAAGTTACAAACATACGAATAATTATTCTGCGCTTAAATTGTACACGTTTTAAACTTTCTTACAATCACAACGCAATGTCATGCATGACAATAGCAGTTGTAACATGTTTTTGATACGCGGTCATACGTCGACAATTACGTACGTGACGTCATAGCGCTTTCTACATTGCGCCGCATACAGACACGTGAGGAGCATCGTGTGCAGTGCTGCAAGTGTTCACACTTCTCGTTTAATTTTTTTTTTTGTCATTTACTAAAAGGAAAGTAGAAAACGACCAGTGATAAACCATTTCTAGTGTTTATCCTACTTGCAGAAGACCCAAAATGCTCGTTCACTTGCACCTGTGATGACCTAAATAATGCCACTGATGCCAATCAACGTGACCTACAGCCGGTCGATTCTGTAAAAATCTCACCGTGATAACTTAGGTGAAGTGAGTTTGTTTTTGCTAGGAATTGACACTATTGACAGCTCACTCCACACTCACTTCACCTAAGTTTTCACGGTGAGATTTTTCCAGAATAGCACCGCTGGTTCTTCGCGCTTAAACCGCTGAACCGATTCAGATTAAATTTGGTATAGAGATAGTTTGAGTTCCAGGAAAGGACATAGGATAGTTTCTATCCTGATATATTCCCGGCGTCATCGACACGTATGCGGGCGAAACCGCGGGACGCTGCTAGTATTTAATAAGTAAGAGTACCGACACGAAAATGACCTAACGGGAGTCTCCGACTTCACACTTATTTTTTTATTAGTAAACTAGCCTCTGCCCGCGACTTCGTCCGCGTGAAATTTCTTGCTCCCCCAACCCATCGCATCGCATCACCCGCCCGCGCTATCACATCGTTTTCTCTTAGCATTCTTCCTGACCTCTTTCTTTTTGCTCAACTCCAAAGAGTCCTGGCGTGATTAAGCTTTCCACATGGATTGGACAATCTAATGCAAAAATAATTGATAAATTCCAGAGATTAGCGTGTTCAAACAAACAAATAACAGTTTGTTTTTCTGTTCTATTAACTGCTAAAGGTAACTTTATTTAATAATAGCTGTGCCCCGCCGTTTCACCCGCGGTAATTTCAGGAAAAAACCTACTAAAAACTTGTTGACAAAAAAAAAACAACCGACTTCCAAAAAAATACAAAGTGAAAAATAACTTTAATTTCGGAAGTCGGTGTCGTTGGTTCTGTATTTTCATTTTTTGACACCGACTTTCGAAATTAAAGTTATTTTTCACTTTGTAGTATTTTTTTTGGAGATCGGTTGTTTTTTTATTTTTAAGTTTTTATTTTTCACTTTTTAGTTGTACCTGCCTACCCCAAACAAATTCATATAACACTACTTGGTATGTGAATATCAGTGACAGGAAGCTATTGAACACATCTGCCTACCCCTTTCAAAGGTGCAGGCGTAATGTTATGTTGTGTGATTGCGTAAACAATGCATACATATGCTCTATGCGACTATATTACTTGTAAACTATGCAACTCCTAAGATATTCATTGAAATCAAATGATGTCAAGGGCAATTTTATTCAACATTAAAGACTTGTGATGAATAACGTATTTATTTTGATAAGGATTAATATCATGTTTATAAAAAAAAACCTTCGCAAATAATGCATTAGTTTAGAAGAAATTTGATTACCATAAAAAAGGTTATAGTGAGTAAACCTTAAAAGATAGACATATGCTGTCGCGGACTTTTTTTTAGAACTTTTAAAGGGAAACAATTCCGTCATACATGATTTTTGCGTAACTTTAACCGTTTACGCAGCGTACGCAACGAAAGCTCTCAAAAGGAATATTTTTTTCCCGTTTTTGCAACATTTTTGATTGATGCTCCGCTCCTATTGGTCGTAGCGTGATGTTATATAGCCTATAGCCTTCCCCGATAAATGGACTATCCAACACAAAAATATTTTTTCAATTCGAACCAGTAGTTCCTGAGATTAGCGCGTTCAAACAAACAAACAAACAAACAAACAAACTCTTCAGCTTTATTATATTAGTAAGTATAGATAGATAGATAGATTACATTCACTTCGAGTACTATAGTAGAAATGTATGAAAAGGAGCTTGTCCAGAGAAGTAGGTACTGTCATCACGATACTTCTTTTTGCCGCTAAACAGCCTATTGTGTTTTCATTTTGAAGGGCATGGGAGCCAGTATAAATTGCAGGCACATGAGACTTTCTAGCTTTGATTTTGGATCGGAATCGGCATGTGTACCTGTGTACACACGACGACATATCAAGGTATACATTTCCAGTTTTAGCTGATCTCGTTTTTTATAGGCTTTTCGTACAGTGAGAATTCAGCTTATACTGAACATGTATAGCTCGATAAGTCGTCGTGCATACAGTACCCGGCGATAAATATTGCACATCGACATTTACCTTTTTTTGTATTTTATACAAAGAATAAAAATAATTATCAAAAGAAGCAAATCATAATTGTTTTAACAGCTCCTCATAGATACCGGACTGTTTGTATTTCGTGCAACAGAGATAACGCTCTACGAAGCCGAAATTAGCCGATTGTCTCTTTCCAAAGGTCGATGTGCAATATTTATCGTAACCTCAGGTTTTGAATTCGAATACACGGGCATGGTACTTTGTTTGTTACTTACCATAGGGTCGTCAAATTATTTGCTATTTAGTAACAGAAAAATAACCTTTGGTTCTATCATCATCATCATTATTTCAGCCGAAAAACGTCCACAACTGGACATAGGCGTCCCCTTTGCATCGCATCTTGAACCGTTTCTGTGCTTCTCGCATCCTGTGCTCCTCGACTTTTTATTTTGCTTAAAAAAGTTCCCGTTGTCGTTACGTCTTGTTTCGTTACAAAAAAAAAACAGTGACACTCCGGGAGTGCCACTGTTTATATCGGACACTGTTAAATATCGGATATACATTGAAACCGAGTACATCCCGAACACATCCCAAGCGGGTATTTTTTTAATCGTCTTATAAATAAAACACGCGCAGTGTCGCTTATGGTAACAGTAGCGCGAGATCAATGGCTTTCCTATTTTTAAAAAAATGCCCAACGTGCCTAAAAAAGTTTTTACTTGAAAAATACACTTTTGTATCTACTAGACTATGTACAGACGCCAGCACATCAATCTACCCGAAACTGTCAAATTTTCCCAGTCAACATTGATCCTTATGCTTGAGCGATAAGGTTGAAAATCTATTAAAGAAATTTGACAGATTGTAGTAGCTTGAATTGCTGGCGTCTGTACAAATGGAAATTACGAGTATACTGGTTCGAAAACTTAAATTACGTTAAATGAAACGAATTTAAATTGACCGGTGCCATCTATTTACAAAATATTGACGTGTAAAAGTGTATAAAAGGATCTATGTACTTACAAAAACAAACATTTCATTTCATTATCTAATCATTATAGGTATAGTATCGCAAATGCATTACTTGAAGAGAACTAGTAATCTACAAGGGTACCCTCCTAAAACGTAAAGTATTAGATTTATCAGTTACAAGACATATAAGCTTTCAGAAGTAAGGTCTTGACCTTGTGCTCACAAAATACACCTAAATGTGGACTTTCAAGTGAATAGCTTCTTTATTGCGCTTGATAAATGATAAATGATTTTATTTTTGTAAGTAGGTTTGCACAAACACTTTTACACGTCAATCATTTATTTTTTAACTAGATGAGGTCGGCGTTTCCTATCTGACTACTCTGAGAAGAAAGGCCTAAACAAACTCAGAGGTCATAGTCTCTTTTAAAGTCCAGACATAATCTTGGTCAGGTTATATGAAGACCATGTAGGTCGATGTCTGAAATGGTCTTTTGAGGAAAGAACCACACAGATTGAGAGGACCTGTCCAGTCAGTGCACGCATTTGTCAGAAATCGTGCAGCTCAACTCAAGACTTAAGGAGCTCAACGATTCGACGAACAATACCAAAGAAAGGACATTTGGGTAGGCCACATAAATTACTCAAACTGCCAGACCATGGAGAGAATTATAAAAAAAAAGACTAAAATAAATGACCCACATCGTCTTCACATTCTTGCTTTTTTTGTTAGTTTTATAGTATTACAATCATTAGAATCAGGAATACAATGACTTATTAAATTAGAATTGGCATCAAATGTCATTTACCTGAATACGGCAAAGCCAAAAGTAAGGATTATGATTTTAGCAGTCTATGTATGTATGTATTTACGTGTGTTCCACCGTAGTGCCTACACTACTGAACCGATTTTGATGAATGAGGTATTAAAAGATTCGTAATAGTCCAGGTAACATGGGATATATAAATTCTCCATAAATTTAATATGGTGGATATTGTACCCAAATTTTTGACCTCAAAAAAAATTACATCAAGATAATTTAATTCAATTCCTTTATTTCAATCAACAGTTGGATCACACAATAGCATTAGGTAGGTACATTAAATAACAATAAAAATAAAATATAAGAAAAATAAGACAAAACACGACACACAATTTCATTATTACTTACAAATTAAATTGGCAAGGTCAACAAATTTTAGTTAAAAAAAACAATAATGTGCTATGATAATTTCACCGTATTTTTATTGTCACTACATTAAGCATACAACAATGGTTAATGTAGTGACAGTTGAACCTCTCAGCCATCATCCTCAAGATGGTGTTGGAACTGGCGCGGACCCTGCGCACCAAGGATGTGCACCGTTTCCGCATAGTCGCAAAGTAGCAGTCAATGCGTGACTAAGCGAACATCCCGACGCACTGCAGTACCGAGGCAGCCCCAACAACATCCTGTAGGCATTGTTCAATTGGACTCGTAGGGCGCTGTAATATTTTTGAGTATAGTTAGCCCACAGGACGCTCGAATAAAAACAGGTGCAATACGATCTAAAAAGAGTGTTTTTTACTTCGTCCGAGCATCGTGCAAACCTGCGAGCTATCATGTTCGCTCTAACAGACAACGTCCTACGATCCCGCTCTATGTCCGAATCGTCTTTCAGGTCAGAGGTCACCAGATGCCCAAGGTATTTGAAGGTGTCAACCCTATTTAGCGGTACATTATTTAACTTAATGCTAGGGATACTATCTGGACATTTACCCCTGGCCCGAAAAACCATGTCGTCCGCATACCTAATGTTGTTTACACAAACTCCACCAACATGGCATCCGACACGTGTGCTGCACAGCCTCTCGATGAGTGCGTTTACATAAAGGTTGAAGAGCGTTAGTGAGGTTAACCCCCCCTTGCCTCACCCCGCACTCCAACCTGTATGGTTCAGACACCGTCCCTGACCATCGAACTACGTTGACCTGGTTCCCTTACCAATATTTGAGAAAATGAATGCATTTGCTTGGCAGGGATGTGTCGATAAGTTTATCCCAGAGATATCCTTTGGATCTCATAGGAGACCAGGTCAAACGCCTTCGTAAGGTCGAGGAAGCAAGCCTAGACTGGTGTTTTGTGATCCGTATAGTACTTGACAGTCTGCTTCAAACACAGAATAACTGTCCCGGTGGAGAGTCCTGATTGGAAACCGATTTGATTGTCATGTAACTCGAGACAGCAACTCATCAGTGTGTTAAGAAGACTGTCAAGTACCTTAGACAGAATTGTAGCCAGAGAGATGGGTCTATTATAGTTGTTGACGTCGCTTATATCACTAGTTTTACTTTTCACGATCGGTACCACCACGGTCTGCGTCATAGCTGGAGGTAGATATGAATGTCCTAGACATAGGGAGTACAACATAGCCAGAACTCTTGGAAGATGGACGCCATCATATTTAAGATGCTCGATACTCAAGTCATCGTGGCCAGGAGAATTGCGTCGGCTCATGGTCGTGATAACCTTTCTAACATCTTTGGCCGTAAACCTTACACTGAGCTCCTGCCCGCGAATCACACCTTCAAGTCCCGACCGTGATGGTCCCAACGGTGAAGTTACCATGAAATGACTTTAGAATATTTCAGCTATGTTTTTTGGATCAGTAATGCCATCAACGCTCACAGGCAAGCCCGGCCTTCTGTTTACCTTATTAGTAGACTTCCAAAAACTCCGAAAATAATGTTTGGCGTGATGCGTTGCGAGAATGTCCATTTTAAGTTGCTCACTAATATTTTGACACTTCTTTAACCGGCTTTTAAAGATTTTATGATTTTCTTGCATCTCATTCCAAAAAAGAGCCGACTTCGGTCTGCCATACAATATCCATAACTGGAACCTAAACCTGGCCTCCCGGTGAGCACTACTGACATGTCTGTTCCAACCTACCACAGGTTTCTTCATACGTAACCAATTACTACCAGAGTAACTGTCATTAGCTGCTCGGCCTAAGTTGTCTACAATTTCGTCATACATTTTGTTGATGATATACTTATGTTCCACATCATCGCAGGAGAAATCACAACAGTTACCTAAATCACTCGGAAAATCAATTAATCTTAACCATTCATTACATAAGTTGTTATATAGTGCAATTCGTTCAGATGTTCTCTCACCCAAACGTATTTTCAAACTCGAACTCAAAGCATTTATTTCAATTAAACCATTTACAGGCACTTTTGAATTGTCAAAAAGTCGGTCAGTCAGCAAATATGAAGCTAGTTGCCCATTCCAAAGCGTAGGTACCTATGGAGAAGAACGGGCAAGAAACTCCATGGACACTCTTTTAAATTATATTTTACAAAAATATTAGTTTCATCATTAATGTGAATTTATAATTATTTGTGAGAACGATGTAAAAAAGACCTACGCGTTAAAAGCGTCCAGAGTATAGCAAATAGTAAGAAAACAACGATTCAAAATTAAAATAATTAAAAATAAGCCGAGGCAGCTAAGTGATGACCAGCCCCAACTGACGGTGCCTGTTCACGAACATGACGCATAGATCAGCACCATTCAGCTCAACCATTTTGAAGGAAATGATCCAACACACACGCCACCGTCAGCGAGACATTTGTGTAAGCATGACATACTATCAGCCGCCAGGGCACATTCATCATTTTATTACATGATTTAATATTATTACATGCTATTTTAGATAATCATGATATTATGTTTGGTATCTAAAGAAAGGTATTGACGAGGACATTAAAAATATGTATTTATTAGTTGCTTACTCTAGCAAGCTATGTCGGTAGATCCGGTTCTTTCCGGATAACTTAAATTATTTCATTTTATCCTTCAAATAAACTGCGAGCATAGCCCGCCCCATAGTGTGCTGAGCGAGCTTGAATTTATGAAACAGTCCGACTGCCAATGTCCACGTCAAAATATCTTGTAGTTCAGATATCTTGCATAGTAAACGTCCATGGCCGTTTTCATAATTATACAATTTCTGCATTATCTACCAAATATAACACATCTACCAATTCCAAAAACTCTCTTGTGAACCCCATGCCTCCACGTTCGGCTTATACGTGGATATACCTAACAGTTTCATCCTTTACAAGCTCCTGTATCGAGGATCGATCTACCGTGCGCACGATCAATTTACGAGTTACGACTATGTAACGTATACCCTGCGTTGAGTTGCCCCTTGTTTTGAATTTTGGGGTATCTTCGGACTTTAGGTACTGCGGAATAACTTTTTATGTTTAAAAACCTACAAATAAGTATTTTTATTGGCACCTGTGACGCATACATACAATTTTAGATAATAATATGAGGGAGAAGTAAAATAAATGCTACAGCCTCCTTCCTGCACCAGAGTAATTTTTTTTATTGTGTAATATACTATAATAGCTACTGCTAAAGTAGTTTTTGTCGGTCACTTAAAAGGCGTGAATCTGGAATTTCCAATACAAAATTTTCTCCCCGTTTCCAATTTGATATCGATTTTGATTACGCTATTATTAAATTAATTTTAGTTTGTGATTAACCAAAGCGACATAAATACATACAAAACAGAATACAAAATTCTATACAAACAATAGAAATATAAAGGTAATATAATAAATGTTAAAATCCTTAAGACAGCATTTTTTTTAAGCGCATATACAGTGTTTGTTAATCCATCTTTTAAGATATATTTTCTTATGCCTATACTCCATGTAATCATAAACTCTGTCCAGTCAATATCCTTTACGTCAAAGTTAAAAATCATTCGGTCTTCTGTCGAAAGACTGTCGAATAATGCTGCAGTGTTTTGGTCTTCAAAGTGCCACTGGTAAACATTAAAATAAGATAACGCCTTTGACAAGTTGTACATCTTCGTGGCTAGTTTTACGAACCTGAAAAGTAAAATTTGTGTATAATTTTTTATCGCTTTCTTTTTTTTTGTCTATATGACTTTATGTTTTATCTATCTATATCATGTTCATGTTTTCAGCTTTTATGTTTTTTATTTCAGTAGATAATAATGCTCATACCTTCTCTTTTTTCCAAGCATGACGTTTATTCCGTCTATGATGTACGCAGGAATCAAATGCAACAACCAGGAGTATAACCAAAATAGAATAGGACTAGATGTATTCCACATGAAAGGGTATCCTACCATCATCGATGTTGGGTACTTTCGTACTTCATTGTTCATAATTTTGTAGCCCGATTCTGTGATAAACAAATTACTGGTTAATCACGTAATTACTTTCTTTGTAATCATCAGGATTATCATCATCAAATTTTGTAGCCTTGTTACATAAACTGCTGAGTATAGATCTCCTCCCTTTTATGCCATGTAGCGTGGGTGTAGTAGTGCTACTTTTTGGAAACGTTTCAGGCCCCGTGTCTCCGAACCGAACGGTGCGTAGGACAGCCCCGGCTTCCTAAGGCCTGATGTATTATTATATAGAAACGAAGAAAAGAGGTATGCTTAGTTGATTAACCGACTAACCAAAATGTTCAATGTTAATTTTACCTACCAAAAGTTTTTGAAGTCTTACCGGAAGTTATAGGGTTTCTAGATGACGAAGTAACGTTGTAGATCTTTGTTTCATTTTCGCCAATGGCTCGTTTCCTAGCCGTTTCCCATCCAGCAGCTATTATAACATTATTTACATAGTCTACCGGTATTAAATCGAGGCGAGTTGTTAAATCAACATAATCTACGTGCATTACACCCAAACCAACTCCGAAGATCACCTGGAAAGGAAAAAATACAATCAATTGAATGATTGAATTCCGAGACGAATTCAATTTACCGTCATCTTCAAGAATACATAACATACATACATAATCAGCCTATAATGTTCCCACTGCTGAGACACAGGCCTCCTCTCTGTCAGAGGGAGTGGGCCGTAATCCACCACGCGGGCCCAGTGCGGGTTGGCAGATGTCTAATGTCTTCGAATTTTTGGTTCTAGGACATGCCAGTTTCCTCACGATGTTTTCCTTCACCGATTTGAGAGCAGTGGTGATGAAAATAATTTACACAAAGTAAAGCGCCTGTCTGGGTTCGAACCTACGACCTACAAGTCGTAAGTCGCGGCCGTTACCACTCGGCTACCACTGCTCTTCAAGAATGATATAGTATAATTGATAGGTAAATGAAGTTTATTTCTGTAAGTTTATACAAAACTTTTCACACCAATAACATTAAAAAAAAGCGACCAAGTGCGAGTCGGACTTGAAGGGTTCCGTAGGAGCAAGAAATTTAATAGAAATTATTTTTTTTTTTATAATCGAGTTGATTGAATAAAAGGTAAATTGCTGTTCACGATTTAATTGTAATGTACATCATATATTATTTTTAGTTTTATCATTCTCTTATTTTAGAAGTTACATGGGGGCACACATTTTACCACTTTGGAAGTGTCTCTCGCGAAAACTATTCACATTATACTATTCAGTTTAGAAAAAAATGATATTAAAAACCTCAATAGTATCATTTTTGAAGACCTATCCATAGATACTCCCGACATAAGGGTTTGATGAAAAAAAAAATTCGAGTTTCAGTCCTAAGTATGGGGAACCCCCAAAATTTATCGTTTTTTTTTCTATTTTTGTGTGAAAATCTTAATGCGGTTCACAGAATACATCTACTTACCAAGTTTCAACAGTGTAGTTCTTATAGTTTTGGAAAAAAGTGGTTGTGACATACGGACGGACAGACAGACACACATGACGAATTCATAAGGGTTCCGTTTTTTGCCATTTGGCTACAGAACCCTAACTAGAACACAGACCTTGGAGTTCTCTACCGACTACTCTAAGAAGAAACGCCGAAACAAACTCGGAGATTTCGTACAAAGTTCACATTATATTAGTTAGATTATGTGAGGACCATGTAGATCTGAATCTGATCTGTGATCTGATCTGATTTGTCTAAAATGGTCTCTTCACCAAATCTGTCTTTACATCGTTGTATTTTTAAAAGCTTCTTATGGAACGCAATATTTCAACGTGAACAGCCTATGGATCCAGCTCAGTTTGACTACATAGGACATTTAATTTCGAAATTTTGATTAGTGTACTTTAAGACGTCCGAATCTCTTACACCCGTTGTCTCAAAGGTCGATTGAATCCTTGAATGTTAACTTATGATAACTGTGTGACTGTTCGGTGGAAATAACATCAATTACTTCATTTGACATCAGATTAATTTGAATAGCCTTTTCGAAACCTAATACTACTGTTGTATATTCATGTAAACTAACTTTTGTTAGTACACTTACACCAGATGCTCCGTATATACAGGAAGTATCAAGCCATCCTGGCGTCGGTTCAAGTTTTGAAGAAACCACTGAAATCAAATAAAAATAATATGTACAAGTATATTAAAAGGACGGGAAATAAATAAAGGGCATCAAAATATTCGTTCGACCAACAGTTTGGTGATGTCTCGTGTCGTAATAAGTGGGCACCCAGGCCCCATGGCCCTAGTGTTTCAACTACAAACGGCTCAAACATAAGTTCCAAAGAGATTGGAGTATTTGCGCCGTTTGAGGTTTTCCGCACCTGCTGCAGCCGCCCCATCACAGCTCACCGTGCTTGGAAGATGGGATGGCGCAAGGGTGTTAACACACGTTGCATCCCATACCTTTTTTTTTTTTTTTTTTTTTTTGTTGTCGGGGGGAAACCTTCAAAAGGCACCCGACCTCCGGGGAGGGAGGTCGGGGAGTGTGGGATTTTTACCTCACTAAAACCGCCCCGGTGATCACCTTCAGCACATAGGGGTGGTCCCGGTTCCTCTTAAAAGACCAATTCCGGAACCCCCCCGTGCAACGCCTGTAAGGCACATCCCTGGGGAGACTGTAAAGGGGCCTCCCCTGAGCCTCGCTATGCACGGCAGCACGTGATCACTGTGCCACCGTCTTCCCTGGGGTCACTTGATGGGCGGACGGAGTCCCCACTCTGTGCGCCCGCGACCCCAAAGGTCCACCTACCTTATTGGTAAGCGGGTTCGGCGTATCAGGCGCCAAGGCGGTTGCCACCCCGACGCCTCCTTCTCCGAGCAGGATCAGCCCTCTCCCGATCCCGCTCGGCAGCCTCCTTCTTGACCATCACGGTCTCACAGAAGGAGGCTACTACCGTCCAATTCTCTGTCTCTGCCAGCATAGCACTCACTACTGCCGGCAGAGACAGGTCTCGCCCGATCCTGGCAACCAGGACCCGCCGCTCGGAGGCCCACGCAGGGCACTCCTCGAGCGTGTGTTGTGCGGAATCCAGGCTGCCTCCGCAGTGGTGGCAATTTGCCGTGGCCTCTCGCCCAATTCTGTTCAGGTACTCACCGAAGCAACCATGTCCGGTGAGCACCTGGGTGAGCCTGAAGGAGATGCGCTCCCCTCTTTTCAGCCAGGCTTCGAAGTGCGGCAGAACGGCTTCGACAACGCGCTTACGCGAATATTGCGGCTGCTGTAGCCGCTCGCGCCACCGCTCGAGCGCGTGTCGCCGTTCTCGCCGCCTCAGCCTTACGAATACGCTTCCTGGCACACTATTCCCGCTTTGGCGGATATCGCGAATCTGGTCGTAGACCTTCGCGTCCATATCCGCCAGGATGTCCAGCGGCGGAAAGCGCGCCAGGAGAGTTGCCGCCTCAAAGGATATCGTTCGGTATCCTCGTGCGATACGAATGGCCATTTTCCGCTGCAGTCTATTAACTTTAGTCCTGCAGCGTCGGACGCCTGACAGTCTACCTGACCAAACAGGCGCCCCGTAAAGGACCATCGATCGCACGACACCCGCATAGAGGCGGCGAACTTCCTCCCGAGGTCCCCCGAGATTGGGCAGCAGTCTATGCAAAGCACCCACTGCCTTCTCGATCCGGAGAACTAGGCGTTCGAAGTGCTCTTCGAAGCCCCACCGACCGTCCAGGGTGAGGCCAAGATACTTTATGTATCGCCCCACCTGGACTTGCGCATCTCCAACATAGACCAACGAGCTGGGTGGCTCTCTGCTCCTCGGCAGTTTATGGAACCATAACGCCTCAGTTTTCTGAGGCGCTATCTCAAGACCCAGCCCGTGGATTGCCGCCACGACTTTTGCCACCCCGAGCTCGGCAAGCTGGATGGTCTCCCCGAAGGTGTCCCCGCCGGCCAACACAAGAGTATCGTCTGCGTAGCAAACGATATTAACGCCGACGGGGAGATCGACACGCAGGACCGCGTCGTATGCTAGGTTCCACAAGAGAGGACCTAGAACCGACCCCTGCGGAACCCCACACGTAATCTCCCTCCGCTGAACGCTACCGTCCCGGCCCACATAGCGAATGTGCCGATCGCGTAGGTATGCCCCGACAATGCCTTGCAGGTAGGGAGGCACTTCATGATGTACCAGTGCCTCTCTAATTGCACCCCAGGGTAAAGAATTGAAGGCGTTGACGATATCCAAACTTATCGCCAACGCCACCCCACCCCGGGACACTACCTGGTCCGACAGCGCGCGGACGCGTAGAATCGCATCTATGGTAGAACGCCGCTGCCGGAAGCCATACTGGCTATCAGCAAGGTCGGGACCAACCCGCGACAGGTGCTCGACGAGCCTTTCAGCAACCACTCTTTCAAAGAGCTTGGAAGACTCGTCAAGCAGGCATATGGGACGGTATGCAGAGGGAGACTCTGCGGCCCTGCCATCCTTCTTCAGTAAAACCAATCCAGCTTCCTTCCAACCGGAGGGGAACACGCCTGCACGGAGACAGCTATTAAATAACCGTCTCAGACGGTCACCCAGAGCAGCCAGAGTTAGAACCCACGCCCGGCCAGGGATACCATCTGGACCTGGCGCGGTGTTGCGAGCCGCCAAGCGCTTCACGGCTCGGTTGAGCTCCCCTTCCGTCACCCCTGACTCGTCAGACCAGTCTGACAATGACACGGGCGGCAAGGGACTGTCCCTGGCTACTGGAAAGAGTGTGTCAACGACTCTCTCCAGCAGACCCGGATCCATGGTCTCCGTGAGGGGGGGGACCCATGGGCGTAATTTTCCCATGACCATCCTATACGGTTTCCCCCACGGATCCCTGTCCAGCCCGTTGAGAAGCTCGCTCCAGGACCGAGACCTGGCATCCGCGATAGCGTGTTGAAGCGCCATAGTCGCCACTCGGTAAGCTCTATAAACTCTGGCTATCTCCTCCTCCGTAGCTCTCTGCTGTCTTCTGCGCCGGGTGCGCTGAAACTGGCGCCGGGTTCTAAGACAGACAGTCCGCAACTGCGCGATGTCTTCCGACCACCAGTAAACCGCACCAGGGCTCTGGGCGCACCTGACCCGGGGCATGGCAGCGTCGCAAATGGACGTCATTGTATCCCGGAACCAGGTCGCCTCCTCTTCTGGATCGGGCGAGATCCCCTGGGATCCACCATTATCTGGCCACGCCGCGACGTTGGCAGCTGCGATGAGCAAATCTCGATTGAGCTGTTTGAGGGCCCAACGACGCGCCGGTGGACTTGAGCCTGAACGACTCGGGCCGCCGGAAGAACGGAGTGCCACATCAAAAACGATGTGGCGATGGTCAGAGAGAGTGACCATCTCCTCCGCTACTCTCCAATCTGACACCATGCGGGCTACAGAAGGAGTCGCCCATGAGAGATCCACGATTGACTCCCCCTGCCATCGAACGCATGTGGCAACGGACCCTCTATTCAATAGTCGAAGGTCAAGCGAAGCCGCCCAGTCCTGCACTACGTGTCCCCTCGGCCTATCCCGGATGTTACCCCATGCTCTGGAGTGAGCATTGAAGTCACCCAGGACAAGCACTGGACGGGGTGAGCATTTGCTTCGAATGCAGTTCGCAACCCCATCCAGGTATCCCTCAAATTGGGCCAGGGAAATGTTGGGAGACACGTAGCAGCCCACTACGGCCAGAAGTCCCCATTCGACTGCGACATATCCCTGCCCCCTATCGAGCAGGGAGCAGTGAGACCCACTGCCTCCACCAGCCCAGTAAACAGCAACAGAGTCCAAGGTGTCCCGGAACCAGCGAGGATGATCCCGGAGACCGTAGGGCTCTGCTACCACCGCTAAGGCAACCGACCACTCCGCAACAGTCTGCAGAAAAAGATTTTGCGCATTGCGGCAGTGGTTAAGGTTGCACTGAAGGACTTTCAGGGCTGGGAAGATGAGGTATCCATTTCCTCCAGTAGGCCCGCACCCAGTGGTGCCGGCGCCGATCTCTGCAATGGGGCCGGGACAAGCGAGGCCCGCTTCTTGCGCGGAGCGCATTTCTTGCCTCCCAGCCTGTGGTCAGCTGGACGACCTTGGTCCACACACAGTGGACATCGCAAAGTCGGCGACGTGCACTCCCTCGCTTTGTGGGGTCCTCCGCAAGAGTAACACTGAGTGCTCCGGTCAACCACACTAGTACACCGCCGACGGACGTGCCCGGGTTCGAGACAACGGAAGCACATCATACGACGTGCCTCCAACACCTCAACCCTTACCGACGTCCATCCTATCCGCATGCGTTTGCTGGACGCCAGCTTCTTTACCGCCGCCAATGGACCACGAACCCAGGCGTGCCCCAGAGAAGTAGGCGGGCGTCGGATTTCACCAACCTTTACGTCCCCGAAAGAACAACCACCCGCCTCGGCAATAGCTTTCGCCACGTCTGCTGGTGTGACAGCGTCGTCGAGGTCCATGATCCTCGCCTCAGCCATTTTCATCGGACGTGCAATATGCACGTCATACTCGGCAAGGACCTCTCTCATACGACTTGCGAGGCTGTCGGCCTTTGTGGAACAGTCTGCACCAACGATGGAAAGAACCATTCCGCCATCCGCAGCCCTCTTTTGGCCAACAGTATCGATGCCGAGATCGGCCAACCGAATCTGCTGCCTCGCTACCGACAGAACTTCTGCGAGAGTGGCGGATGATCCTTCGCTTACCGTGATGGTAATCGCTGCCGAAGCGGGAACACGAGGCAGTTTGACTGGCTGCTTTTTCCCCTTTGCAGGGGTAGACGACGCAGGTAGAGCGGCTGGGGCACCAGCTGTGGCTTTGGACTGGGGAGTCTTTGCCTTTTTTGCCACAGTGGACCAAGCCTCTGCCTCAACCGTTGACGCGGGCTGTAAGACCTGTGCGGTTGCTGCAGGTACAGCTGGCAGCTCCACCACCGGAGCCACCGACTTCTCTTTCCCATTTTTGGCACTTTTCTTTCCTTTTCCTTTTTTCCTGTTGGAATTAGGGATCTCGCTGGGACCCTGCGCAACTGGGACTATAGCCACAGCCCTCTTTGCGTCGGATGCAAGTGGCGGACGTAGTGGCTTTTCAGGAGGCAGCCTGCTCATAATGGCAGCCAACTTAGCGTCCATCATACCCCCAATTTCTATGGCAATAGAACGCCGAAGCTGGGCCTCTGCCTCCGGTGCTAGTCCTGTCACCGCTATTGTTTTATCAACGCTGGGGCCCACCTGCCCCTTACAGATGAGGCTGAGTTGCTCCGCCATTTGTGCCACTGTTGCTGTGAGGCTAGCGAGTTGCGAACGCAGGTCCGCGTTCTCTCTCTCCAGCCTCTCAACTATGGCCCCTCCCGAAACAAGCAGACCACTCTCCCCTGACGCCGCTTGCTTCGTTTCTGCCGCCTTCCGCATTCGTTTGCTTCTTGACGACGCCTTGGAGGCGAGCGACATTTGCGAGCAGTCAGATTCACCGCTGTCGCTTACCATCCCATGCACTGGTGTAGCCGGCCGCTTGAAGCGAGACCGGGTCACCCTCCCCTCTGACACTGGAAGTGCCTCTGCGACGCCCTGCGTTCGCTGTTTTGGTCCCTGAGATGCGGACGTGTTGGATACGTCCAACGACTCCGCACCTCGGGGACGTGAGCCACCCTGGCTCTCTGCGTCGACTGACGGTTGATGGCGGTTGTTGCCCCCCCCAGAATACGAGGGGCTGACCGAACTAGGTTCGGTGAGGGATTCTCCGGCTGCGGAGCAACCGGTACCCTCCTGGGGTAGTCTATTTTTACAATTCGCCTTCATTTATGTATTTTAATTTTTTTTTAAGAGGTGGAGTCCTCTATCTTAAACTAGTGGAGTTTGGAGCATTGGAAGTGGAAGGAAGGAGGATGTGGGTAGGATGGAATATGAGAGGATTGTGAGAGTTGTGGGGCAGGAAGGTGAAAGGCGGGAAATAATGGGGTAAAGGGAGCTGGGTTAAGGATACGCTGGCGCCTGGTGGTTTTTGTTGTGTCTGTTTCATAAGGAATCAGACCAAGAACAGGGAGGCAACCTCGGGAAGGTGCATCCACCAGACTTGCCTTGAGGATCTACACGACTGTGGCGCTCTCCCTCAAGACCCCGCCACCCTACCGCCTCTGAAGGAGGCGGCAAGGTAGGCCTGCATCTATACTACCAAGCAAAGCAAAGCAAAGCGTGTCGTTGTGCAACCGTAAAAGCATACATACAGACCCTCCCCTGCATCCCATACCTAAGGCCTACCAACTTTCCAAGGCATTATGGTCATTCCGTCTGATCGTTTCCCATCGTCGCGTGCCAAGCCATTGGGTTCTAAAACAACTGGCACCACGGAGGTGACAAGAGCACAACAGATGATGTTATTGATGCTGGCATGCTGGCAGCGATACGGAGCCACGCAAGGGGAGCCCAGACGCAGACAAGTAGCGAGCTGGAATTTAGTGTCACCCAGCAACCTGCCTATATTGGGTGACGGTAGCGCCTGAAGCCAGAGGCCCGACTCCCACTCACCCACAGCCAGTAAGCGGGCACGCTCAGCAGCATTGGTTGACGAATTATTAAGATTATTAAATAATAATAATAATATTGTTTATTGTAGGGATAAATTACCGAAGAGTACTAGCAAAACCAAAAACTCCCAAAACCATAGTAGCCGTACAGACCTAAAATGGATAGATTTTTCTAAGTAGCCAATCATTCTTCCTAACTATTTTAGCGGTACAGACGCCAGAACATCAAGCTACTACAATCCGACAATTTTCTTTATTAGATTTTCAACTTTATCGCTTAAGCATAAGATTCAAATTTAATTTAAAATTTTATAGTTTCGAGTAGGTTGATGTGCTGGCATTTGTACAAAGCAATGACGTTTATTTTAACTTATTTACTAGCTACGCTCCACGAAACGGGTGCTTTCGGGGGACCCAAGTCAGGATCGAAGTTCCTTATACGATACTTGCAAGCACACATACTAGTATTATAATAGAGATTCAGAGAGAGAGAGAGAGAGAGAGAAAGTGTGAATTTAAAACACGATTTTAATACAGAGCAATCTGCACAGTACCTATAAGTTTTTAGTTGCTCTTATAAAGTTGTCGCCATCTTGGATTTTCATTTTGAACTCGCTTTCGGCTTTAGCACCCTCGAAAACTATAAAACCGACACCCATGGCGATATATTTGAAAGTCTTCGCAGACGCCATCTTGGATTTTCATTTTGCACTATTGGCTTCGGTACCCTCAAAAAACATGAAAACTGTCTCTCTCACGCCCCCCGTCTCTTTTTATATACAGGATGAAATTAAATAGGTGCGTCAAATTAAAACATCTAATTCACTTCTCTCCGGTGACCTTGGACGAAATGTCACATAAAATCCAGGCTATGACGGCATCAGTCGTAGTATGGTCGTTTGGATCCTTGATAGCCTTCTCTCTCCGATGACCCACATCATTAACTTTTCTCTTGATTCTGGATAATTCAGTGGCGTATGGCTTACTTCTGCCCACTTCCTAAAATTTCAAATCCCTCCCAACCCAGTAACTTTCGACCCATTTCCATTCTCCCATTCCTGTTTAAAGTGCTTGAGGCATGTGTACACAAGCAGCAGTTTACGGGGTTTATTCATTGGAATAACCTCGTTAGCTCCTTTCAATGTGGGTTCAGGCCTGGGCACAGTACAGCGTCGCTCTCCTTAAACTGACTGGTGATATTAGAGAAGTGATGGAGGATACTAAAATTACCGTTTTGGTTTTAATTGATTTCTCCAATGCCTTTGACGCCATCAGCCACAATATTCTTCTTTCTATCCTTTCTCACCTTATGGTTTCGTCCGAGGCTCTGGAATGGTTCTCTTCTTATCTTCGGGCATGTCAGCAGTCGGTTTGCGTTGATCAGAGTTCTTCGAGTTGGCGTGATCTGGATGCTGGTATTCCACAAGGAGGTATTCTTTTTCCATTTTAATTGTTATACTCCATCTTCATTAATTTTATAACTCACTGTCTTCGATGTTCGTATCATCTATATGCTGATGATCTTCAATTGTAAACAACCGGGCGGGTAGAAGGTTAGTCGGACGCTATAGCAAATGTAAACCGAGACTTAGATGCTATCAAAAAGTGTTCTGATAGTTTCGGGGTGTCAGTAAACCCCTCGAAGTGTCAAGCCATTGTAATTGGAAGCTCACACATGATGGGTAGGGTGACGCTTAGCTCTCTTCTTCCTTCTATTTTTAATGGTACGGTCATAACCATTACCCCTACTGTGAAAGATCTCGGTTTGCATCTTGACTCTACGCTTAGCTGGCAACGCCAGCTCTCTAGTGTTAGCCAAAGGGTCAACGGTACTCTTACCCATGCTTATGCGGACTTTGTTTTTCCTGTAATTGACTGTGGTGACGTGTGCTACTTTGACTTGAACGCGGTTATGTTGGATAAGCTCGACAGATTGCTCAACAGGGGTATCCGCTTCATATGTCCATGTGTCGACCTTATAGGTCTGAGCTCAAATGGATGTCCATACGCCAAAGAAGAAGTTTGCACACTTTGACTACGCTTTTCTCACTTCTCAACTCTCCCACTCCTTCTTATCTCGTGTCTCACTTCCAATATCTATGTTCTTCTCACGCTAAGAATCTGCGTTCTTCTAACAATCTTCTACTCTGTCCTTCTCATACTTTTGACTTTGTTCATTCTTCCTTTCATATTTCTTCTTTGGAATGCACTTCCTCTTGATATCAGGACAGCCACCAGTCGATATGCATTTAAGCGGAAATTGCAGAGATATTTAAAAAAAAATAGCTTTCGAGTCATCTCAACACCTCTCTCCCTTGAATTTGTATATATATATATATATAAGTATATATTATAGTAAATAGTATGTGTATATGTCGCAGGTTTTTCATAAAATTAGGTTTTTGATGAAAAACCGGAAGATGACACATTTCAAACTCAATTTCATCATAAACCTCTACCAATCCAGATTTTTGATCAAAAACCTGAACTAGTTTGGGTTTATGATAAAATATAAGCGCTGGTCAAATCAAATCATTTCAGGTAGGGGTATAAATGTTATATATGTTACGGCTAAAGGTAGGTGTGAGCATAAACTTAAGATTAGCCGGTTAAACCTAGGTTTATCTTCGACGAGGTGTTAATGTTAGTTTCTTCTATCTTTTTCCGACTAAAGTGTAACTGCAGGCCCTTGGCTAAAAATGTAGAAGGAAATCGGTCGACGTCAGGGGCACCCCGAGGTTCGGTTCGGTTAGGTTCCTTTAAACCCTGCAGACAGAAATAGGAGCCCCGCGCAGCGGGGCTCCGTCGACCTGACCTTTTTTATCATAAAACTAATACAGTCTAGGTTTTTGATAAAAAAACTGGATTTTCTCAGGCTTATGATAACATAAAGTAATAATTTTGTCATCTTCCGGTTTTTCATTAAAAACCTAGGTTTTTCATCAAAAACCTAATTTTATGAAAAACCTGCGACATATAACCTGTTTATATATTAATTTATGTACCTAGTTTTAATTTTTTTTTTTTTTATCATTGTTACTCTCAATCAAAGCACCTGCCATCCAATGTCTTCATCACCCTTGGTTGACTGGTAAAGAATGCATAAGGCATTAAGTCCGCCTTTGTACCTTTTTGTGTGAAAAGTTTAAACAAATAAACGTGTAATAAAGTAAATTTAGAGCATGTGTTTAAGGAAAGGTGTGCGCGTAGGCAAGCGATTTGGCAACGTCATCGCGTGCCTGTTTTTTCGTAGGAACGCTCAACATTAGGTCAATACCGCTAGTTCAACGGGTTGCCAACTTGGTTCATGCTGTGAACTCTGCGATGAATAGATTGCTTATCGGACGCGCGCCCAAATTGAATCTTTAATTATTTTTATTATTTGTTTTTATAATTATGAAAAAAAATGTGGAAGAAATTATAATATATTCGTGTCTAATTCAAGACAATTTTCGACAGTAATTACACGATTTTTTCATGAATTTACATTTAGGAAATGACAATTTATAATGCTTAGGTATGTAGCAGTTACTACACCTCCACATACATAATAAAAAGAGATAGAAAGTCGCATGGAGGGGGCATAATGCTTTTTTGTTTCGTGATGTTTTCTACCAGTTTTCTCCTACCGCAAGCCGCAAAAATCTTTTTTTTTTGTTTTATCTTTTTTAGTTACCCGTCGCATCTGTGGTGTTTAGCTTGCTAATCTAATTCAAAATTCAACCCTGTATTTCCAGAGGTCACGTTATTACAAAAATACAAACAACTAATAAAAATATGTAGACAGTTATAAGATATCGATGTACACTTACCGATAGCTGGTCTAACAATACATATGGGCAGATCATTTCCAAGGGTATTAACCAATTGTTCGGCGATCGACTTTGCAAAAGTGTATGTGTTCGGCCAATTTTTTATCAAACTGCAATATTAAGAAAATTTTATTAAAAAGAGGTCTCTATTTATTTTTAAAGAACTCTTATCACCACACTACTTATGACCCCAAAGCTGACGAAAAGTTTTGAAGTCTCACCCCTGTGTAATACAATTTATTCTTTCTTCATCGATGGACTCAGCTAACTCAATCATAGTGCTTGGGGCTATAGTACTTTTGTAAAAAATTTCAGATACTTCCGTATTTGTACGGTTGGTGCAGGCATTTGAGTATGCTGTTGAAACATAGCCGAAAGATCTGAAGAAGAAAAACATTTTTTTTAAATGACCACCGAGGAAATTGAAGAAACGATAGACAAAATGGCAAATTGTAGAAAGATTTTACGACGCGATGTGTAAAATTAAGAGAAGAAATTTAGGTCATTTTATCTAGAAAAAGAATCAATGCTACAGTCCTTTCACTTATTCTACTTCTTCGGTCTTCTGTATAAACTGTCGCACCGTATGTATGTAGTCTACGGTGCTAAAGCCTTTACGGAATGGGGCTTGTTCGAGAGGCTGGAAGTTGTCAAATCTGCGCGCGAGGCAGTTCGTGATGGCTCTCGAAAACAGCTTGTAGACATGGCTCACAAGTAAGATAGGCCTATAATTCCTAAGAAGGGCATTGTCACCCTTCTTAAAGAAAAGTGTCATCTATACGTTCCATGCCTGTGGTGTTTTACCCTCAAACAGCTTCTGAAGGGCCTTAAGAACAGGTTTTCCGCCGGCCTTCAGGAGTTCGGCCTTAATTCCGTCATCATCCATCGCCTTGTTGTTTTTGAGCTGCTTCAGAGCCATCATAATCTCGTTCAGGCTGAGGTCCGGGATATCTTCAGTAAAGCGTTGGGATAATCTAGCTCTTGGGTCGTTTTCCAGATTTGTAACGGGGTTACTTGTTAACGAATATAACTGTCCAAAGAACCTCTCGATCTCTCTCAACAGCTCAGGTTTAGCGGATACGATCTTGCCATCATCGGTCTTCAGTTTCGTAAGCTGGCTCTGCCCAATAGACAGATCTCTATCAAAGCCCTTCGAGACTTTATTTCGCTATATCGCGTCCTTAATAGGGTCTGTATTAAAGCGGCGAAGATCGCTTTTCTAGGACTTAGAGATCCGTCTATTGAGTTGCCGGTTATTTAGCGCATCATCTGAAGACTGCAGGATTATCTCGCGCCTCTCCTTTATGAGCTGTTAAGTAAGATCAGAGAGCTTCTTTTTTGAATTCGTACGTCAGGTCTTGAAGATCTAAGACCCGACCGTATGGACAGTTTCCACGAACTCATTGTTATAATCGACCACGGAGCTCCCTAGGCATTCGAAACGATTCTGAAGTTCGAGCTGAAAGCTCTCGGGGTTTTGGACCTGGATTGGTGCTGGGCGGAGCGTAGACTTCATCAGTTGAGATCTTTCCAGCTTTATATTTAAGTTCAATGTGCCTCTTACCGTGCGGTGATCACTTCCGGTTTTCATCGCGTTGATCACAGAGACATCATTGAATACTTGCTTCTTCGTCGACATAATGAAGTCAATCTCATTTTTAGTTGCACCATCCGGGCTTTGCCAGGTCCACTTTCTAAGCTCATGTTTTGTGAAGAAGGAATTCATCATAAAGAGGCCTTCCTTCTCCATAAAACTGGCCAGTAGGTGGCCCCGGTGGTTCCGGCGTCCAACTCCAAATTGCCCCACTCGCAGCTCATCATCGTTTCGTTTACCCAGTTTCGCGGATAAAGTCCCCCATGACAACGGTATAGTGAGTTTTAGAGCCATGCATGGCTCTGGAAATATCCTCATCGTTGGGGCGTGACGAGGTTAGGCGTAAACCTGTACGACCTTCAGCGAATACCTTTCGTATATTCTGAGTATAAGGTACGCCACCTCGGTCGACACACTCTCGATCTTCACCACGTTGCTCACAAGGGACTTATGGACCTTAAACCCGACACCACCTTGGGACGCTGGTTGCCCTCCCGGAAATAGAGCAAGTTTCTGGATTTGAGCATTATCGAGTCGTCCCCCTCTCTTGGGACTTAAGATAACCCCACTATACTCCTTCGTAACCTGCTCAATTCTTCCTGCATTCTTCCGACATGGGTAGGAAGATGATAACAGGGAAGACATAAATGTTGTAGAATAGTAGAAGAATAATAAGTAAATAGAAGTAATAGAAGAAATACTCGTAGTTGAAATAGTAAAAAGGAGTAGTCTTAAAGCGTTTAAAATTTTCTAACCTTAATTTTTTGCAAGCCTTGCCGAGTATAAGAGTCTCCCTGGTGCCTCGTACGTTGATCAAGGTTGCCACACGGAGGGACTCATCAAACCTTGTAGTGGCCGCCAGATGGAATACTATATCTACCTGTTTAACATAACAACCATTCAATCAATCGACTATGCTATCCAGTTTGGTATCCTCATAATCAGCCTATAATGTTTCCACTGCTGGGACACAGGCCTCCTTTTCGTGAGAGGTAATGGGCCGTAAACCACCACGCGGGCCCAGTGCGGGTTGGTCGATGTGTAGCGGTATTCTACAACGCCACATGCGAGCAAAGCGTCATACTGACGTCACGCAAAATCCTGCATCGCGCAAGCAGAGTTTACTGCGCAACTAGCATATACAACTGCCTGACGTGAATCATCGGGCAGTTGCCCGCCAAACACAACACCTGTCTGGTCGGAGGATCCTCCCTTTTCTATGGAAATTGAGTGAACTTTATTCCCTGATCCTCATACCTATAGAGGTATGAGGATCAGGGAGTAAAGTTCACCACAGTGATGATATTATTTACACAAAGTAAAGCGCCTGCCTGGGTTCGAACTCACGACTTACAAGTAAGTCGGGGGGGCCGTTACCACTGCTCCGAACTGCTCTGGTATCGATTATTTAAATAAAATTCCTATCATACCTCCTCTGTAATAGCGTTCCAGTCTTTTTCACTTAAACCAAGTCTGAGCTCGGCCACATCTCCTGATACAGGCACGAGTTTTTCTACGAAATGTGGTTGTTGTTCTCGCAAAAAATCATACAACTGGAAACAATAATTAATTAGTTAAGATCAAGGCTCATCATATTATAACAGTTAAATTTTGACTGCATTTACACGACATTGTCATTATAAAATGTCGCAATGATTAAATTATTATTATTACGAGCTTTTATTTATTTATTATTTAGCTTGCACTGTTCGTATGTATGTATGTAAGTTGTCCGTTCATAATTTGCAAACCATTTTTCGACCATTTTTTGGTATCCGATTGAGCTGAAATTTTGCACACACCTTTAGTTGAGTATACTACGTGAACTCGAAAAATTGATGTGCGATTAACGCTTGTGTGACAAAACTGTTACTGATAATATTCTCGACTAACTTTTTAGACCTTTGTATCCTGCTTATGTGTATGAAGTTTCATTAAAATCGGTTATTCCTTTCGAAAATTAAGGGCTTGAAAGTTTGTATGAAATGCCGTACCTGTACGGCATTTCATAAAAAAATCTCTTTCGATTATTAAAATCTCGATTATGATTTTAAATGTATGCTTGGTCAATCCCTAGTATCAGGTGGGATGACACTGACAGCTCACTCCACGCTCACTTCACCTAAATTTTCACGGTGAGATGGTAACAGAATCGCACAGCAGTACTTTACTTTTCTGGCCCGGCACTTTAATTTTTGGGTATGTTATGAACTTATGAATGATGAGTTTATGAAATACAAACTTATTTTTGCAGTCGATCAAATTAATGATGTGCATTGTGCATGCGTAGATATTCATCCCAACTACGGAACCTTTCACTGTGCGCGGTCGGACATAAAGTAAACTAGGTAATAGAAAAAAAAATACCAAGCTCATACAACTAACAAAACATATTGAAATGTAAGGTTATTGCGGAATATCCAATTTATACAATTAATTTATTATTATTCCCAAACTTTACCTAAGCCTACCTAAAGATGTATACTGGGCATTCTGTATCAAACTATTAGAAAGTATCAAAAATAAATAATTGTACAATAAATAGCAATAATTTTTACTGCGAGCGCATTTCGAAGATAAATTCAAATATAGAAACAATTCGGCGCAAAATTCAATAAATGACTTAGTCATAGGTCTTCAGTTATTGACTCAATTTCAATTATAATCTCCAAAAAACTATTAAAAAAACTATTAAAAATTTATGGGCAGCATAATAAACATTTAAATAATCAATGTATTGTGTCGTATGTCGTCATTCTTGGGTCCAATGGGGCCCAGTACCGAGTCGACGGAGGTTCGTGTGTTCGGGTTCATTCGGGGGCGCTCCCGAACTATCCGGTTAAGGGGCCGGCGAAGCATGCGTAGTTCATACAAACGTAATACCAAAATAATTTGTAAATCATACATATTCTTAACACTACAACAGTACACGCGCGGTCTACTATAGTAGACCAGGGTAACTCTTTATCCAATAACTTTTTAGTATAGCGCGCTAGAAACTAGTGATTCCAGGTAAGCCTCGTCTGGTATATTTGTCACAACCTCAGTACCCCTCGCGACCCCTTACGCGACCCACGCACAAGCAATTTGGCGCCAAAACCGTGGGCCTACTAAAGTAGTCCGCGCGTGTATTAGTGCACCAAATTCAGGTATGTAACTTTTGATGTATTATCGATTTATAGCGCTGTTATATTATGCTCTAATTATTAATAATGTATTTATATGTATGGATTTTCAATTGTTATTATTTATATTTAAGTTACAAATTGTAAAATGTATTTTTTTTGCTTATTTTAGTTTTTATTTTACAGATCTGCATCTCGAGCACTCTGCATCTCGAGCACTCTGCTCGAGAGCCCGAAATCGGTCGACAAAAAAGTGGTGCAAAACTTGCAATAAATGGATTTGTCCCGATCACCAAGCAGTAGTGTGTCCAGAATGCTGCGAAAACAAAGAAAATAGAAATAAAATTTAGTTTTAAGTTAAAAAAAATTACGTTGATCTCAGAAGTGCCATTTTTGTTATTTTTTCTTATATTATATTTACTAAATTGTTGATTATTAATACTTTCTTAATAATTTATCTAAAAAGTAAGGTTCTAAAACTAAGTAAAATAAACACCTATTAATTTCATTTGTTGTTTTATTCGATAATTAGGAATATACATGTTATTGATATTTTAAAATGGCCTACCATAGTAGGCCACGCGTGTAGGTACTCAAGTAAAAAATAGGGGCGCGTGTACTGTAGTGTTAATGTAGATTGTATTAATTCCGATTGGATTACAGAATATCAAGGTTCCCAAACATATATTTTGAATGGACGCTGATTTAAAGGCGAGTTACGAGAAAAATAAGTCTTTTTTATAGAAAATTTTAAATTCCTCATAATATGTCGTCTTTATATCAGTGTCCTTTGAAAATATATATTTGGGAACCTTGATATTCTGTAATCCAATCGGAATAAATAGGTACACACTAAATTAAGAATATGTTTGATTTACAAATTATTTTGGTATTACGTTTGTATGAACTATGCACGCTACGCCCGGCCCATTAATAACATCACACTAAATTCAATATGGCCGCTGCCGCTCCAAGATGGCGGATTTTTTTTTCAACCCCTTTAATATGGGTATCAAATGAAAGGGCTTGAAGAGTAGAAAACAATAAAGTTAGTACCATTACACTTAATTTAATATGGCCGCCGCTCCAAGATGGCGGATAATTTTTTTCATCCCCTTTTATATGGCTATCAAATGAAAGGACTTGAAGAGTAGAAAACGATACGCGAACAATCAAAACGATTAATTCAATTAAAATATAAAATAAACGGGTGGGAATATGTAAAGGAACTAAATAACGTCAGTGGTATAAATAAAGTAAATTGTGTAAATAATGTTCTTAGTGTAAATAATGTCAATGATGTAAATAATGTTAATAGGGTAAATAATGTCAATGGTGTAAATTAATAAAATAATGTAAAAAAAAAATACTTAAAAAAGATGCTAATAATAAATCTTTAAGACTAAAAATTAAATAATTAAATAAAAATAAAAAAAAAGTTTTTGGAAACAAGCTTTTATTTAAATAAAAACATAACCTAGAGAAGAAAGAATAACACGAACTAAAAAGAAAAAAAAAATAAGTGACATTTCAAAATATATTACATATATACATTTTAAAAGCTTGAGGCGCTGATGTACGGTATCCGATAAACAGGTGTACCTACACACAATAACAGAGCCTCAAACGTTTAAAATGTATATATAATTATATATGTATATTTTGAAACGTCACTTAAAATTATTTTTTTCTTTTTAGTTCGCGTTATTCTTTCTTCTTTATGTTGTTGTTGTTGTTTATGTTCTTTGTTCTTTATGTTGTTTGTTTAGGTTTCTTCTTTGTCGTTTTAATTTAAATAAAAGCTTGCTTTTAAAATCTTTTTTTTTATAATAAATTAGGAAGATAGACAAGGTTCGACATGAGAAAAGCTAGAAAAAAATCGGAACGAATCATAGGTGCTACCTCGAAAATCTAAAATCCTCGAAAACCTACTAAGTGAGCTAAAGTGATGCAATTACTTTGAAACGCAAAAGTGATGGCTATAATGTGCGGGCGCTCGGAATAAAACGACGTATGTGCCAAAACGAATTCACTCCTTCTTAACAAAATAAATTAATTTAATATTAAAACTACTTTGAGTAAGTTTAGTATGATAATTCTCTATGTTTTTAAGTAAATTCCATTGAATAACTCTTAAGCGCTATGCCGTGATGTCGAAAAAGTAAAAAAATAGACATAAATTTGCAATATTTTTGTATTGAAAAAAATTCATTGAATCTTGTATTCTTTTTACATGATACTATTCAAAGAGTCAAAAAACATATACCAAAATGTTAAATCCCTATTCCACATACTTAACAAGTTACACGAAATAGAAAAAACACATTTTTTTCAATATAATTATCACCTTAATAGGTAATAAGTAATACGGGCTGGTGGATTTTGGCTCCTTTGTGGTTATAGGTTAAAAAATCCATAATTTGGCTAAAGAGATAAATGCCATGTAGTATGCAATTTTTTTTAACTTACTGGATCCTGTGTTATTTCAATCAGCCTCTCTTCTATGGATTTACCTTTTTTTTCTCTTAGTAAGATAAATATTTTTGATATTTTAGTCGCTCTGAAAAGAAATATCCGCTCATTGTAAAACCACCTTAATATTGTTAATAGTATGTGTTATAATTGAAAACGGTTTCATGTATATTTATTTTACTTTATTTATTTATTGATTTCAGGCGACGCAGGCCCATACATAAACCCCTTAACCTAAACATACATATTTTTATACAACCTAACATAAATTTAAATTATATTATTATGTACATGTGTAAATTTTATATGGATAGCAGATTTTTTTGACATGTACATAATATTACTTGAACCCTTTTTGCTCAAATAAAATAATTGTGTCGTGATTATTTATGCAGCGTCTCTGAATCATGGAAATATGAAACAACTTGTCCTGACATAACAAATCCATTATACTGTGTGTTACTATAAATTGTGACTAGGTATTTTTGGTTGTTTACCTCAAAAGTTTTTCAATAAGCTGCTTGCCAAGGAAGCCAGAGCCGCCTGTAATGAACACAGTAGCGCCACAGTAAAACTGCTGCACGGCAGAGGTTCCACGTGCTGTTACTTCATTCACCGGCTTCATACGGGCAATTAATTTTTGCTCGAATTCCTGGGCTGGATCCATTGTTTTAACTGCCATCGCGAATATGAAAATTCTGAAAATAAAAATGTTTACAACAATGGATTTGTTCTTTTATTTTTGGATGATGATCTTAAAATCAAACGGCCATCGTGATGCTTCGGCCCGCCACCGCTGAACGTATGCATTACCATAGGCATCGCAGATGCGTTGCCATTCCAAGGACAAAGATTAAAAAAGGACATGGCTGTCTGTATTTGTACCATTTGGCTTGCAAAATGATGAGACAAGAACGTACTTACACTTTATAAAATAGCACACAAACAGTTGCACTTGTTATAGGAAACGCTGATGTTCATACGTCCACCACGCTATGAACGTCTGGCTGGAAAGGTACCCGATAAATTAATGATATAATAAATTATTCGTGATTTTGTAAATGTAATCAAATTAATTTAGTGGTTGACTCAATTAACATTGTATTCACGTACAGCAACAAAACAGAGTTCAATTTACGAGTATTTTACCTAAATGGAGAAGAAACAGCGAAACAAACTCAGAGGTCATGGTATTTTTAAACTCCAGACCATTATCTTGGTTAGATGCTAAGAAGATCATGAAGAATAATGTCTGAGGTGTTATTCAGTAGAAAATTGAAAAAAACCTGCAAGGTTTACAAAGTTCGTTCATTACGACAATCGAGTCATAACTATGGTATTTTTATTGCAAAATGAAATTCATAACATTACAATGGGGAAAGATGGAGGAGCATAAATTTAAGACAAAGATCTCTTTATCGTTTAAGTAATCCTTTATTTTATATTAACACATATCATTTATCTATAATATAACTGAAACACTTATACTAGCCTTGCAGCAGACTTGCGAAAGTTCTTTTATTAAAGTTATTTATTTACTAAGTTTTTTAGTCACTATTTAGAAATCTGGTTCAAAAATATTAATTAAGTATTAAATTTGAACCAGACCTGTAAATGGTGACTGAAAAAGTTATGAATAGTACCACATTGAACATTGCAAAAAAAAAAAAAAATTTAAGGTTTTCGGAATTTTTCCTTTATGTGTGCTATAAAACGTTGCTTCATGCCAAATTTCAAGATTCTAGGTCGACTGGAAGTACCCTTTAGGTTTTGATTCCCTTGCGAGTACTTGCGAGTTTCAAAATATGCAGCTTAAATTGCTGTTTCTTTTGATTGCGTTGACATAGAAGTTTGATTTTGTTACAGCTTAAAGGTATTATAGACCTGAGTATTTGGTATGAATTTCAATTTAATACCTCTACGCGTTTATGAGGAAATGGGTAGTAAGTTTAAAATTATTAAAAAAAAATATATTATGTGATGTAACTAAAAATTTATGGTTTTCGTAATTTTTCCTTTATCTATGCTATAAGACGTTGCTTCGTACCAAATTTCAAGATTCTGAGTTCACGGGAAGCACCCTGTAGGTTTTGATTCCCTTGCAAGTGTCGAAAATTTGCGGCATAAACGGCTGTATCTTTTGATTGCGTTGGCTTAGAAGTTTGATTTTTTCACAGCTTCAAGGGACAGTAGACCTGAGTAATTGATATAAATTTCAGCTTCATACCTCCACGCGTTCCTGAGAAAAAGGGTCTTGACAGACGGACGGACGGACAGACGGACAACAAAGTGATCCTATAAGGGTTCCGTTTTTTCCTTTTGAGGTACGGAACCCTAAAAACCCACACAGATTTAAGTGAATGTGTCCAGTCATTGCACACATTTGCCTATAATCATGAAGCTCGTCTAAGAACTTGAGGAGCTTAACTTGCAACTCATTGACTTAAACAAAACTACCAAAGAAAAAAATTTGGGTAGGCTTCAGTAGGGTATAACGAGTAGGACCAAACTGCATGCATCCCGGCCATTTACAAGTGCTTAAATTGAGATTTTTTTAAAGTATGCATGCGCATAAAATCTCGCCTTCTTCCCATGGGTATAGGCAGAAACCAGAGAACGCCACCACCAAAATAAAAGTAGTAGTTTTAAAGTAGTACTTCGGAAACTGCCACGCCCAAGTAAAGCTAGGAAAGTATTGGATGTGGATGCCAAATAATAATGGGAAATATTTTAATTCAAAAAATTCTTACTGACTTTTTCTTATGAAGCACCCTTTTTTTTTTGAGGCCCTCCCGTTCTGGGTGGAGCGGAAGGGAGTGTCAGACTCTTACTGACTAAAACTCACCCGTGTTCCTTCCTTAGCCCTTTAAGTTCCGGGCCAGCGGTAATCCTTACACGTACGCGCGTCCGGCGCGGGCCTGGTCTTGATCGGACGGTGAGCTACCCATTACTATCCGTCCGCAGGCCCGCGCCTACGGTGTCCGGGAGTCGTCCCGCGGCCCCCACGCCCGGAGCGTCTCCCGCGGCTCCCGACACCCGGAGCGTCTCCCGCGGCGGCTGGGACGTGAGGCTGTGTCCCTCAGCCATCCCGCCACCTCCATTGTTAGCATGACTGTTTCGCAGAAAGAGGTGACTGCCTCCCAATCCCTCTCGCTCCGGACCACGGCTTGCACCAGGGCCGGACGCGAGAGGTCACCACCGCTGCCGATCGCCTCTACGAGGACATGGCGGTGCTCCGCCCACGCGAGGCAGACCTCTACCGTATGCTCCACCGTGTTTTCTGAGCGATCCTCGCAGTGGTGACACCCGAGCGTTTCCTCCCGTCAGATATGCAGGAACTTCCCAAAACATCCGTGTTCGGTGAGGCCCTGCGTCAGGCGTTAGGTGAGGGCGCCGTGATTCCTCTCCAGGCACTCCTCAAAGTGGGGTTTTGTCGCCACTATCGTGGCGTGCCCTGCGCTTGGTTGCGACAGTTGCTCTTTCTATGCCGTCATGAGGTCGCGCTGGAGGTCCGTTTGCTCCACCGCGATTTGCCGCGGAAGCGGAGTTTCCCCCTGGCGTAGTGCCTCCACGTGCCACTCATACAGGCGCGCGAGGACTATGGCCTCCAGATCCCATGCCGGCAGTCCGGCAAGGAGGCTTGCCGCCTCCTTGCCGGACTGAGATCATGCGGTATCCCCGGATAAGCCTTACGGCTACCTCCTTTTAGGGCGCGTACAAACAGTGGGCGGCTCTCCACCTCAGTGAACGCGTCCACACCGGGGCCCCATATAGGGCCTTAGACCAGCGTGTCGTAAGCGTAGTAAACCACGCTGACGCCATCAGGGAGGTCGGCCCGCAGCACACAGTCGTAACCGATATCCCACAGGAGCGGCCCCCAGAACAGATTCCTGCGGTACACCGCACGACATCTGAAAGAAAGAAAGAAAGAAAATACGTTTATTTGCGGTAAACATGACGCAAAAAAGAACAAAACAAATACACACACATCACATCCACGCAAAACGGCTATCGCTCAGCATTATGCTGCGACCCTATGCAAGACAGAGCCCCAGCGCTGGTTTTCAGCGACAGCCGGCGCCGACGCGACGTGATGACGTCGCACGGTGCAGCAAACAGTAATTCATCAAAAAGTATTTATGACAAATTATTTATATTTTTAAAGCAACCAGTTATTAAAACGCTTTACTAGTATAGCGTACGGACGCGGACACCAGCACATCAACCTACCACAATCTGTCAGATTTCCTTAATAGATTTTCAACTTTATCGCTAAAGCATAAGGTTCAAAGCTGATTGGGAAAATTTGACAGTTAGGTGTAGCTTGATGTGCTGGCGTCTGTACAAAAAGCAAAATAATACATTTTAATTTAAAACGTGATTGAATACAAATAGGAATATAAAAAGAAAAAAAAAACATACAAACAAAAGGAAATATACATGCTAAGAGAATATCATCCTCTATAAACGTTTTTCGCCTTATGTAGTGGCAACATTCAGAAACGTCATAATTGACGTACGCGCACCCAACTTGCACCAAAAAATTATGATGTCAGATGTATTATGTAAGGAATTACAAAATGGCCAATGATGTAATGTGTTGTGCAAAGGTTATGTACCTATCAGTGCTTTATGCGTTTGTGAGTGAAATTTAAAAGTAAAATATGAGATGGACCCAATAAAAAGGCAAAACCTCTCATCTCATCTCTCGCCGGTTCCACTCCCCGTCGCGACCGGGGTAGATCACGGCTCTGTCTTTCGAATACGCCCCGACTACTTGACGGAGGTAGGTCGGTACCCGATGATACCGGAGTGCCTCCCCAATGCAGCTCCAGGGCAGGGTGTTGAACGCGTTGGCGATGTCAAGTGACACCGCCACGACGACCCTACCCCGGGACACCACGTCTCTGGTCGTGAGGGCTCTCACGCGCATGATGGCATCCACGAGAGCACGATAAGCCGGTATGCGGACGGAGAGACCGCAGGCCGCCCTGGCTTCTGAATGAGGTCATCAAGCTTCAAACGGAGTGGAAACTGGTCTTCCATACATGCGCTTAAGAGCGCCTCCAGTTGAGGCCCGAGAGCCCTCGAGGCAGGGACCCAGGCTTTACCTAGCAAGCCGTCGGGTCGTGGGCCGGTATTTTATGGCCTTCAGCCTTCCTACCCTACACTCTCAGATCTACAGGGATGTAATCGTCGTCTGTGTGGTCCGCTTCGGACACTGCAAGTGGCGGAGCCATAGGCAGGGGAGTGTGCTGCCCCGTGAAGGGAACATAACGCTCACCACCTCCTCCACCAGCAGGAGGCGGAGACTCTGCATCAGTGGGTGGCCCACGTGCGCTCGGAGCCTCCCATTCTTTTCTTGGAGAAGGCCCATAGCGGCCGTCAAGCGGGCGACCTCTGCCCGCAATTCGGCCACTTTACTGGCCGAAGGGCTATTTGGCCGCCTCCCCTGCTGCCATGATAGAGGCCGTTGTCGAGACTATGGCCCTGTTCTTTGAAGCTTGTAGCTTCTTCAGGGACACGTCCCGGATCGCGGCCACCACGACCTCCGCAAACCTAAGCTTGCGGTCCGCATCGGGGCTGCCAACCGCACTCGCTTCGTCGCTTGAGGGCCTCCCGAGCAGTGAGCCCCCTCCCCTAGCCTCACTCATGGACTCCGCCCGGCCTACTGGTGGGGTTCTTCCGAGCTGAGGCCAGTTCCCAGTCGGAGAATGACCCTGGCCGTCCTCTGACCTTGGCGCTTGCTGAACTTCTTCGTCGCAGCGGCCATCTCCTTGCCACGACAGGGGCTTCCTTAGCCTCCCGTGCTCGCGCCGCAGTCGTCGCACCCCGCAGCACACCTCACCTCTTCTAATTGGTTTTTTTGTTTTAAAATTGTTTTCCATGTTTGTTCCCACGAGTATTATACTTGTTTTACTGGCTCAAATAATAATCGGTCCGCACTAGCGACTAAACCAAGCTACCTACTAGCCAAGCTTACATCCTCCCTCACGGTGCACCGCCGCTAGGATGTTTGGGGATTTTTTATAGAGGTTAATATTTCTCGCGGTCCGGGCGGTTAAGCCAAGACCCTCGACCCCCTTCAACAGCCAGAGACATGAAGTTAACTGTCTCCAGGGCTACGAGATTAGCGGTAGCAGGGAGGTTACTCCTCCTGCCTGCCTGCGGCAGGGTAAGTGCACACCGGTCCCGCTCTGACTCCACCACAATTGCCGCTCTGATGCTCAGAGCGTCATGTGTAGAGCGATCCTCCTGGCAGAACATTAGCATGCTGACAGCGGCATCCCACTGGGAAATTATCCCAATGGGAAATCGCTGCCCGCACCGCGGTGCATCCTCACCGGCCCGAACACTGGTCTTCCCGCCGGACGTATCCAGAAAAGAACTCCAGTTCCCGGGCACACATGGAGGTTTTCTGCCCAAGCACCCCTTATGATGCACCCTTGTTTAATAAATGAGCATCTAAAAAGATTTTGTTTCTAAAGATCGCTTTTCTGACCTTTTCTCAAACTTGGACGCAGTAACTAAGCTAGGGAACCTCGACCAAATGGGTTAGGATAACTGTGACCAACAACCCGCTGGCCGAGCGAGCTAAGCGGGCGCTACATCCTAGTTGGTCGCATTAAGTTGGCTTTGTAGTATTTTTGGATACCAAAATGTGAATTGTTTGAGGTTCGGAAAAAGAGGCATATTTATTGTATTATTGTCCATTCACATTTTAGGCCATTAAAATGGGAATGATTACGGTTTCGATTAAATATATGCCAATAAGAATATGTTAATCATAGAATTCAATAAAAAAAAACTTACTGTATAAAAAAAAAAAACAAAATTCATTACTATTGTTGCGATTTAATTGAGGTATACCTATGTACCACCACTTAATACCCAAGCCTCTTTCTATAGTTTGTAATAGATTTGAATAGAATATAATAGAATATTCTTTACAAACAAATTACTTCATTATGATAAATTAAAATATATAATTATCTACGCGTGAAATTTCTACAATTTTTAGTGTATCTCAAAGTTTATACCTATACCTCTATACCTATAGTAAAAAATTGTGATATTTGTTTTCATAAGACTTGTAAAAGACTTGTTAAAAACATGTTGTAAAAAGTCCCCTTGACATAGCGCTCAACCACGTATTTTGTACATCAAACTATTGGTGAAGTGGAACTGATAATGAAGACCACAGATGGCCATCGGAACTACTCAATAATAAGTATTTCACGGGTTGCGATTCGATTAGGTACTTTAATATGGTTGCTAAGCAATTTATGCTCGTTACAATGCGTATGGTGAAGTAGAGCTGATGGTGGTTCTCAATCAGCTCCAGTTCTCCAGATTCTTACTAGGAGAATAATTACCGTCTCTGCGATAGGAAAAGCAATATTTTGTAAAAGATGATGAGCAGTGGACATTAGGCTGTTTTAACTTAGATAAATTACAAACTGACCCGCAAAAAGGGAAAAATAAAAAAGTTTTGGTATGAAAAATCGCAATTTACTGTAGTGCGAAACGTTTTTTTAATTTTTTTTTTACTGCTGAATGTGCCCGCTCTTGACCTCGACCACGCCTGATGGAAAGCTATTGATGAGGTCTATGATGGAACGAACGTGCCCAGAAGATGCCTAAGGCACTGGAACTCCCACGCAGCGACGAAACACAGCAGGCTGCTTGACGCCGAACTCGGGTGGGTGGTTGCAAATCAAGCGGGCGTTAGCCCTACCATCGCAAGGAAAGAATTGGCCAGTCAAATAAGGTGTTGGATGTGACTGTTCAGGATGTGCCGAGCGCTCGGTTCAGTTGAGTAACTGGCAGAACAAACTGCGCTACACGAGGAGCCTCCTCGTGTAGCGCTGTTTGTTCTGCCAGTTGCCAAACCTGCTCACGCTAAATGGCAGTAAAACGAAATATATTGTTTTTGTCCAAAACCGCCGCTTCAAACCCACCGGAACACCTTAAACTCAAACTACATCACTGCTCTTCGAACATTTCTACTTCCTCTTGCGACTGTCCTCCTCTTGAACGTACTTCTTACAATAAATACCTTGGTATTCTTATCGACGTTGTTGGTGCGTTATTGTCCATGTAGATGTTTAAATAATGCCAAAACGTGGTTGAAATCCTGGCAAGGTCGCCATGTAGGATTGGGATGAGGGTTATGTAGTACTTATAAGGAATCGTCTGAATGTCGTGCGATCCATTTATTCACTGATTAAACATTATACATACTTGCTATACTACGTAAACTGCTTGCAAGTCATTACTGCAAGCTTGCACATCATATTACATACCACAACCTAACATTTAAACAACATATATCCAACCTTTCTGGCAGAATAAGAAAACTTATCCACACCATGCGTAGATTACGAGACTGTCTGCCAACAGACACACTACAACAAGTTTACTTAGCGCTATGCCAATCGATAATTCAGTATTGCATCAGCGTATGGGGTAGCGCTGGAAAGACCTACTTAATCGAAACTAAAAGAGCACAGAGGACGCTTCTTAAAGTAACTTTCAAGAAGCCCTACCGGTTTTCTACTGATCTACTCTACCGCGAAACGAGAGTCCTCAGAGTCCGCCAGCTTTTTATTCTTTCTGCCTGCACAAAAACGCACAAAAATATTAAAAGGAGCCCCGACTACGCATCAATCATAAGCAAAAGAAATTACAGAATACCAACACCTGACAACACCTCTTTGCTAGCTAGACGCTCCCCGGCCTACTCTCTCATTAATACGTACAATAATAATAATAAGACATTTAATTCAGACGTAGTCCATATACTGTTAGTAACCCAAAAACCTTATAAAACTATTGTTAGTACATACAAAAACAAAACCACAGAAAGAAATAAAAAGCACGAAGTGGCACCGCACAAGAGTGCCAGTCTATGCTAGGCCCTAGACGCGACCCCCCACAGTGTGTAGTCGCATCCAGTGCCGCCACATCGGCGAGTCCCATCGTCCCTCGAACACGCTCAGAAGGCTGTTCGAGCTGGCCCGCATGCGCTTCATAAGGGACGCAGAACGCTTCCGCATGATGGCATGAAAACCATCCACGCTTTTCACTGCAAACATTGCTGAAGCGCTGCAATGGCGCGGCAGCCCGAACAGCACCCTAAACGCGTTATTATATTGTACTCGCAGAGCACTGTATGTACGCTGCGTGTACTTAGTCCACAGGCTGCAGGTGTAGAAAGATTGACAGTAGGCCCTAAATAATGTCACTTTGACTTGCTCGGTACAGCGTGCAAACCTGCGGGCCAGCATGTTACAGCGCACAGACAGCGCCCTGCGCTCCCTTTCCAAATCAACGTTGTCACTTAGATCTTCCGAGACCCAGTGACCCAGACAATAAAGTCTGCAAACTCTGCGAAATTAAAAATACTACTACATTCGGCTGCAAAAAAATTGTAAAGGAAATTTTGCATAACACTGGCTATGATGACTCGGAACAATTAATATAAAGACCCTCACTTGACACCAAATTAAACGAAGCACAATGGAACAAACACGCACACTTACACATACACACACCAGACGCACACACACTACTTACAAATCACACATATACACACACTCCACACAATATCACACATACACACATACCATACCATACCTGAAATCACCTCTCTAGTCTCCACTCTGGAACTCATACTCCGAGCCCCAAGATACAGACTAACTGTCTAGTTTGGGGCTCACTAGTTAGTACTATATTGTAACTTAGCTGTAGGTAATATTTTAAGCTACTCATGTCGTCTTAACTTACTGTTAACATCTGCTTTCTGTATTACCTGGACAATAAATATTTTTCTATTTTCTATTTAGTTCATGCATCACAAAAAAAAGTAACGCACGTAAAACATTGTGCTTAAATATAATAAAAAACTTTTATTTCAGACAGGAGTCCATAGGGTTAGTATAAATTTTACTTAACCTCTAGCGTTAGTAGGTTACAGACAGAGATATACAATTAAAATTCACCTCAAATTTCAGACCTCGTGGAGCTGCACGGACGCAGCTCGAACTCTCGCTGCTTCGGTCCACAGCCCTGCGTCCGCGCCTCCTCACGCCACCGGTACAGTGATGCGAGAGCTCTCGCCTCAATATCCCAAGGCAGAGATCCGGCCAGTGCACAAGCCGCCTCGTAGGAGATCGTGCGATACCCCTCGATAGCCCTGACGGCCATCGCGGTCTGCGGTCTCCGTAGCATTGCGATGCTGCTGGCCGCTGCCGGATGCTGACAGACTGACGAAGTCGCTCCAGATTCTTTTATAACATTTGTGAATTGTAAAAAGACAAAGTAGGTAAACTACAAGTATCTGTTTATTTATTTTCGATATAATTATGTATGAACGTGAATCTACATCAGACTAATGTAATTATGCACATAAACCTGACGTAGGTTTACGTATATAATTATATTGTTGTTTTTAGGATTCCGAACTTCAAAGGTAAAAAAGTAAATATTTAAAAAACCCTTATAATATAAGGGTTCCATCACTTCGGTGTCCGTCTGTCTGACTGCTAAGACATTTTTTCCCAGGAACGGCTCGTGTGGGGTATCCAGTTGATTTTAATTTTAAATACAGGTCTACGGTCCCTTAGAGATGTAAAAAAATTAAGCTTCTAAGTCAAGGCAATTAAAAAATACGGCCATCTATGCGACATAAATATTGATACTTGCAAATTTATTCTTATCATAAATTCATTCAAACTACGGAACACTTCATTGTGCGTGGTCCGAGCGCACTTGGCCGGATTTTTGCTTGGATAGCAGTAGCAATACCCGTAATTTGTTTTCCAATTATTGACCTTAAACTGACTTTGATTTATTATTCTAGTTTGATGATGCAAAGTGCAATATTATAATATATGAATATTAAATAAAATGTGAGAACGATGTAAATAAAATAAAAAAGACGTACGCATTAAAAGCGTCCAGAGTACAACAAATAGTAACAAAACAACAAATAAACTTTGAAACGATTTGATTTGAACAATCCAAAAATAAAATAATTAAAAATAAGCCGAGGCAGCTAAGTGAGGTGCCCGTTCACGAACATGACGCATAGATCAGCACCATTTAGCTCAACCATTTTGAAGGAAGCCAAATGATCCAACACACATGCCACTGTCAGCGAGACATTTAAGTGAGAATGACATCCTATCAGCCGCCAGGGCACATTCAAATCAATGAAAGACATATTATTACCCGGTGAACGGTAGCTATAGGGTACATATTTCATTAGTTTTTCCACGCTCAAAGGATTCCGTAGTTGGCATGGATGTGTAACAAGAGAAAAAATAAGTTTGTAATTATGTTATTTCTCGATAAAACTAAGAAAAACAAAGTTATTTCTGCGGTTGCAACCGAAAATATCTCATTATCGGAAAGACTGTTGGCAAAAACCAGCAATACTAGTTTTAACACTACACTACTATACCTATCCAACCTCCACAACCCAAGATGACCAACATGTAAGATTTGTTGAGGTAGGCGTTGCATTTGGGACTTGGCTCTACATTAAATCAGATAACTGTTTAATAGTGAAATCATTATGTAAGTCTTGGTAGCCTAATATACATGAAGTGTTGTTTGTGGGATTTGATATATTTTTGTAGGGTGCTCCATTTATTTTCATTTTAGCGGTGATATTGTACTGACATGTAAAAAAAATAACCCTTGCTTCTAGGATAGTCGGGTAAAAAAGGTATTTTATTGCACGACAGCAGTTACTTTCTACATAGCCAACGAAAAAGAGTTTCGTTTTTGTTGTTTATATACATGCTAATCTAGCTTTCAAAACAAACGTATATCTATTTTCCGTAAGTAATATAGATTTGCACCTCTCTTTAAGGGGGTTTGGAAATTGAACGTTTCGACTTGAGTCCATTTAAGCAAGTTTGAGGTTGAAAATTCTAGCCTTCATACCAAATGTCAGGTTTTATTTTATTATACAGACTGGAGGGTGAAAGTTACAGATCTCTTAATGTTTTTATTATTTGTCTGCAAATCCTAGCGTGCATTTACAAGGAATTGCTATTTTTCCTTCCGGTGAATTTACTGGTGTCCAATTATTGTTATTTATATATATGAATGACTGATATTCTTCCTCCATAGCTCTTTTCCATTCATCAGCCCTATCACTGTTGAGAAATTCTGCAACGTTCTGTGGATCTCTATTTAATAGAATCATAGTTGATTCACCGTTCAAATGCATATACGATGTGGTATCATTATTCTGGTGTCTTTCTATTCGATGTAGACTTCTACATCGAATGTAACACTAAAACAGCATAATATGGCTCTGAGACCACTTGGTCTCAGAGCCATATTATGCTGTCGCGGAGGTTTTAGTGTTACATCTGGTAAGCATATTTCATCAAGAACATCTTCTAATATAGTGGAGTCATCAGAAGAAATTTAAAAAATTTGTGAGGTAATAAGTCGTGTTTCATTTGGTTCATCTATGTTTTGTTCCAGATTCTTCTTACTCTTCAAATAAAAGTAAGTCTACTATTTTTTTTTTCTTTTATTAAATTATTTTCTCTAGTTTACTCTCCTTTTTGTAAGTACAAATTTCTTTCTCTTTATTATTTTCTTCCTTTTCCTTTTCTTGTATGTTAACAACTTTGCTCCTCTTTACCGCAGCTTCTAAGAATACAACACGTCTATTTATAATTCCTTTTCTTGTTTTAGGGTCTATTAATCGATAGCCCTTAGTGGTTCTACTGTACAATGCGTGCCACGAAAGATGAGACTTGACACACCACGTGGTTTGACATGCGCAGTACACGATTTTAGGTATCTTTAGCGGTATAAGGTCTGAGTGCGGGACGGGACCGGACGTCATAGAGACGGCGGAAAGAGCGGGGGAGGCGGGGTCAAGTCTCATCTTTCGTGGCACGCATTGTACCCTACAAAATCAACTTACCTGACTAAACAGCAAGCTTTGTCCTATTTTCTTTAGGGATATACTATCTCGTGACATCTGAAAATCCTCATATGACTCAAATTAGGCTTCTCTCTAGTCCATACATCATGTGGGGCCACATCGCATAAAGCATGAGTTGGCGATCTATTGAAAACAAAGGCGGCTGTGGCTACTGCATCAGCCCAGAATACAACATACAAGATATCTAATAATCATCATCATCTTGTCTTGCAATTCAGCATTAAAAGTCATACATTCAGCACGCTCTAACGTTTTTCATCACGGACTCGAACGGGCATGTTCTGGTGCTATGGCCTGCTTAGAAATAGCCTTCAATAATATGAAAAGAGGGTACCGTGGTTAGAGGTTGTAACGCATGTGTACGCCCGTTATTACCCGTGAATTTGAATATGTACGTATTGTACGTACCTGTTTCATCATATTATGAAATAAAATCGTTTACGTATTTTAATAGAGGTCTTTTAATTACGCTTTACTGTTTTCTTGGCAAAGCTGGTCAAGTGTGCAGGGATGGAAAAACCAAGAGTTTCAATAAAAATAAGGATACATATTATAACATAAGGGCCGAAGCCATCATTCTACTCGTTTTGCTAAAAGATGACATCGGACATCCAGACGCACTGCAAGTTACCATCCCTGCCTAGTTGCTATTCCACCAATTCGCACTAAGCGTTTTCAAATGTCCTTTATAATGCGCACAGCAAAAGAGTGGAACTCTAGAGAGTTCAGGTAGACCTGCGTTTGTGTTTCCGAGTGAATACAACCCGAATCTCTTCAAAGTAAGAGTGAACAGGCTTCTTCTGGGTAAGCTCACTCCATCGTAGACTTTATCTGTGTCATCTCTGACCAAGATTAGAGTCAAGAGCAAACCCATTTCGAATAAAAAAAAAAAAAGATAAAGATATGAAAAGGTAAAGTTGTGAATGTGAACATCTTTTAAGGATACGGGTTTAAAATGTTCAATTTACTTTTTATTTCTTCAAAGGATTTACACAGAAATTTATCACATCAAAGGAAAACACTTCACAAGGCCTGATGCAAATTTCTCAGCGATTCGCAACTCTGAAGATTTGAAACAATTTTTGAAAGAATTTTATGCAGAAGTTAAAGTGTCTCCATCTGAACTTGAATAGGTATGTGGAAGCATTTAGGTTAGGTAAATATTCGGTTGTTATAAAAAACTTCTCATTGATGTATGTAATATTACGTCAACACATAATATTCAGAGTTTTATACGCTAAGTAAATCTTCCAAAGTACCTAATTCAGTGTCTCTTCCTGTACAGTCAGAAACAAAAACAGGTTGGCATTTCTTAAAAGTTAAAATAAAAAGAAAAGATGTTTAACTGAAAATCAAAGACGAACGAATGCTGTGAACGGTGTCCTAGGTTCTTCAATTACGTTGGTTCATAATGGTGTCTTTAATTCATTTTCACGTTTGCCTCTAAAAACAGAGAAAATAAATGTTTGCTAAAGACTTTATAAAGTTATCTTGGTATTGCTAAAGCATATGGCAACGAGCTAGACGCTATCGGAACTTGTTCGCAAAAACTTTATTTTTAGCTGTATTTTTTTTTCTGTAATGCCAATAAACGCTATTTTCTTTCTTTCAACATCTCGACCAATTAAAGTTGGTTCTTCTAAATCCTACATGGGCAATGCTGAAGCTGCCAACAGTGCATGCCCATTAACTAAGATGATAATTAATGTAATTAATCGATTTCGTCAATTCTATTCCAAAATAATATAAAAATAAATTAGAATAATTAAAATCGCGAATAAGCTTAGCCTCGTGAACCTAGGTCATATACATTGCCTGGCTGAGAAGAGGGGAGCGCATCTCCTTCAGGCTCACCCAGGTGCTCACCGGACATGGTTGCTTCGGTGAGTACCTGAACAGAATTGGGCGAGAGACCACGGCAAATTGCCACCACTGCGGAGGCAGCCTGGATTCCGCACAACACACGCTCGAGGAGTGCCCTGCGTGGGCCTCCGAGCGGCGGGTCCTGGTTGCCAGGATCGGGCGAGACCTGTCTCTGCCGGCAGAGTGAGGGCTATGCTGGCAGAGACAGAGAATTGGACTGTAGTAGCCTCCTTCTGTGAGACCGTGATGGTCAAGAAGGAGACCGCCGAGCGGGATCGGGAGAGGGCTGATCCTGCTCGGAGAAGGAGGCGCCGGGATGGCAACCGCCTTGGCGCCTAATACGCCAAAACCCGCTTACTAAAGAAGGTAGGTGGACCTTTGGGGTCGCGGACGCACAGAGTGGGGACTTTGTCCGCCCACCAAGTGACCCCAGAGAAGACGGTGGCACAGTGATCACGTGCTGCCGTGCATAGCGAGGTTCACGGGGGGCCCCTCTACAGTCTCCCCAGGGATGTGCATTACAAGCGTTGCACGGGGGGGTTCCGGAATCGGTCTTTTAAGAGGAACGCTGTGAACGGATGTGCTGATGGTGATCACCGGGGCGGTTTTAGTGAGGTAAAAATCCCATACTCCCCGACCTCCCTCCCCGGAGGTTGGGTGCCTCTTGAAGGTTTCCCCCCGACAACAAAAAAAAAGGTCATATACATTGAAAATAATTTTAAACAGTTACGTAATCTAGCATTCACGACCAATAAAACAAAGTCAACGACATGTCCAAATTAAAATGTATATGTAAATTAAAATGTATACATCTATTTGTACAAATAAATAAAATCGTAGTGTCTGTTATAATGTACTATCATATCTACACTTGTAGGGGACTGAACACCACTGCTGGTTACTAGACTTTTTCCTACTATCGGACTATTCTATAAAGTAAACGCCGTGATCGCCGGTGGTAGACTGATTTAATCTTCAAAAAAAGTATCAAAAATAAATAGCATTCGAAATATAAAAAAACACTGTACAAAATACATTAAAAAGTAAATTGTAAAAAGGTGCGTCGCGCACATTCCTCCCCCCAAAGTTAAGCCCTCAGCTTGAGCAGCTTTTTCAAGGGCCTCCTCAGTGTGCCCACTGCAGTCCTGACGTCCGCCACTCGGATCACCCCATCGCGGCCCGGGTAGGTCGCTGAGATGCGCCCTCTCGGCCAGGAGCCCCTCGGTAGGTTGCCGTCAGCCACCAGGACCAGATCGCCCACAGCCAACTCAGGAACATCGCCTTGCCCTGGTCTGGGAATAAGATTCGGCAAGTACTCTTTAACCCAGCGCTGCCAAAAGTGGTCTGCCAGTCTGACCGCTTTGCGCCAGCCGCTTCTTGACACCAGATCTCGGTCCGTCAAGGTTGCTGGAACAGGACGTCCCGACGAAGCTGCAAGGAGAAAATGATTTGGAGTGAGCGCCTCTTCACTGCCGGGTTCTACCGAAACGTGCGTTAGGGGGCGGGAGTTGATGAGCCCTTCTGCTTCTGCCAGCACGGTTCGGAGAACTTCTTCTGTCGGAGCACGTTCGATGAGGGTCGCTCGGAGTGCCGTCTTCACACTTCTCACCAGTCGCTCCCATACTCCACCCATAAACGGAGATGACGGGGGAATGAAGCGCCAACTGATTTTATCCGTCGCTGCATATTCCATAGCAGCGTTCCCGTAGAGTGTACGGAGTTCTTTTCTTGCCCCAATGAAAGCGGTACCATTGTCAGACCAGATCTCAGACGGCGTTCCTCTGCGAGCCACGAAGCGCCGAAGACTCATTACAGCAGAATCCGTCGACAAGCTTCCAACAACGTCCAAGTGGATGGCGCGCACGACTAGGCACGTGTACAAGGCGACCCATCTCTTCTCCCGTCTTCGGCCAATAGATATCTGGACTGGCCCGAAGTAGTCTAGACCAGTGAATGTAAAAGGGCGCTTGTGGTGAGCTAAACGTGCCTCCGGTAGATTCCCAGTGGGCGGCTGGAAATTCTTAGCTCGGCGAATGCGGCATAGCTGGCAACGGAAGGCAACGGAGCGGACGACGTTTCTTAAGCCGACCAAGTAGAAATTCTGACGAAGCTCGTTGACCACGGTCTCCGTGTTGGCATGGGCGGCTCGGCGGTGGTGGTGGTCCACCAATAGCTGGACAGCAGGGTGCTTCCCGTCGAGGACGATGGGATTCTTAGTGGCTTCAGGCACTCCTGAGGCTGCGGCGATACGGCTGGATAGGCGTAGGAGGCCCTCTTCATCCATAATCAGCGACAGTCGGAACAGCCGACTGATGCGAGGTATAGGCAGGGGTGGGAGTCTGCTCAGACGCATCATCTCATCGGGAAATGAGTCCAGCTGTGCCTGGCGCAAAATATGCGTCTCGGCCAGGCGCATATCGGCAGCTGTCTCATGCGTTGAGTGTGAAGAGCCAAAAGAGCTTGACGGCTGAAAAGAAAATGTTAATATCCCCCTTGCTCACGCACTAAATTCTCTACATGAAACCCCCTACGTGATAAAGAATGGATTCTGATCTGAGTTAGATATTTATGAGCTCTGTATGTTGCTCGTACCAATCTCAGCCAAGAGCTAAACCGGTTGGGATCAGCTGAGACAGGTACGTGCCTCTCAACGTTGCCGACGAGGTGAACTGTTGCAATGGTATATGCTGGATTCCTATTCTCTTCATTCACGCTTGGGTACTTTCGATGTAGGGGACTGTATCTGAACACCACTGCTGGTTACTAGACTTTTTCCTACTATCGGACTATTCAAAGAAGCACTTTCAGAGCATGAGAAGTGAAAAATAGTTATTTTTAATACAGTTGCTCAAAAAGTGGCGTATTGCAGGGACGTATAGCGTTCGGGATGTGGGCTATTACATTCTCGTGCTTTTTTTTTACCTTTCCCGAACTCGTGCGTTCTCTTTCCCAAATGTCAAAATAATGTCTATTAAAAAGAAAAACCAACCATGAAGTTTTTACTAAAAAAATTCATAGAAGTTTTTATGATTCATGCAAATACGTATATTTCTAAAAAGAAGCTACTAATTTGTTTCAATATCAGATTTAATGTTTTTATTGAATGAGTTAGGTTAGGTTTCATTTCATTTTATCTCATTAAATTTCATTTTCATTTCATATCCATAAAAAAATTCTACTGAAGACTTGGCTGTATGGGCATAGTTCCCTTTACCTACCAGAATGGTTGAAGAAAAAAAAATCTCTGCTTATATTCTACGGTTGGCGCCATTAGTTAGTTGAGTTTATTGTGTTTTTATTATTTTATTAAATTGCTTAATTTTTTCGCAACTGTATTAAAAATAGTCGTTCAGTACACGTGCGAAACCGTCATTGCAACTTGTTCCGACTGTCAACCCTCGCCTTCGGCTGCGCCTCGGCTCGGGTAGACATTTGTCGGAACTCTTTGCAATGACAACCTTTCCGCACTTGTAATGAAATATACTATTATGATACTAGTGCGGTAAGTTGGTTTTTACAAACGAGTAGACGAATGTAAGCCCGAGACGAAGTCGAGGGCTTACCATAGTCACGAGTTTGTAAATACCAATTTCTGCACGTGTGTCATACAATGTTTTTCAACACATTTGCGAGAAAACAATACAGTATGTAATTAAAAAAACTTTTTCATTTGACTATTTTTAATAGCAAATAAGAAAATAACAGATAGGTTATACTACTCTTGGAAATTAATAGTAAAATTTGAACAATTATTATTGAAATTCAGTGAAATTTGCTGCTTTGGAAGCTTAACTGACTGACTGACATTATTAATTTCACACTTAGTATGTTGAACTCATATTATTATTTTGTTTATTTAACAGTGGGAAAGTCGCAACAATTTTTGAAGTTTCTAATATGAAAATGGCGCGAATTTGCAAATGGCGCCACATGCACGTGGTGAAAATTAGAACTACATCTTTCGTCTCATTTACTCTTTAGTATTAAAGTGAGACAACGTATTGAGCAAAAGCGCTTCCAAGGAGGTTCGATCAGTCAGGTTGTTTATTCTCATAATGTAAAACTCTTTGGTGGAATTCTTATATTTTTTTATGGAAATTAAAAAAAAACCGTAAAGGTAACGCACGGTGCTATACAACGGAACGTGCGGTAAAATAGGTACTTAGGTGAGAGTACCTATTTTACCGCACGTTCCGTTGTATGGTGCGTAATTTTTAACTTTCGAACAATGTATACAGGCTTTGTAAATGCATTTTTCGAACAAATGTGTTGAAAAGTATTTATTGCTTTTCGAAGTATTCTCCGCGAAATTTGACACATTTTTCCATACGATGGAACCAATCATTGAAGCAACCATTCCATTCGGAAATTGGGGTCTCCAAAATGGCCGTTTTGTAGGCGTCCACAGCTTCTTCAGGTGATGAAAATCCCTATCCACGCAATTCATTCTTTATTTTAGGGAAAGTATAGAAATAATTAGTGCTTAGATCGGGGCTGTACGGCGGATGGTCTAATAATTCTATGTTTTCTTGCTCTAAAAACTCTTTTGTTTTGTGCGCGGTGTGCGAACTCGCATTGTCGTGATGGAGAATGATGCGGCGGTTGCAGTTCTCTTTACGGAGTTCAGAAACGACCTGTGGCAAACAAATGCTAGCATACCATTCTGCATTAACAGTTCTTTGTCCCTCAAGAGAAATAGTTGTAACATGGCCGGTTTTGGAGACAAACGTGGCCACCATTTTTTTTGCAACACTCCGTGAACGAACAATTTTTGTTGGCGTCAACTCATTTTCGAACACCCAAACTCGTGACTGGTTTTTTGTTTCGGGTTCGTTCGCGTATATCCAGGATTCGTCACCTGATATGATGTTGTATACAGCATTTGAGGATCCTGCGTGGAATCTTTCGAGAGTTCTGACGCACCAAGTAACGCGAGCCGCTTTTTGCTCTTCACAGAGCGAATGCGGTATCCATCGGGAAATCAACTTTTTTACACCTAATTGTTCATGCAAGATTATTTGTATTTGACTCATGCCAATGTCTAAAGTTGCCTGAATTTCGTGGTATGTCACATGTCGATTTTCCTCAATCAGCTTACGCACAGCATCAACGTTTTCTTGGGTGACTGCAGTTTTTGGACGACCTTGACGGGGATCATCACTGAGCTTGACACGTCCACGTTGAAATTCAGCAAACCAGCGATAAATTGTGGTTTTGGATGGGGCTTCATCACCAAATGCAGAAATCATCCGGTCAACACACTGTTTTTGTGTTAAACCACTTCGAAAGTCATAATAAATCATCGCTCTTGAATTTTCTCGAGTCAATTCCATTTTCTCAACGACTAAACAAGTTTGACAAAACCTTGTGACAAGACCGAGAATCATTTTTTTAAATAAATAAATGGTATTCGATTTTTAAAACCAAGGAGTTTTCTATTAAAAAGATTTTAATATGACAGGAACAGTGAAAATATTCCATTCCCGATACTTTTAGTGCAGCCTATGTATGTTCACGTATCTAAAGAAAGGTATTGACGAGCACATTAAAAATATGTATTACTTGCTTACTTTGCAATAAACTGCGAGCATAGCCCGCCCCATAGTGCGCTGAGCGAGCTTGAATTTATGAAACAGCCCGACTGGCAATGTCCACGTCATAATATCTTGTAGTTCAGATATCTTGCATAGTAAACGGCCATGTCCGTTTTCATATACAATTTCTGCATTATCTACCAAATATAACAGATCTTCCATTTCCAAAAACTCTCTTATGAACCCCAAGCCTCCACGTTCGGCCTACGTGGATATAACAGTTTCAGCCTTTACAAGCTCCGGTATCGAGGATCGATCCCGGAGCTTGTAAAGGTCCGTGCGCACAATCAATTTATGAGTTACGACTATTTGTAACGTATACCCTTCGTTGAGTTGCCCCTTGTTTTGAATTTTGGGGTATCTTCGGACTTTAGGTACTGCGTAATAACTTTTTATGTTTGAAAACCTACGAATAAGTATTTTTATTGGCACCTGTGGTGCATACAAATGAATTTTTAATAATAATATAAGGGAAAAGTAAAATAAATGCTACAGCCTCCTTCATGCACCAGAGTAATAAATTTTTTTATTGTGTATATTATAATACCTACTGCTAATGTAGCTTTTGTCGGCCACTTAAAAGGCGTGAATCTGGAATTTCCGATACAAAATTTTCTCCCCGTTTCCAATTTGATATCGATCTTGAGTATTTTATTATTAAATTATTTTTAGTTTTTGATTTACCAAAGCAACATAAATACATACAAAACAGAATACAAAATTCTATACAAACAATAGAAATATAATGGTAATATAATAAATGTTAAAACTCTTAAGACCGCATGTTTTTTAAGCGCATATACAGTGTTTGTTAATCCATCTTTTAAGATATATTTTCTTATGCCTATACTCCATGTAATCATTAACTCTGTCCAGTCAATATCCTTTACGTCAAAGTTAAAAATCATTCGGTCTTCTATCGAAAGACTGTCGAATAATGCTGCAGTGTTTGGGTCCTCAAAGTGCCACTCGTGAACACCAAAATAAGATAACGCCTTTGACAAGTTGTACATCTTCGTGGCTAGTTTTACGAATCTGAAAAGTAAAATATGTGTACCTATAATTTTTTATCGCTTTCTTTTTTTTTTGTCTATATGACTTTATGTTTTGTCTATATATATCATGTTCATGTTTGCAGCTTTTATGTTTTTTTTTCAGTAGATAATAATGTTCATACCTTCTCTTTTTTCCAAGCACGACATTTATTCCATCTATGATGTACGCAGGAATCAAATGCAATAACCAGGAGTATAACCAAAATAGAATAGGACTAGATGTAGTCCACATGAAAGGGTATCCTACCATCATCGATGTTGGATACTTTCGTGCTTCATTATTCATAATTTTGTGGACCGTTTCTGTGATAAACATATTACTGGTTAATAACATAATTATTTTCTTTAGTAATCATCAAGATTATCATCATCAAATTTTGTAGCCTTGTTACATAAACTGCTGAGTATAGATCTTCTCCCTTTTATGCCATGTAGTGTGTGTGGAGTAGTGCTACTTTTTGGAAACGTTGCAGGCCCCGTATCGCCGAAAGGTGAGTGGGACAGCCCGGTTTCCTAAGGCCTGATGTATTATTATATAGAAACGAAGAAAAGAGGTATGCTTAGTTGATTTACTGATAAACCAAAATGTTCAATGTTAATTATTTTACCTACCAAAAGTTTTGAAGTCTTACCGGAAGTTATAGGGTTTCTAGATGACGGAGTAACGTTGTAGATCTTTGTTTCATTTTCGCCAATGGCTCGTTTCCTAGCCGTTTCCCATCCAGCAGCTATTACTACATTATTTACATAGTCTACCGGTATTATATCGACGCGAGTTGTTAAATCAACATAATTTACGTGCATTACACCCAAACCAACTCCGAAGATCACCTGAATAGGAAAAAAATGTTCAATGTTAATTTTACCTACCAAAAGTTTTGAAGTCTTACCGGAAGTTATAGGGTTTCTAGATGACGGAGTAACGTTGTAGATCTTTGTTTCATTTTCGCCAATGGCTCGTTTCCTAGCCGTTTCCCATCCAGCAGCTATTACTACATTATTTACATAGTCTACCGGTATTATATCGACGCGAGTTGTTAAATCAACATAATCTACGTGCATTACACCCAAACCAACTCCGAAGATCACCTGAATAGGAAAAAAATAATCAATTGAATGATTAAATTCCGAGACGAATTCAGTTTATCGTCTTCTTCAAGAATGATATATAATTGATAGATAAATGAAGTTTATTTCTATAAGTAAGTTTATACAAAACTTTTCACATCAATAACATTAAAAAAAGCGGCCAAGGGCGAGTCGGACTCGAAGAGTTCTGTAGGAGCAAGTAACATAATAGAAATTAAATGTTTTTTTATATATTTGAGTTTATTGAATGAAAGGTAAATTACTGTTTACGATTTATGACGTATTTAAAAAAAAGACTAGATCTCGTTCAAATCAAGTTTAGTGGGAAGTTTGTATGGTAATGTACATCATATATCTTTAGTTTTATCATTCTCTTTTTTTAGAAGTTACAGGGGGCACACATTTCACCACTTTGGAAGTGTCTCTCGCACAAACTATTCAGTTTAGAAAAAAATGATATTGAAAACCTCAATATAATTTTTTAAGACCTATCCATAGATACCCCTGACGTATGGGTTTGATGAAAAAAAATTTTTGAGTTTCAGTCCTAAGTATAGGGGAACCCCAAAAATTTATTGTTTTTTTTCTATTTTTGTGTGAAAATCTTAATGCGGTTCACAGAATACATCTACTTACCAAGTTTCAACAGTATAGTTCTTATAGTTTTGGAAAATAGTGGTTGTGACATACGGACGGACAGACACAGACAGACATGACCAATCCATTTTTTTCCATTTGGCTACAGAACCCTAACTAGAACACAGACCTTGGAGTTCTCTACCGACTACTCTGAGAAGAAATACCGAAACAAACTCGGCGATCTCTTATAAAGTCCATATTTTATTGGTTAGATTATGTGAGGACCATGTAGATCTGAATATGATCTGTTATCTGATCTGATTTGTCTAAAATGGTCTCTTCACCAAATCTGTCTATACATCGTGATATTTTTAAAAGCTTCGGAACGCAAAGTTTCAATGTGAACAGTCTATGGACCGGACCATAGTATAGGACATTTAATTTCGACATTTTGAATAGTGTGCTTTAAGACGTCCGAATTCCTTACACCCGTTGTCTCAAAGGTCGATTGAATCCTTGAATGTTAACTTATGATAGCTGTGTGACTGTTCGGTGGAAATAACAGCAATCACTTCATTTGAGATCAGATTAATTTGAATGATTAAGTTTCTAAAAGGCTATTCAAATTTATAGTATACAGTAGTCTGTTGTATATTCATGTTAACTAACTTATGTTAGTACACTTACACCAGATGCTCCGTATATACAGGAAGTATCAAGCCATCCTGGCGTCGGTTCAAGTTTTGACGCAGCCACTGAAATCAATTAAAAATAATATGTACATGTACAAGTATATTAAAAGGAGGGGAAATAAATATCAAAATATTCGTTCGACCAACAGTTTGGACGATGTCTCGAAATAGTAAGTGGGCATTCGGGCCCCACGGCCCTAGTGTATCAACTACAAGCGGCTCAAATATACGTTCCAAAGAAATTGGAGTATTTGCGCCGTTTGAGGTTTTCCGCACCTGTAGCAGCCGCCCCAGCACAGCTCACCGTGCTTGGAAGATGGGATGGCGCAAGGGTGTCGACACACGTTGCATACCATACCTAAGGCCTACCAACTTTTCAAGGCATTATGGCCATTCCGTCTGATCTCTTCCCATCGTCGCGTGCCAAGCCAGTGGGTTTTAAAACAGCTGGCAACACGGCGGTGTCAAGAGTACGACAGGTGATGTCATTGATGCTGGCATGCTGGCAGCGATACGGAGCCACGAAAGGGGAGCCCAGACGCAGACAAGTAGCGAGCCGGAAGGTGGTGTCACCCAGCAAAGTGCCTATGTTGGGTGACGGTAGCGCCTGAAGCCAGAGGCCCGACTCCCACTCACCCAGTTTAGCTTGCTAATTTAATTTAACTCTGTATTTCCAGACGTCACTTTATTACAAAAATACAAACAACTAATAAAAATATGTACCTATACAGTTATAAGATATCGATGTAAACTTACCGATAGCTGGTCTAACAATACATATGGGCAGATCATTTGCAAGGGTATTAACCAACTCTTCGGCGATCGACTTTGTAAAAGTGTATGTGTTCGGCCAATTTTTTATCAAACTGCAATATTAAGAAAATTTTATTAAAAAGAGGTCTCTATTTATTTTTAGAGAACTCTTATCACCACTTATGACCCCAAAGCTGACCAAAAGTTTTGAGGTCTCACCCCTGTGTAATACAATTTATTCTTTCTTCATCGACGGACTCAGCTAGCTCAATCATAGTGGTTGGGTCTATAGTACTTTTGTAGAATTTTTCAGATACTTCCGTATTTATACGGTAGGTGCAGGCATTTGAGTACGCTGTTGAAACATAGCCGAAAGATCTGAAGAAGAAAAATATTTTTTTTAAATGACCACCGAGGAAATTGAAGAAACGATAGACAAAATGGCAAACTGTAGAAAGACTTTTACGACGCGATGTGAAAAATTAAGAGAAGAAATTTAGGTCATTTTGTGTAGAAAAAGAATCAATGCTACAGTCCTTTCAGTTATTCTACTTCTTCGGTCTTCTGTATAAACTGTCGCACGGTAGGTATGTATGTGGTCTACGGTACAAAAGCCTTTACGGAATGGGGCTTGTTCGAGAGGCTGGAAATGATGGCTCTCGAAAACAGCTTGTAGATATGGCTCAGAAGTGAGATGGGCCTATAATTCCTAAGAAGGGCATTGTCACCCTTCTTAAATAAAAGTGTCACCTATACGTTCCATACCTGTGGTGTTTTACCCTCAAACAGCTTCTTAAGGGCCTTAAGAACAGGTTTTCCGCCGGCCTTCAGGAGTTCGGCCTTAATTCCGTCATCATCCATCGCCTTGTTGTTTTTGAGCTGCTTCAGAGCCGGTCAGGCTGAGGTCCGGGATGTCTTCAGTATAGTGTTGGGATAATCTAGCTCTTAAGTGGTTTGCCAGATTCGTAACGGGGTTACTTGTTGACGAGTATAACTCTCCATAGAACCTCTAGATCTCTCTCAACAGCTCAGGTTTAGCAGATACGATCCTGCCATCATCGGTCTTCAGTTTCATAAGCTAGCTCTGCCCAATAGACAGATCTCTAGCAAAGACCTTCGAGACTTTATTTTGCCCTATCGCGTCTTAATAGGGTCTGTATTAAAGCGGCCGGCGAAGATCGCTTTTCAAGGACTTAGAGAACCGTCTATTGAGTTGTCGGTAATTTAGCGCATCATCTGGAGACTGCAGGATCTCGCGTCTCTCCTTTATGAGCTGTAAAGTAAGATCAGAGAGCTTCTTTTTTGAATTCGTACGACGGTTCTTGAAGATCTTAGACCCGACTTAGAAACGATTCTGAAGTTCGAGCTGAAAACTCTCAGGGTTTTGGACCTGGATCGGTGCTGGGCGGAACGTAGACTTCATCAGTCGAGACCTATCCAGCTTCATATTTAAGTTCAATGTGCCTCTTATCATGCGGTGATCACTTCCGGTTTTCATCGCGTTGATCACAGAGACATCATTGAATACTTGCTTCTTCGTCGACATAATGAAGTCAATCTCATTTTTAGTTGCACCATCCGGTCTCTCTCTGCCAGGTCCACTTTCTGTGCTCACGTTTTCTGAAGAAGAAATTCATCATAAAGAGGCCTTCCTTCTCCATAAAACTGGCCAGTAGGTGGCCCCGGTGGTTCCGGCGTTCAACTCCAAATTGCCCCACTCGCAGCTCGTTTCGTTTACCCAGTTTCGTGTTAAAGTCCCCCATGACAATGACAACGGTAAAGTGAGTTTTAGATCCATGCATGGCTCTGGAAATATCCTCATACATGGTCAATCTCTACCTCATCGTCAGGGCGTGACGAGGTCGGGCGTAAACCTGTACGACCTTCAGCGAATACCTTTCGGATATTCCGAGTATAAGGTACGCCACCCCGGTCGACACACTCTCGATCTTCACCACGTTGCTCACAAGGGACTTATGGACCATAAACCCGACACCACCTTGGGACCGCTGGTTGCCCTCCCGGAAATAGAGCAAGTTTCTGGATTTGAGCATTATCGACTCCTCCCCCTCTCTTGGGACTTAAGATAACCCCATTATACTCCTTCGTAACCTCTGTTCAATTCTTCCTGCATTCTTCCGATATGGGTAGGAAGATGATAATAGAGAAGACATAAATGTTGTAGAATAGTAGAAGAATAAGAAGTAAACAGAAGTAATAGAAGAAATACTCGTAGTAGAAATAGTAGAAAGGAGTAGTCTCAAAGCGTTTAAAATTTTCTAACCTTAATTTTTTGCAAGCCTTGCCGAGTGTAAGAGTCTCCCTGGTGCCTCGTACGTTGATCAAGGTCGCCACACGGAGGGACTCATCAAACCTTGTAGTGGCCGCCAGATGGAATACTATGTCTACCTGGTTAACATAACAACCATTAAATCAATCGACTATGCTATCCTCATAATCAGCCTATAATGTTCCCACTGCTGGGACACAGGCCTCCTTTCTGTGAGAGGGAATGGGCCGTAATCCACCACGCGGGCCCAGTGCGGGTTGGTCTATGTGTAGCGGTATCTACAACGCCACATGCGAGCAAAGCGTCATACTGACGTCACGCAAAATCCTGCATCGCGCAAGCAGAGTTTACTGCGCAACTAGCATAGATACAACAGGCAGTTACCCGCCAAACACAACACCTGTCTGGTCGGAGGATCCTCCCTTTTCTATGGAGGTTGAGTGAACTTTACTCCCTGATCCTCTAACCTATAGAGGTATGAGAATAAGGGAGTAAAGTTCACCACAGTGATGATATTATTTACACAAAGTAAAGCGCCTGCCTGGGTTTGAACTCATGACCTACAAGTAAGTCGGGGCCGTTACCACTGCTCCGAACTGCTCTGGTATCGATTATTTAAATAAAATTCCTATCATACCTGCTCTGTAATAGCGTTCCAGTCTTTTTCACTTAAACCAAGTCTGAGCTCGGCCACATCTCCTGATACAGGCACGAGTTTTTCTACGAAATGTGGTTGTTGTTCTCGCAAAAAATCATACAACTGGAAACAATAATTAATTAGTTAAAATCAAACCTCATCATTTTATAACAGTTCAATTTTGGGTTTTGACTGCATTGACATGACATTATCATTTTAAAATGTCCCAATGATTATTATTACAAGCTTTTATTTATTTATTATTCTGCTTGCACTGTTCGTATGTACGTACGAGTATGTAAGTTGTCCGTTCAACATTTGCAAATCATTTTTCGACCATTTTCTGGCATCCGATTGAGCTGAAATTTTGCACACACCTTTAGTTGAGTGTACTACGTGAACTCGATAATGGATGTGCGATTAACGCTTGTGCAACAAAACTGTACTGCGACTCACCATAGTTCGAAAGCACGCTTGTGCGACACACTGAAGCTCGACATTACTCTAGTGTAGTCTTTCTCAAAGTGGGCGATAACGCCCCCTTGTGGACGCTGGAGGCCTAGAGGGGGGCGGTAAGGAACCCAGAAAAAAACGGAGGGTGTTGAAGTGGTGTAGGGGGGCGATGGCTTATTTGTAATTTCATCTACGTAATATTTTAATATTTACATTAAAATCTACCTACTACCTATACAACATCGATTATTTAGTTCATAATTCTGCCGTTTGATTGTATAAAAACTAAAAATATTTAACACTTTGCGGGGCACTTAACGCTCCTCGATGTAATAACAATAAAACTTCTATTGTGTCTCGTTCAGTGTCCTTCAATGTGTTAAGATAGCTTTCGTAGGATAGTCCGTGAGCAATCAAGTTTGAACAAGTTTTTGTTAAATAACGCGATTTATGCAATCATGTATCAATCGGTTGGTTCCGATGTCAAATTGCCTATGAATCTATTATTGAAAGTGCTGTTTCAGATTTTATTCACTGCTTTGATGACATGTTGCAGTGATTAAAACAGTCTTTTACATAAATTTCTTGCAACCAAATGTCGATGAACGACGCAATGTACTGCGAGCACATCTTGAATTTTGCTTTTTAAGTACAATCTGTTTGACTCTGTGATAGAGTTCTTGGAAAACAAAGACACAGAATTGCGCGACAACCTCATCACATCAATGAATGATATCGCGTACACGACAGACCTGTATAAATTATTTAATGATATAAATCTCCCACTTCAAGGTGATGACTTGAACAAAAAATGTCGTTGCTGCTTTCGTAGCCAAACTGCTGTTAACCAAGAAGAATATCGGCAGACGTGAGTTCCACAATTTTCCCAATTTATCCGTATCCTGCAACAACGATGACTTGGTTGCTTACTGCCAACATTTGGAAAACCTCCACAGTGATTTCATAGACCGATTTCAGGACATTTTCAAATTGGAAATATTAGACTGGGTGGTGGATCCTTTTTCAAATGTCAACACAGCAATATCATCCCAGCTAGAAGAAGAACTCATAGAACTGAAAATGAACGAGGAAATAAAAAGTTTTAAAGTAAATTTCATTGAATAACTCTTAAGCGTTACGCCGTGATGACGAAAAAGTAAAAAAATAGATATAAATTTGCAATATTTTTGTATTGAGAAATATTCATTGAATCTTGTATTCCTTTTATATGATGCTAGACCAAAGAGTCAAAAAACATAGCAAAATGTTAAATCCCTATTCCACGTACTTAACAAGTTACACGAAATAGAAAAAACACATTTTTTTTCAATATATCACCTTAATAGGTAATAAGTAATACAGGTTTTGGGTACGGATAGCTCCATTATGGTTACAGGTCAAAAAATCCAAAATTTGGCTAAAGAGGTAAATACCATGTAGTATGCAATTTTTAACTTACTGGATCCTGTGATATTTCAATCAGCCTCTCTTCTATGGATTTACCTTTTTTCCCTCTTAGTAAGATAAATATTTTTGATATTTTAGTCGCTCTGAAAAGAAATATCCGGTCATTGTAAAACCACCTTAATATTGTTATTGGTATGTGTTATAATTGAAAACGGTTTCATGTTTATTTATTTTACTTATTTATTTTAGGCTTCGCAGGCCCATACATAAATACCTAAACATACATATTTTTATACAACCTAACATAAACTTAAATTATATTATTATGTACATGTGTAAATCTTATAATTATGTATAGTAGTTTTTTTTTACATGTACATAATATTACTGGAACCCTTTTTGCTCAAACAAAATAATTGTATGTAATCAGCCGTGATTATTTATGCAGCGTCTCTGAATCGTGGAAATATGAAACAACTTGTCCTGACATAACAAACCCACTATACAGTGTTACTATAAATTGTGACTAGGTATTTTTGGTTGTTTACCTGAAAAGTTTTTCAATAAGCTGCTTGCCGAGGAAGCCAGAGCCGCCTGTAATGAACACAGTAGCGCCACAGTAAAACTGCTGCACGGCAGAGGTTCCACGTGCTGTTACTTCATTTACCGGCTTCATACGGGCAATTAATTTTCGCTCGAATTCCTGGGCTGGATCCATTGTTTCAACTGCCATCGCGAATATGAAAATTCTGAAAAAAAAAAATGTCACCAACAATCGATTTTTGGATGATGATCTTAAAAGCAAACGGCCATCGTGATGCTTTGGCCCGCCCGCGCCACCGCTGATTGTATGCATTACCACAGGCATCGCAGATGCGTTGTCATCCCAATGTCAAAGATTAAAAAAGGACATGACTGTTTGTAATTGTACCATTTGACTTGAAAAATGATGAGACGAGAACATACTTACACTATTTATAAAATAACACAAACAGTTGCACTTGATATAGGAAACGCTGATGTTCGTACGTCCACCACCTATGAACGTCAGGCTGGAAAGGTCCCGTAAATGATATAATGAAGTATTCGTGATTTTGTAAATGTAAGCAAATTAATTATGTGTGTGAGTCCCATAACATTGTATTCAAGTACTGCAACAAAACATAATATAATTTACGAGTATTTTACCTAAATGGAGAAGAAACAGCGAAACAAAATCAAAGGTCATGGTATTTTTAAACTCCAGACCACTATCTTGGTTAGATGTTAAGAAGACCATGAATATTAATGTCTGAGGTGGTATTCAGTAGAAAATACAAATGTGTGCAATGGCTGGACAGATTCATTTGAATCTGTCCAGCCATTGCACACATTTGTCTATAATCATGAAGCTCATCTAAGAACTTGAGGAGCTTAACTTGCAACTCATTCACTCAACCAAAACTACAAAAAAAAAAACTGTATGAATTCGATGATCACATTTACTGGCTCAAATAATAATCGGTCCGCACTAGCGACTAAACCAAGCTACCTACTAGCCAAGCTTACATCCTACCTCACGGTGCGCCGCCGCTAGGATGTTTGGGGATTTTTTATAGAGGTTAATATTCCTCGCGGTCCGGGCGGTTAAGCCAAGACCCTCCACCCCTTCAACAGCCAGAGACATGACCTTAACTGTCTCCAGGGCTACGAGATTAGCGGTAGCAGGGAGGTTACCCCTTCTGCTGCCTGCGGCAGGGTAAGTGCACACCGGGTCCGCTGTGACTATACCACAATTGCCGCTCTGCTACCCAGAGCGTCATGTGTGGAGCGATCCTCCTGGCAGAACATTAGCATGCGGACAGCGGGATCCTACTGGGAAATTTTGCCAATGGGAAATCGCTGCCCGCACCCCAGGATGCACCGGCCCGAAAACTGGTCTTCCCCCCGGACGTATCCAGAAAAGAACTCCCGTCCCCAGGCACACATGGAGGTTCCATCTGTGCCCGGGGACTGGAGTTCTTTTGTTTTGTTGTTTGTTGTTTTGTTTTGTTGTTCTTTTGTTTTGAGTTCTGCCCAAGCACCCCTTATGATGCACTCTTGTTTAATAAAAGAGCATCTAAAAAGGTTTTGTGCTTCTAAAGATTACTTTCTGGCTTTTTCTCAAACTTAGACGCAATAACTAAGCTAGGGTACCTCGACCAAATGGGTTAGGATAACTGTGACCAACAACGCGCTGGCCGAACGAGCTAAGCGGGCGCTACTGGCTTTTTAGTATTTTTGGATAACAAAATGTGAATTGTTTGAGGTTCAGAAAAAGAGGCATATTTATCCATTCACATTTTAGGACATTAAAATGGAAATGATTAGGGGTTCGATTTAATACATGCCAATAAGAATATATTAAACATAAAAAAAAAAAACTTACTGAATAAAAAGAATAATTTATTACTATTGTTGCGATTTAAATGAGGTATGCCTTTGTACCACCACTTAATACCCAAGGCTCTTTTTTATAATTTGTAATAGATTTGAATAGAATAGACTATTCTTTACAAACAAATTGACTCATTATGATAAATTAAAATATATAATTATCTACGTGTGAAATTTCTACAATGTTTAGTGTAACTCAAAGTTTACCTATAGTAAAAAATTGTGATATTTGTTTTCAAAAGACTTGTTAAAAACATGTTGTAAAAAGTCCCCTTGACATAGCCCTCAACCACGTATTCTGTATATCTAACTATATAACTATAACTTTGTGCAAATATTATTGCTGGGATACTTTCATTTTTAACCGTCTTCCAAAAAGGAGGTTATAATTATGTTCGACTTTATGTATGTTTTTCCGTCACCTACCTATTTCAAAAATTCTTTTTTTGTTTGAGAGGATATAGTCTCGAGGGAATCCCATGGAAATCGAGGGAAACCCTCAAATTTTGTAGGCGCACCTATAGCGATTTGTGTATTTTTTATCGTAACTCGTGCATTTGTTCTCGGAAAGCACCATTTGGGGATGTTGAACTGATGATGAAGACCACAGATGGCCATCGGAACTACTCAATAATAAGTATTTCACGGGTTGCGATTCGATTAGGTACTTCAATATGGTTGCTAAGCAATTTATGCTCGTTACAATGCGTATGGTGAAATGGAGCTGATGGTGGTTCTCAATCCGCTCCAGTTCTCCTGGTTCTTACTAGGAGAATAATTACCGTCTCTGCGACAGGAAAAGCAATATTTTGTAAAAGATGATGAGCAGTGGACATTAGGCTATTGTAACTTAGATAAATTACAAACTGACCCGCAAAAAGGGAAAAATAAAAACGTTCTTGTGTGATAAATCGCAATTTACTGTAGTGCGAAACGTTTTTTTTTATTTTTTTTATTGAAAAGAAAAGAAAGAAAGAAAATACGTTTATTTGCGGCAAACATGACGCATAAAATAAAAACACAACAGAAAAGCAAAAATAACAATTTGGGAGATAGTATGCGTCACATCTACGCAAAACGGCCAACGCTCAGCATACTGCTAAGACCCTATACGAGACAGAGCCCCAGCGCTGGTTTTCAGCGACAGCCGGTGATTGACGTGATGACATCAGCCAGTGCAGCATACGATTAGATATAAATAAAAACAACAATCAAAATTAAGAAATAAAAATATACATTACAAAAAGTGGTATGAACATGAAATTATATCAAATGGTAACATTACGGGCAACGACTTGCGCCGCCGGTTATTAATAATATCTGTGCGCGAGCGCAACTGTCACATATTCGCAAGGCGATTTGACGTTTTGACTTACTACTGGACGTGCTATAAATTAGCAATTAACATTGTGCAATATAATATAATGCAATATACGGTGCAATAATAATGTTATGATACGATAAGATATGATAGTACATTATAATTATGTACAATACGAACAGATTTGGGTGATTGTGTAGGTACCTAAGGTTTTTGTAAAACGTTGTTTGTCAAGTTAGTGTTAGAATTTTATAAGGTGCAAATGATGAAATGATAAACTTGGCGACTCAAAAGAGAACCAAAGTCTACAGTCCAGGGAAAAAAATAGTAAGTGCATCGTGATTATAATGAATAAAATAATAAGTTAAATAGGTTAGATAAATAAATTAGGTTATTTTGCCATTAGGATATTGCTTAATGTGCCCGCTCTTGACCTCGATCATGCCTGATGGAAAGCTATGGATGAGGCCTATGGTGGAACGAGCGTGCCCAGAAGATGCCTAAGGCACTAGAACTCCCACGCAGCGACGAAACACACCAGGCTGCTTGACGCCGAACTCTGGTGGGTGGTTGCAAATCAAGCGGGCGTTAGCCCTACCATCGCATGAAAAGAATTGACCAGTCAAATAAGGTGTTGGGTGTGACTGTCCAGGATGCGCCGAGCGCTCGGTTCAGTTTCGTAACTGGCAGAACAAACTGCACTACACGAGGAGGCTTCTTCATGCATCGCAAAAAAGTAACGCACGTAAAACATTGTGCTTATATAGTAAAAAGCTTTTATTTCAGACAGGAGTCCATTGGGTTAGTATCAATTTTACTTAAACTCAATTTTCAGAACTCGTGGAGCTGCACGGACGCAGCTCGAACACTCGCTGCTTCGGTCCACAGCCCTGCGTCCGCGCCTCCTCATACCACCGGTACAGTGATGCGAGAGCTCTCGCCTCAAGGTCCCAAGGCGGAGATCCGGTCAGTGCACAAGCCGCCTCATAGGAGATCGTGCGATACACCTCGATAGACCTGACAGCCATCGCCGTCTGCGATCTCCGTAGCATTGCGATGCTGCTGGCCGCTGCCGGATGCTGACAGACTGACGAAGTCGCTCCAGATTCTTTTGTAACATTTGTGAATTGTAAAAACACAAAGTAGGTAAACTGTCTGTGTTTATTTATTTGCAATATAATTATGTATGTACGTGAATCTACATCAGATTAATGTAATTATGCACATGGACCTGACGTAAGCTTACGTACATAATTATATTGTTGTTTTAGGGTTCCGAATTTCAAAGCTAAAAAAATAAAAAATATATATTTAAAAAAACCCTTATAGTATAAGGGTTGCATCACTTCGGTGTCGGTCTGTCTGTCTGCTTAGACATTTTTTCCCAGGAACGGTTCGCGTGGGGTATCAAGTTGATATTAATTTTATATACAGGTCTACGGTCCCTTGGAGATCTAAAAAAATCAAGCTTCTAAGTCAACGCAATTAAAAAATACGGCCATCTATGCGATATAATATATTGATACTTGCAAGTTTATTCTTATCATAAATTCATTCAAACTACGGAACCCTTCATTGTGCGTGGTCCGAGCGCACTTGGCCGGATTTTTGCTTGCATAGCAGCAGCAATACCCGTGTTTTATTTCCAATCATTGACCTTAAACTGACTTTAATTTATTATTCTAGTTTGATAATGCATAGTGCAATATTATAATATTTAGTCATGAATATTAAATAAACTGTGAGAACAATGTAAATAAAATAAAAAAAACGTACGCGTTAAAAGCATCCAGAGTATCACAAATAGTAACAAAACAACAAATAAACTGTTTGATTTGATTTGAACAAACCAAAAATTAAATAATTAAAAATAAGCCGAGGCAGCTAAGTGATGACCAGCCCTAACTGACGGCGCCCGTTAACGAACATGACGCATAGATCAGCACCATTTAGCTCAACCATTTTGAAGGAAGCCAAATGATCCAACACACATGCCACCGTCAGCGAGACATTTAAATGAGCATGACATCCTATCAACCGCCAGGGCACATTCAATACAATGAAAGACATATTATTACCCGGTAAATGGTAGCTATGGGTACATGTTTCATTAGTTTTTCCACGCTCAAAGGATTCCGTAGTGAGCATGGATGTTTAATAAGAGAAAAAATAAGTTTGTAATTATGTTATTTCTCGATAAAACTAAGAAAAACGTAGTTATTTCTGCGGTTGTAACCGAAAATATCTCATTATCGGAAAAACTGTTGGAAAAAACCAGTAGTACTAGTTTTAACACTACACTACTATACCTATCCAACCTCCATAACCCAAGATGACCAACATGTAAGGTTTGTTGAGGTAGGCGTTGCATTTGGGACTTGGCTCTACATTAAATCAGTTAACTGTTTAATAGTGAAATCGTTATGTAGCAATCCTAAAACGAATTACTCAACAAACCAAGTTTCGCAATCTTCAAAGTCCAAACGCAAAATTAACAATCGCAAGCAATGCCCTATTTGCAACTCCAACGATCATCGAATTCATGCATGTCAAAAATTATTGGAATTGCAACCTAATGAACGTAAAGATGCTATTGCTAATTTGAACCTCTGTATTAATTGTTTACATTATCCCGAAGGCAAAAAATGGTTTTCCGAAATAAGATGCCTAAGAATGCAATAAAGAACACAATACCATTCTGCATGAATATTTTACGTCACATCGATCTGGGTCAAATGCAGTCACGATTACGAAATCACCACCTCAGCAGCAAGAAAGTAACACAGTTGCATCGCTTCTTAAAGAATCCTCAAAAATATTGCTTGCAATAATTAACGTACAAACAGCGGACGGATCTTACCAAAAAATGAGAGTTCTTTTAGATCAAGTGTCACAGACAGCCATTATTAGGGAAAGCGCAGCTCAGTTGTTAAGACTACCGCGACGAAACTGTAACGGTTATATCTCAGGAATAGGAAATAAGGAAAACAACTGTAAGGGCATGGTTCACTAACGAACGTCGTCGACGAACATTTGATGGTTCAAATGTTCGTCGTTGGTTAGCGATTAATTCACCTTCGAAACGGACGTATATATGTCGCAGGTTTTTCATAAAATTAAGAGTGGAACTCTCTACCTGCGTTTGTGTTTCCGAGTGCATACAACCCGAATCTCTTCAAAGTAAGAGTGAACAGGCTTCTTCTGGGTGAGCTCACTCCATCGTAGACTTTGTCTCTGTCATCTCTGACCTAGACTAGAGTCAAGAGCAAACCCATTTCAAATTAAAAAAAAAAAAAATTAGGTTTTTGATGAAAAACCTATGTTTTTGATGAAAAACCGGAAGTTGACACATTTTAAACTCAATTTCATCATAAACCTGTAACAATCTAGATTTTTGATCAAAAACCTGAACTAGTTTGGGTTTTTGATATAAAGTTCTTGTCAAAATCACGGGTTTGCTTGGTTTTATGACGAATAAATCTATTTAAATGAAACAAATAAAACAATCCATCATCATTTGCAACTTAGTATAAAGAAAACAATTATTTATTTATCAAATTTTTACATCCATGATCCAATCAATATTCTCCTCCTTCAATCCAATTACGAAATGAAATGTTTCAATGTCACGTACCTATATTAATCTGATCGATCTTATTGGTCTGATTGATTTTGATAAGCCGCGAAAATTAAATTTCGTAACTAAACTAAACGACTAAACTGAGTCAAAATTAAAAAATAATAAAAATGTAATAAAGAAACGTTTACTACGTACTTGCTTTTTTATAAATCCGCTAGTAGGTATGCTTGATTGTTTACAAACGTGGTAAACGTTTCTTTATTACATTTTTATTCTTTTTTTTTAATTTTGGCTCAGTTTATTGTTATGAAATAGTTGTTTTCTTTCTACTAACTTGCAAATGATGATGGATTGTTTTATTTATTTCATTTAAATAGATTTATTTGTCATAAAACCAAGCAAACCCGTGATTTTGACAAGAACTTTATCATAAACCCAAACTAGTTCAGGTTTTTGATCAAAAATCTCGATTGTTACAGGTTTATGATAAAATTGAGTTTAAAATGTGTCATCTTCCGGTTTTTCATCAAAAACCTAGGTTTTTTTATCAAAAACCTAATTTTATGAAAAACCTGCGACATATAATAAATAATGAAGAGACTCATAAATAACTTACCAAGCTGTACCTTACCTAAGCCAGACTAGCTTACTCTTAAACAAATAACTCTAGCAGATCCCGAATTTTACAAAAGTAGGCCTATTGATATCTTATTTGGGGCAGAAATCTATTCCACTATCCTTATGGACGGTATCTGTCGATCAGAAGGTACGTTGCCCATTGCCCAACAAACCCAGTTGGGATGGATCTTAAGCGGCAACTAAAAAACGTACCATTGCAATATTATTATTAGTAATAATACTAATAATAAGGTAGTTTGCTTCTTCAATGTGATTCAGGACGCACCGGAGTAGTATATTGCCTGGACAGCAGGCCAGATGCCTTAAAATCACAACTAAACCTTACATAGGCGATCTGACTGAAGCACAATTACAAAACGCTGTATTAGTTCACATGTAGTCATCAAAGTATTCAATATAGACTCCGATCACGCATCGGCACTAATACGATTGCAGAGTTTCAAACATTGTCAACAAAACCCAATTTATTGGAACAATTCGTAAACGAATGATTTTTTTTATTTCTATCATATAAAAAGACGTTATTTTTTAATTTACAGCTTATTTGATATTATGTTTTCCCGATTCATAATCACGCAGCTTTCACTGGTTTACTTTGTTTAACAGTATAAAAGCAAAACAAGTCGACTTATATCCAAAAAAATTCACAAACAAAAAGTGAGACATTCCTCTCCACAAAAGACCAGATATTCATCTTTCAATAACACGCCAACAATGTCTCAAAAATATTTCTACCGTCCCTCATTTTCATCACATCAACGCCCAACAATTATTGCGGGGAAAATGACAAAATGAATTGAATAAAAAATGCTTTCAAAATTTCAATTTGTCCCTTATTATACGAGGCGTCTCCAAGCAATAATTTAAACATGAACGTCTAAAATTGGCTATAAATTATTAGTGAGTGCGCAGGCTTTTGAACGTTGAGCAGAAAAACCTTTACAAGATATATTTGTTACAAATTACAAAATTCACGCCTGTCTCGTTATTATATTATTTGGGGAAGGGGAAGGTTCATGACTTCATGTGACTTATTGCTAACCTACTAATATATTATGGTACCTATATAATATTATTAATGTGAAATTTTGTGAAGATGTTTCGATGTTTGTTACTCAATCGCACGTAAACCATTAAACAGATTTGGATTAAAATTGGCACATAGATAGAATATTTTCTAGATTAACAGATAGAATACTTTTTATCCCGATATTACCACGGAATCGAAACTTACGCGGGTGAAACCGCGGGGCGGTGCTAGTGTGTTATATTCAAAAGAGTTCGAAACGGTTAAGGCCTTGGAGAGTAATTGTTGAGCAGTGGTGGTCCAGTGGTAACAGTCGCTACTTACGAGTTGTTGGTCGTTGGTTTGAACCATGCCAGGCGCTTTAATCTAAATTATTTCATCATCATTGCTCTCATAACGGTGAAGGAAAACATCGTGAGGAAACCAGTATTTCCTAGACCCAAAAATTCGATGTGACATCTACTAATCCGCACGGTGGATTACGGCCTACTTCAGTGTCATTCTCGTAGTGAGATAGGCTGTGTCCCAGCAGTGGGACATTATAGGCTGATTATGCAAGGCTTTGCACTGCTAAGAAATAGTGAACCTACAGAGGTATAAGGAACAGTGTGTAAAGTTCACTCATACTCCATAGAAAAGGAAGGATCCTCCGACCAGACGGGTGTTGTGTCTGGCGGGCAACTGCCGGATGATTCATGTTGGGCCGTTGTATCTATGTTAGTTGCGCGGTAAACTCTGCTTGCGAGATGCAGGATTTTGTGTGACGTGAATATGACGCGTTATTCGCATATAGGCATATGTAGATACTTTTACATCACTTCCCTTCGGAGACCGGAGGTCGATAGTGGGCTCAGTCTTGTATCTTGCGATGCTTGTCAGGCCAGCTAAGGTTCCAGTGAGTCGGAACTGTCTGCAAAGATGTACCCAGACAGTAGTAGTGTTACAGTGTATAAGTAATTACAGTTATTAGTCCGAAAAGGTTGACAGAATCAGTGCCGTTCTTCGCCATAGTTACGCATTTCAAAGCGTAGACTACGCTTTGGAATGGGCGACTAGCTTCATCTTTCTGACTGACCAACTCCTTGACAATTAAAAAGTGCCTAAGTAGTTAAAATAAAAAAATATTTATTTTCTATTTTAATCCAACTTAATTAAACCCAAAAGCATTTGCTTTGAGTTAAAGTTTTGAAGCCTGCCCACGTTTGTTATAACCTGCATAAATATCCGGTAACGTACGATTAAATACGAGTTTACCTGTTAGCAAGTATTTTCATTGTAAGAAATATCACAAGCGTGCTAATTTCGCCGGCAACTGACGGTAAATATGAAAAACTCGCAACTACAAGCTACGGGGATATCGTTTGTCATACAATTACCTCCGAGTCTGCAACCTTGTTAGTCGAGTTACATAGATGTGGAGAAAATTGAAGGAATCTAGGAACAATAATTGAGCGTAGTTGGCATATCCAGCTTAAGAAAAAATTGTCACATTGGTTTGAGTGGTACAATGAGATACTAAGAGCGATGTGTGGTGTGACACGAATGGATGGAATAAGAAATCACATCAATATTGTAAAGGCGAAAGTTTGTGTGTGTGTTTATATGTTTGTTACTTCTTTACGCTCAAACGGCTGGACCAATTTTGATAAAAAATTTTATGTACCTCCATACAAAATTTTATCAAAATTGGTCCAGCACTCCAAAGAATGATGATTTCATGAAACAGTTATACTTTGGAGTTACGTGGTCTTAGAGAGTGGTGTTGATGACTTTAATGATTATAATTCTGTAAATACATATTTGTTACGGCCGCGAATCATATATTAATCAACGTACAACTTAATACTGACCAGCAAATTGCAAAAAACCTAAAAAAAATTGAATTTCGCGGGCTACCATGGCGCTTTCACCTTAACGTGGGAAAAAAATGAGATAGGGAGCATTATACAGTGTTTTTGAAGGTTTCACTTCTACCACGTGTGAATTGCACACAAGCTGTTTTTTTTTTTTTTATTTGCAATATGCGTTTTTATTTGTGCAGAATAAAAAAAATCTTTCTTTATGTGTTCTGTATGGTCATAGCCTGATATTAAATAGTCTATAGAAGGCTATAGACTATATAGAAGGCTATACCCCAAAAACTGGCTATCAAATGCAAAAAAAATATTCCGACTGGTAGTTTCGTAGCGCGTTCAAACTCTTCAGTTTTATCATTGGTATAGATAGATTGCAAGTTTTTTTAAAACCAAATTATCTATTTATGTTCGTACAACCAATGTCCCTTTCAGTAAGTGCTATTGTATCTTTGTAAGTCTGCACTCATAAACACTTGCCTGTTTAGTTCCAACGCTAAAAACCTAGTGGTAAAATATGTTTACACGCTGCAAATTAAGTTTAAAACTATTTGCGTAAAGTACGTAGTTTGTGGCAATTTGAAGATTTGCTAGTTTATTTTGCACTGTATTGCTGTATCCGATTGGGAGGTGAAATTTATATTTATTTTATGTAAAAAGGTAATAGAGTAGATTCACATGGCTTTTAATAACAAACATAAACTATGATATAATAAATATTTTATAGGTACGTATTATGCCGGCCCTACACATTGGCCTTGTCTATTGTAATCTGTATAAGGACATTTTTAAGACCGTAATACGGTCTTTAAAATAGACAGATTACAAAATATTATATTATTATTATAAATCTAGCTAAAAAATGCTTTTAAGGAGTTACATCTACGAAAAGAGTCTAAGAATAAATTAAAAATTTAAAACACTGATAAAAAATGAAATTATCATAAAAATATAACATCAATTTAATTTGGTTATAACGTATTTTTAAACAAGAAAGTGCCACCTATAAAAAACCATTTACACGATTTGTTTACCTTTAGTTAATTACCTAAATCAATGAAGTAGAGGCACCTGGCACTGTAACGTCACATCACAAAGACCCTATCGCTTCTGAACGCACAAGGCGAACGCGGGCCTTCGTGTGCCGAAGCGGGACTGGAGCCGCATTCCAGGGTGATTGATGTCTAGTTAATTTGCACGAGTTGTAGGCTGGCAAACAGGCCAGACGACCTAATACAAAGAAAACGGTTAATTCCTCCTAAGATGCCACGATATTTCAATTTAACACATACTTACTCAGTTGTTAAAAATCGATTCGATCAAGCGAATCAATCTTCATTATATTTAAATGAAATTGCGGCTATTTTAAAAAACACTCACGTTTAATACCCGTCCTAGCTACCACTTACAACTTTAATCAATTGCATTAATTGCATCCTGCTGTTCTGTACGAGTAATTCTTGCATTCATCGAGTGTATCAGCGGAAATGGAATCTCGACTTTAGCCATCAACATATAACGTTCAAAATTATTTGTAATTAAACAATATACAAAAGACAATTTTATTTTAATCACTCGTATCGAACAATCGGACGACGGCACCACAGACAATGAGCTGTAATTACGCCATTCTCTTTGACAAAAATCTGTTTTCTATTTTTATTATCAGATAGAGAAATAGAAAATTCTTCAAGATTGTCTCCTTGGGCATACTCTTGTGTCTTACTATTTTTAGTCTTTGATCTTGGTCTGGAAATGCATTGAGAGTATCCTTTTTTTTGATATGAAACGTCTTATTCACCGGAGACCTACTGAGGCAGAGAGAAGATCTTAGAACTTTCTCATATTATTTGCCTTAAAGTAACAAACGCAAAACTAACTGACACAAAAGAAGGTATACGTAATTTGTGTGATTTGCAAGCACCAACCCCTAACTTGCTAAAAAGTATTCGTAGTGTGCTTCTGATTGATGAATACAGTGAAATCTTTTGTTCGAAACTCAAAAATCCAAATATTTTATTTCACAGAAACCTACATGGGCACTTATGAAACGTCAGAAGCTAAGTGCATGGTTCCAATTGATAATTTACTATGGAAAAAGCCGGCAAGAAACGACACGGTTACCCTTTTAAAAATAATTATCTTTTACAATGTTTTCAAGTTACCTGGTACTCGTTGTTCGTCTGTCAACGAGTACCAGGTACTTCTTCCTCATCTTCTTGGTAGCACTCTTGTCAGAGCGCTCGTGGTCCTCATGTAGTTTCTTGTTTAGAGGCTGATGTGATTCGGCTCACGATTTCTCGCCACCTACTCTGATTTCGGGGGTCTTTTGTGCACTCATCCAAGGGATCACCCACCAGGTACTTATGAAAAAGACCTGAAAATCTACAGTCTTCTATGCCTACAACGTTGTCACTTTCACAAAATATAACAGAATTTATTTAAAAGATAAATAAAATAATAAAAATAAAAACCTATATAAGCCAATGACATGATTGCCATCACAAATTAATGTAACGAATCTGAATTAATATGGACAGGATATTAATTCAGATTCGTTACATTAATTTGTCAAAAGCCACTAAAAGCAAGTTTTAGGCATGTGTATTACGTACATACATACATACACATACATAAACACATGCCTTTTTTATGCCTAAGTGAATCGCTCTTGATGGACGATCACGCCTGATGGAAAGCGATGGACGAGGTCTATGATGAAACGAGCATGCCCAGAAGATGCCTGTTTACTCTTGATTTGAAGGTTGAATGAGGGAGGGAACACAGTGTTCCACACTTTGGATGTGCGCATAATAAAAGTGGAGGAGAAGCGCTGAGTACGACTCGTCGGGATATCAACCAAGTGCGGATGGTAGGCTGCAGTACGTTTGGCCGTCCGCCTTCTTCTCATGATCCATGATCCTTACATACCTCTTTTCGCTTCGTTGACGTTCATACTGTTCATCCACGTACCGGCTGCGAGTTCTAAGCACCTGAACTTTCTGAAGAATATCACCAATAAGGTCACTATAATATAGTGACCTAGGACGACATGTGGCTAAGTAATGACAGCCGCACGGGTCGATCGATCAGGTTAAGCTACACTTGCCGCGGTTGGTCCGTGGATGGGTGCCCATCTTTACATATCAAAACCCCTCCGTGTCTCGGAAAGCACGTTAAGCCGTTAGTCCCGGCATTAGTAGATCTTTGACAGTCGTTACGGGGCATCAGAAGCCCGAAAATCTGACAGTCAGTCTTACCAAGGGGTATTGTATTACCCAGTCACTGGGTTGTGGAGGTCAGACAGGCCGTTGCTCCATGTAAAATACTGGTATTCAGCTGCATCCAGTTACACTCGAAATCGACCCCAACATAACTTTCAGTGTGAGATGTGAATGGAAGCGCCGGGAGGGGTACCGGCGCTTCCACTCACATCTACCTCGTAAATACCTTTTGATAGTCACCTTTCATCATCCTCTCAAAATGATCAATCCATTTAAGCATACTCTTTTAAATGTTTGTCACTAAATCTTCTTTTAAACCAAAACTTTGCTTTAGAACATAATTTTTCATTCTATTCTTCATAGTTACACCACACATGCTTTGCAACTGCAAGGAACGCATTTCCAAAGCATTTATTCTACATTCAAGTCTTTTTGGTCACACTCAACGTTTACTTCCATTTTACATGCTTGAGATATTTGTGTATCAAGTCCTTTATTTGCAGATTTATCTATCTAATCACAATAATGACATCATTGTTGTCCAAGAATCTTAAACACATTGAAATTTGAATGGACAGTTGCATTATATGTGTAGGTATATGTTAGAATTAATATCGAAATAATAATTTAGTAAATACAGCATACTGGCATACTTTGCCATTGCTTATGTACTAACTGGTTGATTGATGATTGATGCTAACATGAATTTATAACAATAAATTGCTCTGTCTTTTGATTTAAGACTACGTATGTTTTAATAGGTTATGGGCCCAGTGACATTAAAATTTAAGTTTTAGACTTCACACATTCATATTTTTCTCTTCTTGTTCTCACACACTATTATCTATATATTTCTTTTTTACTTCTCCTTTCGCAGGTCTGCTGGAATAAATGTCTTAAGAAATAAGCAGTAGCTTTGTACTTAAATTATAATTAAGTATATCACTATGTATTTTACTGTGTGTAAATAAATGATAAAATAAATGAATGTTGCATTAGTATTTAAAAATAAACATAGATGTTCTTGTTTTTATTCATAACTCTATGTTTATCATTACTTGTAGATGATTGAGATCTTGAAGTTGTATTATGTAGAACAACGCCTACGGATTCACTCGCAACTTCGCGTCGTAGGGATGGTAAATCCTATGGAGCACACGCATAATCAGCCGATAATGTTCCCACTTCTGGGACACAGGCCTCCTCCCTGTGAGAGGGAGAGGGGCGTAATCTACCACGCGGGCCCAGTGCGGGTTGGTAGATGTGTAGCGGTATCTACAACGCCACATGCGAGCAACGCGTCATACTGACGTCACGCAAAATCCTGCATCGCGCAAGCAGAGTTTACCGCGCAACTAGCATAGACACGGGCCTCCTCTCGGTGAGAGGGAGTGGGCCGTAATCTACCACGTGTACCTAGTGCGGGTTGGTGTAAAGCGCCGACCTGGATTTGAACCTATGACGTACAACTCGTCAGTCGCGGCTGTTACCACTGGGTTACTACTGCTTTTGGGCATATGGGTTGCAGAAAATATGTTTTGGAGTAAGAGTTTGTTTTTATTGCACCATTCCCAGTAATGATATCTAACAGGGAAAACGCTCTCTTTTTATTCCTTAGACAGCTCCTTAACCCATTGTGAGGATGTATTCAAATGAAATTCGCGGCGTCTCGACTCTGCATTACTTGGTAGTTCCGCAAAGAAGAGTACAAACTTTAGTTTTTAAAATAATGTCACTTAAGTGCGTCTGAAGCCAAATAAATAAAACTTGAATGTCTTGACCTAGTACTGTATTTTGATGCTCTTTTTAAGTAATAATATACATAAATAATACCAGCCTTTTATTGTCCTACTGCAGAGCAAAACCTGTTTCTCATACAGAGGTGGCACAAGCATTGATCACCACGCTTGCTCAAGACAGGTTGGCAATTTCAACCTTATGTTAACTATGAGTTCAGGTTTCCTCACGATGTGTCTGACTTTAGAAGAGAAATATTCGGTTTGGCGTTATTTTATCTAAAAGTATTTGTCTTGGTGTACATTTCTTGTCTTGCTTGAAAAAAGAGTAAGGGCCAGATCACAGCTACCTCAACCACACCATATCGCAGCGACAAAATGTGGGCAAGCAGTGGTTACGTGTGAAAAGTGTCGCTGCAGCTTCTTGCAGTTGCATTGTGGTAACCACTAAATCAAATCAAATGGTCGACGCAACGTTGTGGTTGCAATGTGGCCGGCTGCTAAAGCGCGATATCGTTGGTGGTTGTGTTGTGGCTGCGTAGTGGCCTTGATGTGGTCGGTATCACCCACAAGGTTGACTTTGACGGCCAAATGTGGTCCGTGTGAATAAGCTTGAAATTTTCATACAAATTCACGGTCACGGGAACAGTCTGCGACTGCCGCATTCCCCTTAACCTTAAGGGGAAGATATATAAAAACATGGTCAGACCTGCTGTCTTGTATGGATCAGAATGTTGGGCCACAAAAGGGATGATTGAAAGGCAATCACATACATCTGAGATGAGAATGCTAAGAGGGATGTATGGTGTTAAACGAATGCATTGAATAAGAAATGAGCACATAAGAGGAAGTCTGAAAGTGGCACCGGTAACTTAAAAGTTGTGTGGAAATCGGTTGTCATGGAATGGGTTACGGAGGAATGAGGAAAATGTCGTGAGGAAAGTTTTGGGTATGAATGTCGAAACGATGGATAGACTGTGTGAATGATGAATTGATGATATGGTTAGAACTTTTTATCCTGTGGGAATATCGGAATAAAAATAGCCTATATGTTAATCCAGGGTGTCAGCTACCTCCATACAACATTTTATCAAAATTGGTCGAGCCGTTTGAGAATGTAGAAATAACAAACATATAAACACACACACAAACTTTCGCCTGTATAATACTAGTGTGATAATTTTGCAACAAACTACCAGCGTATTTCTATAATACCAGTTACGACCAGAAATTACACGGTACCGAAGCCGTAAATACAAGTTACAGCCTAACTTATATTGAAATATAACCATGGGTAGGTATTATCTATTCGACTTTTATTCTTACACGTAACAGATACCGCATTTACGTTTTATAATAGGTTTCGTAGTGGAAATAATAATATGTTTAAGTTGTATGAATAATAATAATTGCATATTTTCTCCCAAATTGTTATTTTGTTTTTTAATTTTTATGCGTCATGTTTGCCGCAAATAAACGTATTATCCTTCTTTCTTTCTATGAAAAAAAAAAAATGATAAATCCAAAAGTGCCCCACTCTGCTCATTTGATCGTATAAAAAACCATAGACATAGATATTATACTAGTTTGTTTTTTATTAATTTTAATTAAACTACTTTGAATAAAAGAGCCATTTTCAATAGGGTTCCTCCAATGGGAAAAAATCTATTAAAAAAAATTACTCGTTTAATTGATTTTTTCGCAAGCTACAATGTTTTCAGGTTTCACACTTGATTGACGGGAAGTTTTTAGAAATATTTTGATGTTTTTTTTTCGTTTCTACTGCAATAAATCAATTTTTGAAAAGTACAGATTTAATCTCCTTCAAATTATCTATCATAATAATCATAATCATAATTTCGAAAGTAACTCAGTCTGTCTGTCTACCTTTTCACGCCTAAACCACTGAATGGATTTTGATAAAATTTGACAAAAAGATATGTATCCTGGGGAAGGACATAGGATAGTTCTTATCGACATACTTTGCGGGCGAAGCCGCGGGCGGAAGCTAGTGGTATATAAATTAAATAGGTTCTGTGTACTAGCAGGAGTATAACAATAGAAACAGTTGCAGAAAGGAGACGAAAAAAATTTTTCGATCGTAGAGCACTCTCTAATGCTTCGCATTATGAGTTGTGCAGTACTATCACTGTGTCTAAAGGTAATGGCTTTCACTGAAGGTTTGTTTTAAAATAATAAACATGGTGGCAGGGACACCGACGCGCAGTGTGTTACCACGAATTCAGTGCCTACATGATTTTACGTTGAAATTTTACGTCGGTTATTTAAAAAAAAAAACACTGGCACTCCGGTAGTGCCGACAGAAGTGAAAACTTGAACAATTACGAGTGTATTTTGTGAATCGTCTTATAAACAAAACACGCGTGTTAAGGTGTGTTCCTTATTTTATAGGGTTTTTTGCAAATCAGGTATGATGACCAAAGTGACTGGTTTATTCTTCTCGTGAAAGGAATTTATTCAGATTTACAAATAAGCACACAGTTATATATCCGTGGTTCAGCGCCATCTCGTCGTTGTTGGATGAACTACGTAGTTAGTACGCGAGGCCCTCGTAGTTCTTCCCGATGTGCATAGATGGCGCTGTCCTCAACAACGCGCGTCTTAAGTTTTACGTCTGACGTTAGTACGCGAGGCCCTCGTAGTTCTTCCCGATGTGCATAGATGGCGCTGTCCTCAACAACGCGCGTCTTACGTTTTACGTCTGACGTTTTACGTCTTACGAATTTTCGATCAGGGTCACGTGACCTGACGCGAATTTAGAAGTTTTTACCCATTCCAAAAAAAGTACACAGCGCCGCTAAAGAAGTTTTCACTTCAAAAATATCTCTGCCATATATTTTGACCGCGTAGAGAGGCTAAGTAATAACGGCCGCTAACTGATTAGAATTCAGAAAAAAATTAGACAAAAGTTGTAGAAAATTTTAATTGCTTTCAGCTTTTCTCCCACCAACTGAGAACGCAGCTAAACAGCATTGTCCTATACACTTTTTCTAAATTCTAATTAGTTTTCGAGCATCACGCTCTGCAAAGCTCTGGGTGTCTGTCTGTCTGTTACCTCTTCACGCTTAAACCGCTGAAGCGATTTAGATGAAATTTGGTAAAGAGATAGTTTGAGTCTCGGGAAAGGACAGGATAGTTTTTATCCCGATATTCCCAGGGGATAACTTATACGGTCGACATTGCGGGGTGCTGCTAGTAAATAGATAAAAGTTTCCATAACTCAACGGCTAGTGAACGGATTTGGATGAAATTTGGTAGGTAGATAGATTAGGACCTGGATTAACATATAGGATTATTCCGAAATAACGCCAAAGTAGCAGGCAACAGCCAGTGTTTGATAAAAGTCGTTTTTTCGAAAATTTTCACTATTTAGGAACGTGTACTTCGAAAATGGGTAGAAATTCGAAAAAGTATGTAAGATAAAAGTTGTATGAAATTGTATTAGCTTTCATTACGTTGGAAATATTTTTTCTCTACGACGCACCGTTTTAAAGATATTAGCGAAAAACTCATAAGCGGAAACTTTTATCCCCCACTCCGGCTCACCTCTTAGACGCGGGGATTTTTAGTATGTTTACTCCTTAAGCAACCTGAACAACTTTCTGAAGAAATTGCTTAGGGCCCAGAACACGCACTCTACACCTCCTTTTGGATCATTCTTTGAGTGGACTAATATGAGTGAGCTTGTCTACATAGTGTGTGTTTAATGCATCATTTAAATTTCTTCTCATTCAGTTGAAGAATTTCGAGTGGAATTTTATTGTAACATTTTACAGTTTTCTTTTGCTAAGTCATACTAAAGATAAATCCTTACACTGGCATTTGAAAACTTTGATATCTTTCAAGATTTCACCGAGAAAATCTAACTTTTCCACTTCAATAAGACCAGATGAACCTTAAAATATTTAGGACCTGTCCTAAAAATGTTGCAAAATATTCCGTACAAAGTCATATTTATCGAGTTCTAAAAGACAAGGAACAAAGGTGATCTGATTTCTAAACTTCTGCCTGCTAAAACTATTATTTGTTTCGTATAGAAGTTCTTTCACACAGTAGGAGTAAACTGGTAGATTTATAAAAGCGTTATGCTCTATGCGTTTTTTTCTCTGTGAGAGCGAGATAGTTTTCATAGCTTTCGAGGGTATCAATAGTGAGATCAAACTGAAAATCCAAGATGACGGAGGCGAAAATTAAAAAAAAATCGTCGCGGGTGTCGTTTTCATTGTTTTAATTGTGATTGAGGTTGCTGAAGCAGATAGTGAAAAATGAAAATCCAAGAAAGCGGGTGCAAATTTTTTTTTTAAGTTCTCTGTGTTTCCCGATGGCTGGAAGACTTCAAGAGTGAAAACCGCTCTTAAAGTCGTATAAATAAAATCTCATATTTATTTGCCTATCCCAAGATATTATAGGCAAATGCCTAGTTTGGAGATCACCAACCAATCTATTGTACAAATTACGATTTTTAATAAATCTCAATAAACCGTTAACACCCACCGGAAGTTAACCTTGCAAAACGATCGCTAAAGCTATCCAAATCGCAAAATGCAAATATAAACTATGTCCCAATAATGGGACATTTACGAGTGCATTAGCCTGTAATTCGGGCCAGAACGCAGGGATTGTAGGCATTTGTAATCGGATAATGTAAACGACTTCCACAGTCCAGTGCGGATTGTATTGACAACTGGAACAAGTGTTGACAACCTCGCGTAATGATGTCGAACGTGTGGGCACAGCGATTAGTGTAACAAAGTGATTGGTCTATAGAATAAATTCCGTGGGTGTTATTTGTGAAAAGATTGAGTTTTATTAGGAATTACTAGGGTAACAGCCCGTCTATTCTGTAAAAAATCTCACGGTGAAAACTTAGGTGAAGTGAGTTGTAAGTGAGCTGTCAAAAGTCTATTCAAATTTCAAAATTCAAAGTCTATTCTGTAAAAATCTCACGGTGAAAACTTAGGTCAAGTGAGTTGTAAGTGAGCTGTCAATAATTAGTGCCAGTGGGGCAATTCTCGTAATTTTAAGAAAGTTCACAGTCTGATCTCAATTCAAACTGTCAAAAATACCTCTAATTTCCCTACATTTTTGACAATTTTGTGACATTGATTGTCGCTGAGATGAGACTGCGACTAAATTTTGAACGTTTTTAATTACAGGGATTGACCTTCAGGTGGAATGTCAGCTCATTTCACCTAAGTTTTCACCGTGAGATTTTTACGAAGAGACATTGACTGTAGTTGTTAAAGATAGATAAATTTGATGATAGTAATCCACAATTATTATGGAGTTTTCAATAAAAGGATAAAAAAATAAGAAGACGATAACAGGTACAAACGCCAGAATATCTAGCTACTACAATCTGTCGAATTTCTTTAATAGATTTTCAACTTTATCGCTAAATCATAAGGTTCAATGTTGATTGGGAAAATTTGACAGTTTCGGATAGCTTAATGTGCTGGCGTCTGTACCATTTCCAACTTATAATTTACTTATTTTCGAAGAAATGATGGCTCCTATTCAACACAACTCAAAGCATTTATTTCGATTTAACCATTTACAGGCACGTTTGAATTCTAAAGGAGTCAGTCAGTCAGAAATACGAAGCTTTTTACCCATTCCAAAGCGTAGTAGGTTGCTATGGAGAAGAACGGGCAAGAAACTCCATGGACATTCTTTTAAATAAAAATATTGTTACAGACCATTGGTTACATCATTCATGTTTAAATTATAGGTACCTGCATACTCTGAGAACAATTTAGAAAGACGTGCACTGCCGTGTAGAAATGTGTTTCTGAGCAATCAGAAACACACTTTTAGACATTATGCAAACTGTTTTCAATCGTGCTCATTATCTGTCTAGCCTTTTCGAATTGGCTTCCAGTGCCACCGCATAATAATATAGGAATACAGTACCCGGCGATAAATATTGCACATCGACCTATTCGATCCTTTCGATTTTATACAAAGAATAAAAATAATTATCAAAAGAAGCAAATCATAATGGTTTTAACAACTCCTAATAGATACCGGACTGTTTGAATTTCGTGCGACAGAGATAACGCTCTACGAAGCCGAAATTAGCCGATTGTCTCTTTCCAAAGGTCGATGTGCAATATTTATCGCCGGGTACTGTACCAGTATTTTACATGGAGCGTCTGCCTGTCTGACCTCCACAACCCAGTTATTGGGTAACATGATACTTAGACCTTGCAACTTAGTTTCATGCATTTTTGGTCCCATTTCTCTTGTTATAAGCTTCATTTCATCCTGATTTAGAATATACCTAAAGATCCCTCCATAAGCATTTCATCCCCGGTTTCCATTATTTGTGTCAATGATTCAAAAGCATTGAATTAGAAATTAAAAACGGAAATATTCGCGTGTTTTTTGTTTTTAGATGTTTTGTTTTTTTTTTTTTGTCGCGTGTACACAAATACTTTCATCCTCTTTGAGGTCGGCCGGACGTGCCACCTGTCATGTTTAAAAATGATAAATATACGTACGTGTCTACTCATGTTATGCATATAAATGGGTTCCGCAGAATTGCCAAAGCCTACAAACGATAGTGATCTTCAAAAAACAAATTTATTTATTTAAGGGGGAAGCGCTAAGGTAGCCCTCGAAATTCAAATTTTCTTACGTTTTTTGCAATTTACTGGTCAGTATTAAGTTGTACGTTGATTAAAATATGATTCGCGGCCGTAAAAATTATGTATTTACGGAATAATAATCATTATGGGCCTACCACACGCACAAGCTTCACCACAGTTTTGCCTGCGCAAGCCGGTTTGTACACGAACACCGTGCGTGTGGTTGGTAAAACTGTATCGGTGTTCCGTGTAGGTACAAGCCGGCTTGCGCAGGCAAAACTGTGGTGAAGCTTGTGCGTGTGGTAGGCCCATTAAAGTCATCGAAACAGCGGATTTTTTTGATAACCGACGATTTTCTACGTTAGGTTAGGTTAGGTTAGTGTGCTGATTTCATGGTTTTAGTTTGAGCGTCGATTTCTCTGCCATCCTGTCTGTTCATACAATTTTTATCGAAGATTGAGTGAGCAAAGATTGAGTAACTAGGTATCTACCTAGTTATAAATAATTGTGTGTCTCCCTCTGTCACAACGTAATAAAACTGCCAACTTGAAGGACGTTTCATCTCACCCACTAGACTATGATTGACAGAAGTGATTGATATCTTACCGCGGTGTCAAGAAAATTAATAAGGAACTGCGATGAAGAATTAAGTTTTGAAGAAATATATAAAGTTTGACGGTCCCACAGATGACATCTGAAGCAAAAAGTATTTTATTACGTTTTTGAAGTGAAAACTTCTTTAGGCGCGTTCGTAATTTTTTTGAGATGGGAAAAAACTATTGAACTCGCTCCACTGTTACCGTAACCGATACCACTTCGCATATGTTCGGCTGTCCTCGAGATGTACTTGGTTTTAATGTATATCCGATATGTTAGTGAGTGATGGCAAAGTATTCTGTTTGTGTTTTATTTTCACTTTTTTTATTCTATAGAAATAGGTCCAAAGATTTGAATCATTAGGTTGGCCCTAGCCGTACTTAAATTGCGCGAGAAAGTGATCATACTGAGTTAGTAAGCTCACACATCCTAAATCGTCAACGAAAAAAACGTGGCCATCGTTTGACGCGGGTAGGTGAATTTAACGATTAAAATCTATGCTTACAATACTGTGATTAGAAAGACAAAGTCTACATAAACGCCCGTCTTTGTAGACCAAAAAATCGCGTTAAGTCACAAAGGTATTTCGAAGCTGCAAACTTGATTTTACACTATTGGCATCTATCCTAACAAGATCCCAAAAAATCAGTACAGTGCAAGTTTTTGCGACCTACGATGTTTTAGACGACTGGCCTACTAGATATCTAAGATTACACAATTAGTACTCGTAAATAAAAAAAAATCCTAGTCTCAACACACAATATCATGTTTAAATTCTTAGTTCCCAAACTGTAACCATGGATTCAGCTTAAGATTCCAGACCGAAATAGCAGGTTTTTTTTTTGATGACTCACAAAAAAATTCTGCGGTTTCTAGAATCTTAGGCCGAATAACTTTCACTTATCCTATATGCATTGGGTACCGAGACAAAGTCTTTTCGTTTTTATTCTTCTCTGAATACTTCGAATACAGAAACAACACACACACACATACACGCACACACACACCCCCACACACGCGCGCACACACACACAGAGAGAGACACACAGACACACACACACACACACAGAGTAAGTACTAAGTACTCAGTCTTAAGTATGTAGTAGACTATGTTTTCCAGGAAACATAAAGCTTTGTTTCTCTTGCAGTACGCTGAAAAAAATAATTTCTTACTACAGCACGTCGTCGCCGCGAATCTCTTAGGGAACTATTTAAAAAGGTTAATATCAAGCCAATTCATTTATGAAAATATTATGTATGTAAGAAAAAATCAACATCTTTTTAATAAAATAAGTGATAGACATAATTTTAATACTAGAAATAAAGATAAATTAGATCAACCTTTATTCAGATTATCTAAAGTACATACATCTTTTATGGCACTGTGTTAAATGCTACAACAAAATACCTTGTGATATACCTAATTATTACAATTAAATGAAAGTACAAGAAAAAAAACACACACAAAAAAAAGAAAAGTACACTATAAAAAAGTACACTAAAAAAAATAACACAAAAAGAAGAAACAAAAAAGTACACTTTGTAAACAGGGATATTACAAATAAGAGGATCATATCCAAGATAAGAATGCTTGGAAACATGCTGGTCCTGCTCCATAGGACAATGTAGAGTCTAGACAAAATCAAACAGCATGTCGATTCTGTGAATACTTGCGTGGAGTGAGCTGTCAGTGTCATCCTACTGATGCTAGGGATTGACCAAGCAAACATTTACAATCATAAAAGAGATTTTTTGATTCCCACGTAGTTTGTGTGGCGTGATCACTTCACCCGATTCACGACACTAAATGTCGTAAATCGGGTGAAGTGAAGGTGAAGTGATAAGATCACGCCGCGCTTGCGCGTTAATCACTGTCATTATCACATTGCAGATTGCGTGATCACTTCACCTTCCCTTCACCCGATTCCCGACATTTAATGTCGTGAATCGGGTGGAGTGAAGGTGAAGTGATAAGATCACGCCGCGCTTGCGCGTTAGTCACTCATCACATTAGAGATTTGTTTTTACATATTTAACTTGTAAGGCGTCATGTATAAGATAAGATAAACATTTATTCACAAGAAATGTGGTTACATAATGGTGGTAAGGTAATTCTAATCCCGTCACATTCTACCATAACAATGGTGCGTAAATATGTCAAAGGTGTACGAAATCTCTTGATGTTAAAAATAATATAAATTGATTAGTTAATTAATTAATGTCAAAATGTATGTCATGAATAATTAATTATTGTATTAATTTAAATAATTGTACGAAGAAGCAAAGAACCAAATTTAAAAGTCAAGTGTTGTGTTGCCATGTCAGTGAGATTAAGAAATTTCAACATTAATTAGTTACATCATTTTCTTTATATGTCATAAAATCCTTCAAAGTATAAAAACATTTTTCTGCAAGCCACGCTGTAAGTTGTTTCCTAAACAGAGTAAGTCTTAATTCTTTGAAATTATCTGGTAACTTATTGTATATATCTATCGCCTGCACATAGACATTCTTCTCATAAATATCCAACCGACACCTAGGTCGGAGAAGTTCAAATTTGTATCTATTATGTCTACCCACTTTTTCAGAATATTTACTAAAATATTGTGGATGCAGTTTGACAAAGACACATAGTTCTCTAATGTACATGCAAACCAGTGGTAAAATATGGAACTTTGTAAATAGTGGCCTACAACTGTCTGTAGACCAGGCTCCACATATTGCTCTCACGCATTTCTTTTGTACCCGAAACACTTTTTCAATCTCAACCGAGTTACCCCACATTATTAGACCATAAGAGAGCACCGATGATACGTATCCGTAGTACGCACTAAGTGCCGCCTCCGTTGAAACCGTCTGTCGTAAACGTTTGATAGCATATACGAATCTATCAAGTTTATTGCAAACGTATTCTACATGCTCATATAAGAACATTAGAAAATTATGGTAATAATATTAATAATTAATATAATACACTATGGCGACCCTGCCTTATAGAGTCTGCCAAGGGGCAGATTAAGCAAAGTTTTCGTTGAGCGATTTTCAAAATGTCTCCTCGTCTTTTTCTCTAAAGTAGAAAAAGACGAGGTATTCGTCAATCAAAACGCGGCTGGTGGAGGTGTTGTTGACGCCGAGGTGATGTTGCCATGGTTACGAGATTCGAGTGGAGTGATATAATTATGGTACATTCCGAATTGCACTGTAATCGACTACAGCGTGCTTACACCTTGACCCCAATTCTGCTGTATGGTATTTATCTATTATTCCCCGCATAATCTTACCACGCCGTACGTTTGTCAAGCGTGGTATTTTGACAGTTCAAACCGGTTTCGGTCGTTGTGTCATAGATAATACGTTAATAGCAGATGTAGTGATTAGGTTATTAAGGAATTGACGTGGTTTCGAAGTAACGAATCATTAAGTGGTCATAGTGAATTAGGGCCCTTTTCTAAATTAACGTGAACGCGATAACGATGTCCCGTGAATCGACATATATGAAGTCATGGCATGCTGTGCCATCTTGCGATAACGCCGACTACCGACCATGCCCTAAATTAATAATTATCACCGATCTTTAAACTAACGTGGCATTTTCGAAATTGTGCTTCTGGCTACAGTCGCCACCTTACCAAAGAAGAAGAAATTCGTGGTGTATACACAAATAAATACTATAATCCAACCATGAGTAACTATTCAAGTGAATAGGTATATTACTGACTCTCAGCTGCCATAGTGGTGATTTATCTAAATCGGAAAGCAAATTATTCATGTGAGCGATGATGACTTAATTCGGAATGAGCCATATTTCACGCCGCGCAAGCGCGTTAGGCGCTGGCGCTGTCTGGCTATATAAGGACTTACTAGTCTAGGGAAAAAAGAAAAAAAAAACAAGGTTGAGATTCTGACTGCGCTTCTGTTTTGCTATTTTATTGTAAGTAAAACCCCACAAAATATTAATGTTTTGACCACTAAAATACTAGCTTTGAATTATATAAAAATATCAATAGGATTAGCATTAAAAAATATTATTAAAATCTCGATTATGATTGTAAATGTATGCTTGGTCAATCCCTAGTATCTGGTAAGAGGACACTGACAGTTCACTCCACGCTCACTTCACCTAAGTTTTCACGGTGAGATGGTTACAGAATCGCACTGCAGGTTCCTAATTAAATTTGTATTTTTATGACATTGATTTTTACAATCTGTGACTACAGTAACTCACACACTTGTTAAAATTCTAGGAAAATCATCTACTTTTACAATATTTGTAAATAATTTGTAAGTATTTGAGCATCATATATCTATCACATAATTGATTTACCTGTGATTGCTTCATTAATTTAATTTCATTCTTTTTACTTTTTGTGGTAGACTAATTTTATTATAGGTGCATCGTCTTCACATAATAATATAATTATATTATGTATACAAAACCTTGTAAAACATTTTAAAAGAGTAACGGTGGAGTTTCTTGCCCATTCTTCTCCATACGAACACTAGGTACCTTTTGGAATGGGCGACTAGATTCAATTCAATTTTACTGTAAGTTTTTACGTTCAAAAGTGCCTTTAATGTGCCTATTTGAAATAAATGATTTGACTTTGACTTTATGCACCAAACACAGTTAGTATCACCCGTGAACACGAATAAAGTCTTAAAGTTTAGTAATATTATGCGTGAAACAAGTATTAATAATTGCTGAGGGCCTTAGCACACCTCTTATGCTATAATAATGATGCGAAACAGCTAAACGAATCCCGCTGCTAAAATGACTATGTTATGTCGTTATTCGAGTACCGGAACATCATCGGACAATAGTAGAATTCTAGCAATTGGAGCAAAATGTCCTTCTTGGAATAGTTATTCCCTAAAATAAAAAATAAATGGAAGTTTCGCAATATAAACTTGTCGACTGCCACAGATAATGTGCGAAATAAACGCGGCTCCGCAATACAGCGCTGAGGTGTAACCGCCTTCCTAGTAGATAGAAAGAAAGAAAGAAGAAAAAAAGAAAATACGTTTATTTGCGGCAAACATGACGCATAAAAATAAAAAAAACACAAACATAAGAAAAACAAAATAACAATTTGGGAGAAAGTATGCGTCACATCTACGCAAAAATTAGGTCAGCAAAATTACGCGGGCAACAGATAGAATCATAATCAAATCTGTAAGACGTTATAACAGGCAGTTTCACTTCTGTTGTGCTGGTCGTACAACGGACAAGTCATGGTGGAACTGCTGCGGTTTTGCTGCGAAAGTTTCGCGGTGGATGTGAGATACTTGCCTTAATCGTTCGAATTTACTTTTCGTTTTACCCGCGCAACTACCTCAGGCATGACCGCAGATCTCTCAAAGTCAATGCTTGCTATCTAAGAAGTGAGACAACCATTTTTTGTTCTACCAAAACGTTCAACTCACTAACGCCATTTCATAGAACAATTTGTTAGAAACAAAACGTAAGATACATAAACATAATAACAAAAGTTAAACTAATTGCAGTTACAACATGTTCTTATTTGATTAAGGGGAAGTGAAAGTTACCTTTCACTTCCCCTTAATCAAATAAGAACATGTTGTAACTAAATATGTCATTATCTCAAGAAGAAAAGTTAATCTAACTTTAGTTATTACTTTATTACTGAACTCTGTTTTTGGTAACGTGATAAAGCGTACGTCATGTTGGTGGGTGATTTTTTTTACTATATTAATATTTTCGTGGTAACTCTGTAAAATGATACCTGCTGGGTTCTAACCCAGCAACAGCAACAGCAATAGTAGCAATGGCTTTCATTTTGACAGTTCAACAACATTCATTGCGTTATTTACATTGCTGAGCAGACAAATTTTTCGAACATATGAAGCAATGGATTCGCATTATCCTACAAAATAATTTAGATTGTGACTGATAATGTGTTACGCAATTAGAATACTGGAAGTATTTGGGAGAGGCCTTTGCCCGCAAAATGGAACAGTGTTGGCAAAATAAAAAATGGAATCATGCCATGACAATCGCTGGCTGAGCTTGGTTGATTGTAAAAAGATTTCATATAATCAATAAATTATAAGCTGTGCAGAGTAGTACTAGGTTCAATTAAGGCGCAGATATACGATTTTCAATGATTTTAAATTCATCATCACGACTAAACGACTGGCCTGATTTCTTTGAAAATAAAATATGTTATACTACAATGGAGTCATTTTAATAGGTAACATTTGACGTCTGTCAGTTTTATCCTCATAGTGAGGTGACCTGCTTATAAACATCGATTAAAGTGAATGAATCGATACGGACTTGAAACATATGCGAATTTTAAAAATCATCAGGCGAATCCCTGTCCCATTATTATTATTTTTTTCGTAAATTTAAGGAGCAAAATAAGACAAGTACACAATTTAACAAAAAAATTGCATTTATTCAGTTGAACTATCAGAACTGTTAAAAGTATTGTCATCTTCATCACTGCTGTCAGCACTCAGAGATATTATTAATTCATTTTCAATAATATTGTCTATTTTCACATCTCGTTCAAAATCTTGTAAAATTATTTTCTTTGTTTTCTCTACGACTTTTTTCCAGTCTTCTGTAGTGACTTCTGCACACGCAGTTTTTAGCAGAGACATCATTTTAGCAGTACTGAAGGGTGGTTCAGTATTGTTCCGCGCTGCATAACCCTTTATTTGTGCCCAAATAAGCTCGATGGCGTTATACTGGCAATGGTAGGGAGGCAATCGAATAACTTCGTGTCCATGCTCTAGGGCTAGTTCATCGATTACATAGCGGAGCTTGGACGGCTTAGTTGCTTTTACTAGATTTAACAACTCAACTTTTAATAAAGTTGGACTTGCATCCACACCATTTCTTACCAGCCACGAGACAATTTCTTGCTTTTTATTTGCTTGAGTTGGTGGTTTATCAACTTGTACAGAATGATACGGTGCATTGTCCATTATAATTTTCGATGGGTTTTCTAAGCTGACTAGCAGCTTCTCAAACCACTCTTTAAAAACCTCAAAGTTCATTTCCTCATGGTAATCACTTGTAGTTTTAGAGGCGAATGCGAGGAGGCAGTCTGGAATAAAACCTTGAGAAGCTGATCCCGCGTGACATATAATAAGTCGGGCTCCTTTTCCCGGTGGAACTTTTGAGGTGGACGCCGCTGTATCATCGGTCCATGTCCGCGAAACCGTATGGTTCACATTCAACCATGTTTCGTCAATAAACACGACATTGTCCCAATCTGTAATTTTATTTACTTGACGTAAGAATGTTACTCTCTTCAAAATAATATCGTAGCGTTCTAGCAGGATTTTCCGCTTGTCAGATTTTTTAAAACTAAAGCCAATCGATTTCAAAACCTTTGATAGAGACGATTTACCGCCAAAAAATAAGCCTGCGTCTTTTAACGAACTTATTAGCTTTTCCCGTGTAGGATATTCTTTTCTCGAGTAATATCCATAAATGTGGTTGCGAATTGCAGCAGCATCAAAATTATCAATGCCAACAATTTTCTTGTCCCTCTTTCTTTTTTTCGGTGTACGTAAAGTATTATCTTCTGAGCCTGATGGTCCGTATTTCTCTTTCAGAATTTGAGTTACTGTCCTCTTCCCTATTCCCAATGCTTCGGCAACGCGTTCTCTCGGTTGTGTCAATGGTAAAAGAGGCCCATCGTTAATTGATTCCCGTTCAAAATAATTGTACAATTTCACCACTAGTTCGCGAGATTGACTGTTTAGCGTTTTCCCCCGTTTCGACATGGTAAGACTGTAATGTTGTTCTTGTTTACTAATCGTTAAGCAATCGGAGTCCAATTTATAGCCAGGTAAACGTAGTCAGTAAGATCAGTCCAATAAAAAAGCCGGGTCAGAAGAAAATAACAGAGAGCACACCAAAAACGCACAGTCACTTCGCACAACGACAAAAGACTGCGTCATGTAATGGCGACATGACATGGCGTCATCGACAGGCACTGGTGTTGCCAGCAACATACCACCTAAATTGTACCTAACATCAATGATTTTTCTATTTCATTATTTTTTGTATTTTTATACCTAGTTAGTTAAAAGAATAATAAATAAATGTTTTATTATAATCACAACGTGGTTATTAATTTATGGTGATATTTCTTCACAAGTCATCATTGCATTCGATTCTACTTATCAGCTTTCGATTTTTAGAGTAACATCCCTAGTGTTTAAAAAGAAAAATGGTTAACTGACGTAACCTTGTAACGACGTTCAGTTCTTTAGATCAGAAATTGTTTATTATGTTAAGAATGGTTTATTAATGAAAGCAAATCGTAAAATTACTCGTATCGGTCATTATTACAATAAATATGTAATCGTAATTGAAAAAAGGTAAGCAATTGTGCAGTTCTAACAAAACGAAAAAATATGTTATTTTATGCCCGCCGTTACAAGGTTACGTTGTTGAATATTTGATGAATTGTCAAATGTTACCTATTACAATGACTCCACATTAGACAATTTTCTTCGTAATTTGATATGTGAATATTTGCAATTATATTTTTTAAACATAGTGTAATTAATTTGCAAAGTAATGTCTACCGCGGACAAAACGATAATCACGCAGACACTATCGGGTGTATTTTCATAAAACTTTCACCATATGAAAGAAAATTTAATTTCCCAAATTTTAATATACGGTTTTTATTTATTTTGTGTTTGATAAATCAACGTGGGTTCTTTTTTCGAATAATCTTGGTGCGCGTGGAAGCGGGGTCTCTTGCGGGCGACGGGCGGCAGTGCATCGCTGACCACTGTCACGAGTAGACGCTAACGCTCGGAGAAATCAGAACATAATTTTATTCGCTGTTGAGTTTCGTGCTGAAAATGCCTGGTAAATCCAAATTACTAAAAAAGAAACGCCTTATACTGGCAAAAAATAGATTATTGAGGTAAGTAATGTATTTTAATTATTGTAATGTAGTATATCCATACCGCATCCTTGTAGGGACAGTCCGGATCAGAGTTTCAAAAAATACTTGAATGCTATTATTGACATAGTTGTGGGGTAATTATTCTTGATAATGCTAGTTTTTATTCTGTTTGTTTTAGCTGTAAGTCATCCATAGCAAATAAATAAATAAATAAGTGACTTTAGTACGACTTCGTCTGCGGAGATGTAACTTTTGCTTCTGTTTTAGACTTACAGTACTTATGTCGTGCACAACTATCTTCCTAATTTCTCACATGCCTATACTTCCATGCCGATGCCTAAAAATCCATTTATTTTGTAGCTCTGGCTGTATAGAACACGAGAAAAAGGCAACTCCGCATATTGAAAATGAGGATATTATTGCTGACAAGTAAATGCATAATTTATTATTATTATTTTCACAGTAGCTCACATACAGGGGATCTGGTACATTTGCGCTCCTTTTGCGCGACTGGACGTTTCCACGACTAGACTGTTACACGACTGACATTTCCGCGAAAGACATTTGCGCGAGTACACTTACGCGAAAGGATGCTTGGGAGACATTTATATTCGTAAAGGATATTGGGCAAAAATCCGAAAAATGAGATCCCATACAGACGTAACATCCCGCCTGTATTCTCCGAAGGGTAGGGCAGAGGTGTATACTAAGTTCGTGTAGTACACCCATTTATTACTTTATCTAGTTAACATACGTAATAGCTAGTTTAAATTGTTAAAAGTTATATTAGGCGGTCCCACACGTTTCTTCTCCCGAGGGCGTGGATCGAAATCAAAATCCAAGATGGTGACTGCGAAATTTTACAAAATATGCGTCATGGGTGTCGTTTCCATGATTTTCGGGGGCGCTGATGGCGAAAATGAGGTCAAAGACAAAATCCAAGATGGCGGGTGCGAAATTTTACAAAATATCCGTCATGGGTGTCGTTTCCATGGTTTTCGGGGGCGCTGATGGCGAAAATGAGGTCAAAGCCAAAATCCAAGATGGCGGCTGCAAAATTTTACAAAATATGCGTCATGGGTGTCGTTTCCATGGTTTTCGGGGGCGCTGATGACGAAAATGAGGTCAAAGTCAAAATCCAATATGGCGGCTGCAAAATTTTACAAAATATGCGTCATGGGTGTCGTTTCCATGGTTTTCGGGGGCGCTGATGACGAAAATGAGGTCAAAGTCAAAATCCAATATGGCGGCTGCAAAATTTTACAAAATATACGTCATGGGTGTCTTGTCCATAGTTTTCGGGGTCCTGATGCTGTAAATGAGGTCTAGTTTAAAATCCAAGATGGATGACGCTTATTTTGTAAAATTTTGCAGCCGCGATTTTGATTTCGATCTCCCCTGCTCTCGGGACGAACGTATGTAACCGCATAATATAACTTTCTACAATTTAAATGAAGTATTATGAACGTTATCTAGATAAAATAATAAATGGGTGTACTTTACAAACTTAGTATACACCTCTGCCCTACTCTTTAGAGAATAAAGGCGTAATGTTACGTCTGTATGGGATTTAATTTCTCGGATTTTGTGCAATATCCAAAATAAATGTCGCGCAAGCATCTTTCGCGGAAGTGTAGTCGCGCAAAAAATGTCTTTCGCGGAAATGTCAGTCGCGCGTGTCTAGTCGCGCAAAGGGAGTCGCACAAATTCCTTTCACTTTACACTTATTAACGTAATAATGTAAAGTTTATTGCGTTTATCAGTTATGTTGTTTTTGCAACGGATAATATAAAAAATCACTTCTAGGTTTTTCGTTTTATTTATCATTATAATTATGTTTCAGTTCTGAAGTGATTGGAACATTTGCATGCTTCCTGAACTGGTCGATCCAAGACATACAAGGAACATGGCAATAAGGGACCCCTCTTACATAGTTATTGCTATACAGGGACGCAAAATAAAATCGGAAGAGGATAAAGAGAATAAAAAAAAGCAAAACAAAAACGAGCAATGGTGGTGGAAGACAATAGCCAAGACAATACAAACGACCAAGAGACACTTTGTAATACAAACACACCTATAAATGATTCAGTGAAAACACAAAATTTTGAGGAATATTAAATAAAATTTAAAATAAAATTAAATAATTCACATATTTTTGTTTAATTTGATAATTTTAAATCTTTGTAAGTACATAAACAAACATACACATATAAAACTCACGCCTTTTTCCCATGGACGCCAATTGATACGATGCTTACAAGCCGATTCTATTTATTTCGTTTACGTTCATATACATATCTGGTCATACACGCACACAAATCATCACACATCTTTGTTTTATATTTTTGTCATCTTCTGTTCTTATTTTAAGTTGGTATGTCTATGTAGACAGGTGATAGGGCTAGTGATTCTGGATACGATATATCGAGAATCACTAGCCCTATCACCTGTCTTTTCGCCTGTTCTTTTCTTGTTCGTTATCGGAAGCGTTTCCCTTACACCCTGTATATTTACGTAAGTACTTACCAAATAAATGTGTCCGAACATAAATAGGAAATACTAATGAAATATAGACATAACTACCAACTTAAAATAAGGACAGAAGATCCATCAAAAAATTGGAAAAAATAATGAATAATTTTCTCTTTTTTTAGCATTTTTCGTACACTATGCTGTGAACAGTTAAATAAAAAAACCATTATTCGCGATTAAACACATTTTTTTTCTTTACAACTAACAAGCAATGTATTCGTAAATAAATATCATCTGACGCTTGCGCATGACCTCGAGTTCAAAGTGCACGCGCGCTCGCCGACAGCCGCGCGGCTGACAATCCCAAGTCCACGCGACGACTGACACGTACATGGGGAGGTGAAGGGGAAGGCGAGATGGGCATCGCCTTCCAACGAGGTACAGAGATAATTGTGACCGTATTGTACCAGCTGTCTGCACTCACGTGCTTGAGCACGTGAGTGCGGACAGCTGGTACAACACGGTAAGTAAGTAATAATAACCTTCGTACGAATTCTGATAATCAAGGTAAATGATCACAAAACTCATTGGTATAGGCCGAGGTTTGAACCCGGGCCGGGTCACCTAGTTAGAGAGAGCCGTCCACGGCTATGCGCGGCGCGGCGGCGACCTTGGGCATCCTTTGTAAAGCGCCGCCAAAATAAATAAGACGAAATATTACAGAGGCGTCAACAGTTTTAAATTGATGCACTGTGTCGTGCATTTAATAAAAGTTTTGTATGTAAGTCGATAATCGATAATGCACTAGATAAAATAAAAGATCGCGACTATAGCCGTGATTGACTAAATTAATAATTATATTATAAAAAAGATTTTCTCCTTTGTAATTTGTTGATCTTTGCACATCAAAAGACACCGCTATCTGACTTCACAACGTTTTACACGTTTTATAGGGGTAGGCATTTTGAAAGTGGTGTTTGTAAATTCCGTATAAATCCCGTGACTCGGCCCCGGCCGTACGTATTACCTTATTTTTATTAACACTATATTGAAATAAAAATGGATGATGATCAAAAATCAGGCAGGATTGGATTATCCTCACCATCTGAAACGTATGGTTACCCTACGAAATTACGTGCATGCAGTTGCGGGGTCGCGGGGCGTGACGCTCGCGCTCCTCCCACTCGCTCAAGGTCGCTGTCACTTATTGTCGCCTTAATGGAGAAGAGTTTTGAAGGTCGTAAGGTGAACGACTTCCATCTCTGAAACCTTTTTTCTGTCACACAATTAATGAAAGTTACTGCTCATACTCTTGACTTAGGGTTGATTTGACCAAAGTCAGATATCTTTTATCCATGGAATAAAATTGACGTCTGACAGTTCTACGAGTAGCGTGAAAAACTGTCAAAAATTCAAAATTTATTCTCAGGACTTATCCTGACAATAAATTTTATTTTATTACGTATTTCACCAAACTTTTATACCTAGAATAAATCTTAACTTATTCTAGGTATAAAAGTTTGGAGAAACCCCACCAAACCACCACCACCACCACCAAACCACCACCACCACCACCACCAAACCACCACCACCACCATTCACCAAACCACCACCACCACCAAACCACCACCACCACCAAACCACCACCACCACCACCACCACCATTCACCACCACCACCACCACCATTCACCACCACCACCACCTTCACCACCACCACCACCAAACCCACCACCACCAAACCCACCACCACCACCAACACCACCACCACCATCACCACCACCACCACCACCAAACCCACCACCACCACCACCACCACACCACCATCATTGTTTCACCATTTATCAAACCTACTATACATTCACCAATCTGCTGCAACTGCCAGACCAATTCATTCTGTCTAATCACGCAACCAATAAACTCAAATTTATATCCTGACAAGTCGATTAAAGTCTTACGTATATTATAAATTAAAGACGCCTTTCGGGTCTGTCAAGATGACCGCAACAGATTTTGATGCGGTTTTTACCATACTTTAGAGAATTTATTCCTGAATGTTCATGTGTACAATAAGTTCAGTCTTTCTGTGTTTTTTTCTTTCTTCCTGCGTATGTAATGAAGCTACTGCGTGGCGTAGCACATAACCCGGGAATCCTGCGTCAACTGAAATTTAGAGTATCGGACTGGTACATGTGGAGGAGGCGACGCCCGCAACTGTTAAACGTGCCCGTGGCCAGAACCAATCTACTGGCGAAAGCACCCCTCACCTGAACAATCCGTGTGGTAAACGAAGTCCATGAGAGACTGGATATTATTGCGTGCTCTTTGAGTGAATTAGCAAGAGTTTTAATAAATTTAGTTGGTTATGTAAGTTAAAAAGTTATATTATTTGTTGTTAGGTATGTAAGGTGAAATAAGTTATTTTTTAATACTACTACTACTATATATATACTGTCGCATTAGGGTAAGGCCTGTGATAATAGTTGTAAGGTCAATAAATAAATAAATGTACATCAGTACTTAAACGTTAATATTAAATTTACGTATAATAAAGAAATCTCAATGTTTTGTCAACTTGTAAAAACCGTGTGAAGCCGGAGCGTGTCACTAGTTGCGGGGATGTCTGTGTCTGTCATTCGACCTCGGCACGCGAAACGTTTTCAATCTACGAGTATCTCATGATTAAATGGATACTAAGAAAAACATAGTAATTTTAACCGAGTCTCAAGGTTGATTTGTCTTCAGCTAAGTCAATATTCCGACACACTGATCTGGAATTTATTTTTCCAGCATAACTCGTAAAATTAGACACACCGAGAGATAGGTTTTCCAAAATGTAACCATCAGAGGACGTCTTTCGGCTAAAATGATGATTCACGTCATCATGATCATTTTAACCAACGCTTCACCGCCTAGAACAGTTCACCGATTAGACCAGTTAGACAGTTCACCTTCTAGTACCTACAGTTAAAAGCAGAATCCTTAACCACACATCAATGAAAATCTCACTTTGATGTCATCATTATATCTCCTGACAAAATGATGAAATCAAAGTGAGGTGAACGATCAAAAGCATATTTTTCCTACCACACTCATAACGTAATTACATTCTCAAGTACCTCTTATCAACCTGTCTACAAACAAAAAAAAAACGTCGAGACAAGAAAAAATATAATAATATTTCACTTATTTGGCTGTCAAGTAAACGGAATTAATAAATCACCCTCATTTCGAGCCCTCCGAATGAAAGCTGTAAGGAAGATGAGACAAAGGGGGCTATTTCCGATGATCTATCAAAACACTCAAGCACTGGTACAGGGGTTGACTAAAGTGCTACAGATATTGAATTATTTAAGGAATATTTATGTATGTTAATGGTTTGAATTTCTTGTCGCGCTTGAAGGAAGGACATTCGCACCTCGTTTTGCGAATGCGAGGTGAGATATTTACCCAGGTACAGTCAACAAAAGAGATAAGTACGCAGGATCGTCGGATAAAGTTTTTATTAATAGAAAACAAGCTTCAGTCGATAACATATATCGGTTTCTTACTAAACTTCAACTATATCCGACGATCCTACATACTTATCTCTTTTGTTGACTGTACATTGACAGTGAGAATGTTTGAATATGTTCTTAAGTAACTTTTTAGACCTTTGTATCCTGCCTATGCGTATGAAGTTTCATTAAAATCGGTTCATTCATTTCGAAAAACAAGGGCTTGAAAGTTTGTATGAAATGCCATAAGGCGTACCTAAATGTTCTTAAGGCAACTCAACGACAGCTGTGTTATGGTTTTTGGAAATTCGTAAAATAATATCTAAGTTAAGCCACAAAAAATTACAATACGGCGCAATATTTTTAACATCAGACCAAACTCTCGGAAAATATATTATTTTAATAACGACGTTTGATATTACCAAAAGAATTCAGTTCAATTCAAAATTTCACAATAAAAATGTTTTTGCATTTTCCAATGAATGAAGGACTTTCTACAGTTCTTCTTTTTTTAAAAATATTAACTGTGTGATAATGTCAGTTGACAGAATTAAGTTTCCACTAAAGTTGATAAAGTAACAATGGTTGTTATCACTGCAAATGCCAATATTTCTTAAGTAATACTGTGACTGTGGTCCTTAAATTATAATATTATAATTTCCTTTTTTTCTTTCTTTGAAATATATAATCAGGCAGACATATAGCGTACAAGCTGGAATATGAATGGATGGGTGTAATATTTAACAATGTTAACTATATTAACTATATTATTTATAATTACATAAATATATTATTAATATTTAACAATATTGAACAAAAATTATATATTATTAATATTTAACAATGTTAACTATATTAGGTTATATTAATACCAAGACTATAGCTAGAAAAAAAAGGTAAATAGATTTCCAAAACTATAAAGCACAAGATACAAAGTAAACAAAAAACAGAGCTCATCCCCCCCCCCCACCTTTGATTTAAAAATCCCTCAAAATTAAGTAGCACAACTTTCTTCGAACTTCATTTCAACATGTCATTCTTATGTGTTTAGCATTTTCAAGGGGAAATGCTAAACAGATAAAAATGACATGTCATCTAAAAAGAGTCTTTTAGAGGTCGTCTTAATTTAAGCTACAACGTTTTCTCGCTAGATGGCGGTAGTCGTTAAGCTGATAAGGATATAAGGTACTAAGGCTCTGATACTGCGGATAAATGAGGTTGAAAGATGAGCGATAGTAATCTTTCCTGAACGTAATCCTACGTAATATATATATATTTATATGTATTCAACGAAAAGCAAATTATGGGATAAAAAATGGAAAGTACGTGAAAATGCGAGTTTTGCTAACTCAATGAATACACATAGGTACATAACATAAGCTCATGGTATCTTCCCATGGGGGTAGGCAGAAACCTTACATACTCCATCTTCCTTTCGTGTCGATGGAACTCTGCCTCATTATTTTTATATATAGTTTGAGCTCAGTAGTTCATGCACCCCACGTGGCCACCCCACGTGGGGTGCATGAAAGGAGCCTCCCCGAGTGGCGTTAACATAAATCGTACTGCTGTAGAAAACGCCCGGCGCTCCCTGGACTCACTAACGCACTCACTCAGCAACGTAGCACTCACGGAGCACTCAGTAACGTAGGGTCTAGCTGACTAATCCTTTCACCACTAGGATACACTTACATAAAATAATATTATAATAATACTTGGACATTGTTTTAAGGGAGCTGTAGTGTAATAATTATTTACAGTAGATACTAAATTAAACTACTAACTTACTGTACAAATAAATACAAAAACAAAGGACACTTAGGCGTCGAAGTACTCGTCCGCATCGCTGTCATCCGGAAACGAGCCCAGAAGACTGACAGCATTGCCACGTTGAATGGTAATGCAAACTCGTCACATGAAGTGTCGACCAGCCGACCGACGAGAAATTTCCTTAGGCTGGAATTATTAATATATAAATATTTATTAACTGACCTCTGCCTCGAAGTTAGACCTACCTAACTGGACAGTTTATCTTAGGTAAACATACTCCGTCGCGACTTCGAGTGTAGCGTCTCCGATCTTAATTAGAGTGGGTGTTACATAGGCATTTGGCATTTGGCGGTTTTGTCCATGTTCATTTTAAGATCCATTCTTTCGGAGGCTCTACTGAGGTCGTCCATAGTCTCAGCCATGACTTCGATATCGTCGGCAAACCGAAGGTGAGTTATGTACTCACCATTGATGTTAATGCCAACCCCTTTCCAGTCCAGAAGCTTGAAGACAGCCTTCAGTGCAGCGGTGAATAGTTTTGGAAAGATAACATCTCCCTGTCTCACAATTCGCTGCAGTAAGATAGGATTCGAGGTCTGATGGTCTGGCGTTTCCGTACAGACACTTCAGCATCGATGTACCGATAGTCGATCTGGCACCGTTGAAGAGGCTGCAGTACAGCCCATGTCTCGATCGAATCAAAGGCTTTCTCGCCACAAACGCTAAGCAGAGAGGCAGGTCATACTCTTCGGTCTTTTGTATAACCTGTCTCAGCGTAAGTATGTGGTCTACGGTGCTAAAGCCTTTACGGAATCCGGCTTGTTCGGGAGGCTAGCAGTCGTCAAATCTGCACGCGAGGTGGTTCGTGATGACCCTCAAAAACAGCTTGTAGACATGGCTCAAAAGTGAGATGTGCCTATAATTCTTAAGAAGGGCATTGTCGCCCTTCTTAAAGAAAGGTATCACCACACCTCTGTTCCATGCCTGTGTTTTACCCTCGAGTATGACGGAACCAAGCAGCTTGGGCCTTAAGATGCTACAGTAAACACGTCCATTTATCGTCAGCGTCTTGGTATGGTCCGACGGTACGCGACGTCAGCGTAAGAGGAATTCAGGCCTTAAAAAGGAAACGCACACTAGGGCCCCATGACCCGAGCGTTTCGACCCCAAACGGATCAAACTGTATTAATTAGATATTTATTTATTTACTATTACTACTCCTAATTGTTTTTACAGGTGGACTCAATACAACAATGTAGTCACAATTTCCACACTCAGTGACGTCACCCAAAAACAAATTACGAGTATACACCATTATCAACAAAAATGAAATGTTTTTAAACTTGCTGTATTGATCACTTGGCACTCACAAATTAGTTGTTTTAAAATTACTTTCAAGATTTATTTACAAAATAAAATGTAATATTTCGTTTTAAAACTATCTCAAATGAATTTATTTGAAAATAATAACGCAACTAGATGACTTTGATAACTAACAAATTTGACTAAATCGCAGAGAAAATTAAACTAAACTGAATGATACTTTTGTGTAACTAAATTAGGCTGATGTTAATCTATTTACAAAGGTCTCGACCTACAGATGTTTTGAATAACTAAAATAAATTTAAACTTGAAACAATCGCATTGATTGTGTATCAAACATTCTATTGATGGAGTTTTCAATATGAATAGAATACAAAAAACACAAAATTTTACGAGTCATTATACTATATTTGCTATGAGAGTAATAAGAATATTATAATAGATAGTTATATTAGAAATACCAATTTAATTTAATACATCTGAAGGACATCCTATAGATGTATTAAATTAAATTAGTATTGGTTTATATACCTACACATGTATATAAACAGAGTCGATTGATATTAAAATAATAAGTTCAAACATATTGGCTGGCGTGAGTGGGCCTTCTCTTGACCTCGATCGCGCCTGATGGAAAGCGATGGATGAGGCTATGATGAAACGAGCGTGCCCAGAAGATGCCTAAGGCACTGGAACTCCCACGCATCGACGAAACACAGCAGGCTGCTTGATGCCGGACTCCGGTGGGATGGTGGTCGTAAACCAGGCGGGCGTTAGCCCTATCACCGCAAGGGAAGAATTGGCAAGTCAAATAAGGTGTTGGGTGTGACTGTCCAGGACCTGCCGAGCGTTCGGTTCAGTTGAGTAACTGGCGGAACAAACTGCGCTACACGACGAGGCTTCATGAATGCCAAAAAGCAGCCAAGAACCGTCCATGCTTTACTACTGCTGGGAAGTTTGTTCCACCACTTCTTCCTAACTAAAGCACTAGGAATTGGTGAAGGTTAAACGTTTTGGGGGACTGACTTATGTAATTTGTCGTTAAAAAAGTACTGATCCTCAGCCTAAAATAAAAAAATATATTGGTTATTTTTTTTTTTTGGATAGTATAATAAAGGTTAGGCATAACTATTAATTTAGAAACCTCATTACGAAATGTGTCAATCAGATATTCGATAGTATATTATCCATAATCTGATTATAATAATGACACAGCATTATCAAAGTGGAGCTTACAACACAATTTTTGATGATAAATGCGAACTGATCTAAAAAAAAATGAAAAATTGTTTTACGAAAAGTATTAAGTCTTGTGTCCCCGACAGTACGTACCTATCTATCAGAGAGAGCCAAGCCTCTAATAATGGCCCTTCTATTTTTTGTGACGTAATATCAGCAAGGCAGCGGCACGGACCGATGACGTAATTATATTAAAATTGCCTGTGAACATAAGCGAGTGCTCTCACTGTAGCGTGACGATAGATAATCGTCCTGTTTTGTGTCGTGGCTTGTATTTTTGAACGAAGCTTTTCGTATAAACCACGACATGGTGAGTTATCGTTCACGATATTTTTTCAGTGGGATTGATACTTTTTTCGTACATTAGGTACCCATATTTCCGACGCACCGATGCTGTGTTCAGGTTTCTTCAAGCACATGACGCATTTCTGCTTTGTCTCGGGTATGGAAACACACTCTCGGAGATGCGAATGTTTTAATATTAAGAATGTCCATTAAGAATGTCCATAATTAATAAACAAAAAAAAAAAAAACACTGGCACTCCGGTAGTGCCGACAGAAGTGAAAACTTGAACAATTACGAGTGTATTTTGTGAATCGTCTTATAAACAAAACACGCGTGTTAAGGTGTGTTCCTTATTTTATAGGGTTTTTTGCAAATCAGGTATGATGACCAAAGTGACTGGTTTATTCTTCTCGTGAAAGGAATTTATTCAGATTTGCTCGTCGTCAGTTATATATCCGTGGTTCAGCGCCATCTCGTCGTTGTTGGATGAACTACGTAGTTAGTACGCGAGGCCTACGTAGTTAGTACGCGAGGCCCTCGTAGTTCTTCCCGATGTGCATAGATGGCGCTGTCCTCAACAACGCGCTCGTCGTTGTTGGATGAACTACGTAGTTAGTACGCGAGGCCTACGTAGTTAGTACGCGAGGCCCTCGTAGTTCTTCCCGATGTGCATAGATGGCGCTGTCCTCAACAACGCGCTCGTCGTTGTTGGATGAACTACGTAGTTAGTACGCGAGGCCCTCGTAGTTCTTCCCGATGTGCATAGATGGCGCTGTCTTACGTTTTACGTCTTACGAATTTTCGATCAGGGTCACGTGACCTGACGCGAATTTAGAAGTTTTTACCCATTCCAAAAAAAGTACACAGCGCCGCTAAAGAAGTTTTCACTTCAAAAAGCGAATGTCCATAGGCAGCGGTGACCATTCACAACCACTGATGACCGAAGGACTAGTTGACAAAATGTCGTGTCCAATGGAAACGGCAAGAAAAGACTGAAGAGTTGCCGAACAATAAAAAAAAATCGTCACGACACAATAGGAACGATGTCTTAGGACGTTTGTCCACTACCGCTGTCACGGGAATGTCACCGAGAAACGAGTTAGAACCGAACGTGACGTCCCGGTGACGGCGGCACGTCGGTGGACAATCGCCCTTACCCTGCTTATTATGCCCTTACCCTGTAGGTGTCTTGGTATAAATTGCTTTCGGTTCGTTACGGAATCTGAAAGTGTCGGGTCCTTGTCATTCCTGTATTGTAAAGAATAAGTGGCTGTGTATTGGCACTTAAGTAATTGGAGAGCAATCTGTCACCCTTTAACGGTAGTATAGCCTTAATAATCAGTTTAGTTAAGCATGAATGATTTACGTTCATGGTGATTTGGTTATTTTGTAAATAAATTGGGCTGAGTTTAATGATTTCTACAGTGAGATTATGAAATTAAATGCTGGGTTTTTGTAAATAAAACCCTATCGCTTTATTGTTTAAGTTTTTTATTCAAAATGGCAGAGTGTTGATAGATAGAATCTAGTTCAGCTAGTATTCTATCTTCTATTTATATATCTGCGGTGCTATTCTGTAAAAATCTCACCGTGAAAACTTAGGTGAAGTGAGCGTGGAGTGAGCTGTCAATAGTGTCAATTCCTAGCAAAAACAAACTCACTTCACCTAAGTTTTCACGGTGAGATTTTTACAGAATCGACCGGCTGGATAGATTCCCGGGCCAGTCCAAGTGTTATTGGGGTTTTCCTTCTAGAATGTCTTAAAAGCACCCGGTTTTCTGGATTTGTGCCCGGTTTATGACAATAGGCTCGCTTGAGCAATACATACGTGATGATGATATGTTTGTAGATATTTAGAATACTTTTTATTTTATAAATAAGTACTTTTAAGAGTGATAAAGAGTGAAAAGGTGGATTAAACGCCATACGGTAGTTTACACACAGAAAACAGATTTTAAAACTGATATTTCAAGTGACTACACTGAATTGCGGTCGATAACCCTACAAAAAATCATCAAATGTATTTATTTTTTGTTTTATCATCTGTCTATATATAAAATACAAAGTCCTGACTGACTGATATATCCATGCACAGCCTAACCGCTGGTCCTAGGGGCGTGTAATTTGGAGGGAGTGTTCTTTGTGAAGAGTATCCACTAAGAGAGGGTTTTTCGAAATTCCACCCCTACGAGGGTAAATGGAGGAGGGTGAAATTTCACGTGGACGAAGTCGCGGGCAGGAGCTAATGTTTAGATATCGATAATCGCCCGGGCAGGAGCTAATGTTTAGATATCGATACTCGCCCGGGCAGGAGCTAATGTTTAGATATCGATACTCGCCCGGGCAGGAGCTAATGTTTAGATATCGATACTCGCCCGGGCAGGAGCTAATGTTTAGATATCGATACTCGCCCGGGCAGGAGCTAATGTTTAGATATCGATACTCGCCCGGGCAGGAGCTAATGTTTAGATATCGATACTCGCCCGGGCAGGAGCTAATGTTTAGATATCGATACTCGCCCGGGCAGGAGCTAATGTTTAGATATCGATACTCGCCCGGGCAGGAGCTAATGTTTAGATATCAATACTCGCCACGTGTGCGGAGTTTCGCTAGATAATTTATTTTGACCCTGTATGAAAAGTCTATAAATAAAGAAAGAAGCTCAAATTAAGTTTTTCACGTTAATTCGTCTCCACTATTATATTTTATCTTCAACAAAATACTTTTCTGAGCTGTCACTTAGAAGGATGATAAATTGACTTCACCTTAGGATTTTCATTAGGCCCTTTAGCTATTTGGACAATAGCTTTTCTTCGTTAGGATTTTTTTTCTTATTTTGATCATTTATTCAAGGGTTTTGTATCTCAATTCTTCGCTAAAGCAATTTTATTTTATAAAATAATTTTATTTAAGATCGGTAAGATCTTTTTAGTAACCTTCTCCGGCGGGCATACAATAGCTTATCAATGCCCTGGCAATGAATAAGTCTTTTTGGAAAAATATTGATATTTTACTAATAATGTACAGACGCCAGCACATCAAGTTACTACAATCTGTGAAATTTCTTTAGTAGATTTTCAACTTTATCACTAAAGTGTAAGGTTCAAAGTCGATTGGGAAAATTTGACAGTTTCGGGTAGCTTGATGTGCTGGCGTGTGTACAACACACATAACCCTGTAAATATTGTAAATCCACAGAGATTATAAACGTCAACTAACTTTTTGCGACTGGGATTCATGTATTTGACAAAGAAAACAGCTTATCAAAAAAAAATCTGATAATTCCTTATCATAGTTGATTTAGGGCTGATTTTTCCATCGCCAGATAACTTTAATAAAATTGACGTTTGACCGTGTTTGTATGAAATAACTGTCAAAATTTCAAAATTATTCCTCGAATAAAGTTATCGGATAATTGAAAAATCAGCCCTTAGTCAATAAAAACGTTATAGTGTACAGTTCAAACATTTGAAAATAGAAGTTTAAATCATAATGTGGCATTACAGCTGAAGTGGACAAATGTCAACTAACTACGAGACTACGAGGGCGCTGTATATAGATTTTGGGAGTTAGCACACCGCTTAATTAATTAGACTCAGATTGAATATACAGATGCATAAAATAAGCATTGTTATTGCCTACAGTGGCAACAAGAATGTTAATTTTAACTCAAAATTGAACATACTACCCGCGACGCCAAAGACAATCACACTCATTGCGCTAATCGTTCCATCAATAATCATAATATTTCAAGATCATAATATTTCCTTCAACGTTTTACCTAATTAGTAACTACATTATTATAAAGCCTTGTCCACATTAGAGCTCATTTCCCAAACACTTACCTACACAATCTGTGACAGGCTCATGACAGCTCATGATCTAAAGTAATTTTTTTATTAGACTCAGCACTGGCACTACATCGAATTTTCCCGCTCGTGACCTTGGACCGTTATAAATGTGCTCAAGAGGGGCCAAGCTTTAGGCCCTTCGTAGACACACGTTTTCTTGCCGAGAAAAGCTATGGTTTTTTTTTTGCCATGTGTAGGCACGGTGGCCAGTGTTTTTTTTTTATTTAAGGATTTTTATACATAGAATACAATATATCGCCAGTGTTATAAGGATCACTATGGAAGCTTGTTGACGGGCACGTTTTTCTACGGCGCGGTTTATACGCCGTGTTTAGGCACGGTCGTCAATGTTGTGAATCACTATGGAAGATTGTTGCCGTTCATTTTTATTTCTACGGCACGCTTTATTTATTTATCCATTTATTTCAGGCGTCAAGGCCCATATAAAACACATACAATACAATATTAATATAACTTAAAAATACTATAAATACATACAACATTAAAATTACACTAAACTAATGCACACGAAGTGTCTGCATCGTGTTTCACTGACTGGTGTCATGTAGCAAGCCACGAAACCGGCGGTACTTACTACATACATACCATACCGTACCGTTCCATACTTCGTGTGGTCAGTGTTGATCACTATGGAAACTTGTTGACGGACGCGTTTTTTTCTACGGTGCGGTTTATACGCCATCCCTTACAGAAACCGTGCCGCGTACAAAACGTCAACGTCACACCCTAACCACAGTAGCGTAACAGTTGTAACACGCATCACGTCTTTAATAATAACGTCACTCTAGTTCCAAGCGGACAACGGACATATATTACACAGATTTCAGATTACAGGACGTCCCTCAGGGTTACACTACCAGGTTTTAGAGTCAATGTATGTCTTAGTTTAAGAAAATATTCTGAATCATGAGTATTTATGAGCATACCTAAACTTTTTATACCTAGTATAGAATTTTATAAAAGTAAAGGTGAGGTGTAAGGTTAAGATAAAATGTAAGATGTATGAGCAAACGCGTACATATCAATAAGTAACGATATTATGCTGGCATCGACGTGCAGCGAATAAAAAACATACTCCACGGAGCGTATGCCCTTAGCGTGTAGTCGCTTAATTTTTAAGTTGTATAAGCCCTAGTCAGAAGCCCTAATTTACTGAGGCACCCACAGGCAAGACCGGTTAAGCAGCCGACAACCTCTTAGGTTGACCTGCGACACGCTATTAAAAAAAAAAATTAGCATACAGTAGTTGCATAACATCGTTTAGGTAAATGCACTCATTCGCTACGGGTCCATAATTTATCAGTTTTGGGTGTTTATGCTTTCTTCCAAACTTTAAATACACAAATTGAAATCAAATCGATTTATTATTTTAATTTACAGACGCCAGCACATCAAGCTACTACAATCTGTCAAATTTCTTCAATAGATTTTCAACTTTATCGCTACACTATAAGGTTCAAAGTTGTTTGGGAAACTTTGACAGTTTCGGGTAGCTTGATGTGCTGGCGTCTGTACCTTACCCGTAGGTATACAGAATGATAAATAAACATAAGAAAATGACGTAACGTACGTAGGTACGTTTTTGTACTATATGATAGTTGATTTTATTAGTTATTTCTAAGGCTGACTGGTAGAAAATGCCTGAGGCATTTAGTCCGCCTTGGAAAGTATTTTTGTATTTGTACATAAAGTTTTAATAAATAATTTACCCGTTTTGCTTTTGCGTTTTTGTTTTGTTTAGCCGTTTTACTTTTTGGTAAAGACCTAAAGACTCGTGTGTTAGTTTTTTTTCCTATTAAATTCTAACAAAAGGCCAGTTACTTTCTTTAAAAATATAGTTGCTACGTTAAAATAACGCAAATAAACGAATAAGACAAAAGTAGTTTTTCTGCGGCTTAAGAGCGCGTATACAGAAAGTGGGCAACGTCGCAAACAGCTGTCAAATATTTCCCTGTTTTGATTAATTTGTCAATATTACTCTATGAAAATAAGAAATATGGCTAACTAATGAACTAGAATATTAATAATGAATTGCAATTAAAACACTGAATTTGATGTTGTAACCGTTTTAGGTGTAAAAAAGGCATTTGTAAAGTTTCCAAATTCTTTTTTTACATCTAAAACTAAATATTCGGTGTTACGATATTAATTATTGCATTTCATAATCAATATTCTAGTTCATTAGTTAGCCATATTTCTTATTTTCATACAGTAATATTGACAAATTAATCTAAACAGCGAAATATTTGACAGCTATTTGCGACGTTGCCCACTTTCTGTATATACGCTCTTAAGAGCGTTTACGTCGTAAATTCGTCATTTCACATAAACTGTCCAAGCCCTTGTTTTTTGAAATGAATGAACCGATTTTAATGAAACTGCATACGCATAAGCAGGATACAAAGGTCTAAAAAGTTACTTAAGAACATTTTCGAAAAACAGTTACAGCCAAATTTTAAATTTTCCATAGAAATAGATATTTCCAGTTATCTTTTTTTAAATAAGAAATTTCGAAAATGTTTTTAGTAACTTTTTAGGCCTTTGTATCCTGCTTATGCGTATGAAGTTTCATTAAAATCGTTTCATTCATTTCTAAAAACAAGGGCTTGAAAGTTTGTATGAAATGCCGTACATTTTGAACGTTTCAAATTACGATAATTGGCCTTCTGAATGCAACCAGTTATTTTACTGCCGACCTGCACTACATAAGGTCGACTTTTGCAGACAACCTTTACAATATGTATATTCCTAATACATTCTAAATATACCTACGCAAAGGTGCCGAGAGGTGACACGTAAAAAATAACAACGTCACGTTCTTTATATTGAGGTCACTAAAAAAGTAAAGCGACAACCTATTTGTAATAAACTAATAAATTAAATAAATGTCTCGTGTACAATGTCTGACCCTGATACTAACTTCCCTAAAACCTTTGGGATATCGCTTGACATGATACGTTCATTTATCTCCCCAGTGCGTCCCACGGGCGCTATACCATTTTTGTGTCAGTCCGAACTCGGTACAAAATGTTAAGGTCAATATTCATGTTTTTGAAGTGAAAACTTCTTTAGCGGCGCTGTGTATGTACTTTTTTGGAATGGGTAAAAACTTCTAAATTCGCGTCAGGTCACGTGACCCTGATCGAAAATTCGTAAGACGTAAAACGTCAGACGTCTCGCCCACAGCCTCGATTCTAACTAGGCATGGGTAATATCGCTTTTACACTATATCAAATCGTATCTATGTATCGGTTTAGAATATCGGATATCGTATCTATATATTTCAATATCTATTTGGCTGAATCAGTGTGGAACTCGGAATCGAAATTGGTACTGTGATATTTAGGTTTCGGTTTTGTTCGATTCATTACATCATTGTATTTTATTTGTAACTGTATATTCGAAATCAGTGAATGTATTGTTGATAATATGGCACTCTGAAATGAAACTAGTACAGCCGTTTCGGTTTTCTAGATTTATATTTTTATCAATTATTTAAATAGGTCAAGTATCTATTCATCAGTCATGAGTGAAGCTAATAACTGAAGACTGACGAAAACAGCAAAGTGCAATCAAGGTCAAGGGTCACGTAAAGTGATTTTAAAACAATTTTTGATGTGAAACATCTATAGCCGCACGTAAAACAAATTTCTGGCGTGGCGACGCATGCCGTGGCGACGCGTCACCACGCTTTATGATGGTGTAAGTATATATACAGTCACAGTCTTGTGTACTGTGTGGCGACGCGTCGCCATGCGCAATGTTTCACATCTGCCAGGCGTCCCGTGACGGCTCACTTTTTTTGTTGAGAATGCCATAGGTACGATTTAAAACCCTTTGACGTTTATTGATGGTTACCTGTTTACAAGTGTTTACAAAATAATGTATTCGGTATTAAACTCTATGCTCCTGTATATAATGTTTAAAATTAGTATTAGACGTTAGCTTAACGCGCTTTCTCGCTCGTTCATCTCTAGCTACATCACTCCCGCCCGCGCGCATCGCAAGGATACGGTACCTACAACCGTATAACTACTACTGTACCGGAATCAGTTTGAACCGAATATCATAGATCATGTGATACGATATCGTTATAGTGTCTCGTTCTAGGTACGCGGATACCTGAAATATAGATACAGTACTGTCCGATATATAGGTATTGGATATTGTACCGATATATAGATATTGTATCTATATACGATTTGTATCGCCCACTCCTAATTCTAACTGTCAAATCAAAAAGCTCTAAATATTCGGGCGTAGACTGACAAAAATAATAAACTGTACTTAATTTTTTAAATATTTCTATTCTTTTACTACACAATTGAAGCTACATTTATTAGAAGAAGCTAAGAAAAGTGATAATTTGAAGAAAGCTCGACAGGCGAAACAAATACTAAAGTTTAAAACAATATTCCGTGATACAGATTTTATCCATATTTACAGATTTTATCCATATTTACAGGCTTTCTGAGGATTTAATTAATATATTGGAAGATGACTTAACTCCATATATGCGTCCGCGACTTCGTTCCAGTGGTTTAACCAAGAGGCTAAAGGTTTGTTTACATCTAGGTTTCTTGAGATATGATGGGTATACCTCACCACACACCAACAAAAGCCTATTGAATTCCTGATGTTTCAGATATTATGCACACTATCATTTTTGGCTAATGGAAGTTACCAAAAAATCATTGGGAAGAATGTAGACACATACATATCTCAGTCTTCTGCCTCTAGGGCAATCCACGAAGTTATTATTTACAATACAATGATAACTTAAACACAAGTCAAGATTGCACTTAATTCTAGCTTCATTCATTGATTTCAGGTGACTCAGGATATCCTCAAAGGCCTTATTTAATGACTCCCTTTAGTAATTCAGAAACTGAGACTCCAGAGCCATTACAACAATTTGCACAGCAGTGCAAGAAACAGTGTAGAGGACTATTGGAATCCTGAAAGGACGGTTCAGATGTTTATTAGTACATAGGGTATTGTACTATGATCCTATAAAAGTGGGAGAAATTGTGATGGCTTCCTGTGTTTTAAACGACATATGTAATAGAGCCGGGCTACCAGCTCCTATGATGATGAGACCAATGTGACTTAGATGAAGAATCTAGGTTACTTGGAATCCTGACACATCAGGCTCCAACACATGATGACTTAGAGAGTAGGCTGATAAGTAGGCGAGATTTAGTTAATCAATTATGGCGAGCATGTTGTATCTACAATTTATGCGTTCCTTTACAGATGTGGTTAACGTGTTTAGATAGAATATACTCACCATTATTGATTAGATACAATAAATAGGTATTTAAATTATTAATAAAAATATTATTATAATCAACAATTGTCATAACATTTAAGGTGTGTATTTAAAGTGTGGTGTTTAAGGTGTATATGATTAGTATAATATCAATAGCCTATAATAATATGTGCCTATTTATACCTTAGTCCCTATTTGTACTATATTTTTAAATGGGTAAGAGTGTATACAGGGGTATGAGAAATTAAACAGATAACTGCATTATTTTCTTTTTTATTTACTATTAAAAACAATCAATCAAATCAAAAATCATTTATTCAAAATGATTTTTGATATTCAGTTAGAAAAACTTGATTCTATACAATAGTAGGTATGCAAAGTAATTAACATTACAAGAAACAGGACATTTAATTAAATAATTTAGTATATACAATGAAAACTACCCAAGCAAAACAAAATTAAATAAGTACCTAAATAAAAGCCTGCAGGCATAAAGAGCATGCCCGCTAACAAACATTGACATTTACTACAAAAAAACAGTTCTTATACTTAAACTTCTTAACATCCATCTTAAATAAACTTAAAATTATCTAAACATAGTAGTAGATCCATGTTTCGGAGATTCAACTTCCTCGACTGATGGATGCTCATAAATCCTGCAGTGCCTGGGTCTGCCTTGACCATGACTCACTTATTTCCTTAAAAGTCGAACATCCTCTGCTGGTTGTCAATAAGAAGTCTCTCATTTTCCAAACACCTCTCTTTAATGGCGACAAAACATTCAGTCAGGCTCGCCATTTGGATTGCCTTTGAGAAGGTGGTGAGTGCTGGATCAGACGGCGGTGTGCCGTTCGATGCCTACGAGATGCTATGAACATAAAAATGCAACAAATTACTATACAGAGGTAAAACAAATATGTAAGTATCATCAACATCACATCACTCTCCCTCTAAAGGAATAGATATTACAATGTAGTATACATATTAGATGTAGTCTATATCTTGATTCTATTAGATGTAGCCTATATCTTGATCTTGATTGAATAAGGGCTGCTGTTGAAAAAACCTACAGAAAATCCCAACAAATTGGCCCAACCCGGGAATCAAAAGTGAGACCACTACTATGTAGTGCTTTTTACACTAAACCAATAATTAACCAAATTATAATTAAGTTAACCTTACATGAAGATGCAATTGGGGCATTACTCCTATGATGACGCATTGCAAGACTGCAAGTGGTGATCTAGCCTCAAACTGTAATACAAAAAAAAGTTATCTAAATATCCATTATAAAGTTAAAACATATTATTGTAAGACTTTTATTTAAAACTTCACCTTTTGTTCTGTATTAGGCTGGTTTTCCATTGGCACATTGTCCCTATACAAAGATGGGCCTGGTTGTATGTCCGTTCGCCCTGCAAATATAACATTACATTATTATATTTTATTAGAATTAACTTACTGGTATTGAAGGTGTGGACTGTTCGGTCTGGAGCATGCCTCTAGTAGATTGTTCTACAGGCAGTAATTGGTCAGTAGGTCGTCTTAGGGGTTGCTTAGGACTCTACAAAATTAAATATGAAAATTATAATTTACAAGTACCTATACAGTTTTCATATTATGTAATGAAAGTATAGCACTTCTTGGCATGCTAAAACACACAATGTTACGTTACAACAATAAAGTTATACGTACATATTATAGTAAAACAATAGCTAATCATGTAATTTACTTAAATTTTATTAATATCTCGTGTATCATACAATACTCGTGGATGAGACAATAGTAATAATAGCCATATACTATCAGTGAAAAAATCATAATACTCACATTTCATTAGGTAGTTGTATTTATCCTCTTAGTCACAGAACTACCTATGTTAAAAGCACTCGCTGATACAAATAATCAAGGCTTGAACAAGAATCAAGCACCCAAAAGTTTAAAAACTACAAATTCAAGTGATTTTGTTAGCGTCGCGTCATCGGTTGTTATTGTTATGTCATGTTGACTTTTAATTCATCGTCGCGTCGCGTTGCACGAATAGAGCAAAGGAATCGTCATTCAGCCTTAAAATGTAATAAGAAATATGAAATAAGCTCTTTTAAATATGATATTGGTTATAGTTTAACTGTATTCCTTATAATACTTAAAGATAGACCTTTAATATATATTTTAAACCTATAAAACTCTCAGTCGAGATTGATCGATTATATTTATAGAATTTGTGTCAAGCCCTACGTTCGTCTGAGAAACAGCGACGGGAGGTTACAGCCTTGGGTTCGACGACGAGCACAACCACGTTAGTGAATACGGTTTGAATCAGCGCTGTACGCTCGGTCGATCTCAAGGCTGTCTCGTCGACGAGCTCGTCGCAGCTTACAGCCATGAAATTGTCTTTTAGAGAATAGCACTGCTGAAGTCTATCCTGTGTGCTTATTTGTAAATCTGAATAAATTCCTTTCACGAGAAGAATAAACCAGTCACTTTGTTCAAGTTTTCACTTCTGTCGGCACTACCGGAGTGCCAGTGTTTTTTTATTAGAAGATCACATCTACGTGTCACAATATGGTTATGATAACTAATTGACTGCCTCATTGGTTTAGTAGTCGCAAACGCCACAGTTGAGCATGAGGTTCCGGATTTATTTCTCAGGACGTGCAAAGTGATATTGGGTATATTTCCATTAGGAATTTAGTAACAGCTCAGAATCTGTAGTTGTGACCGGTTGATGACTTAAACATAACAAGGGACTTTGATATGACTATTAACTTTATCTCTATTGCCACCTATCTCACGCTAAGATGTGACGATCTATGATCGCCATAAACCTTTAGTAACATCAATGAACCGTTTTACGATATAGAAACTGAGCACAAACGTCACGTTCCTCAAATTGATTAAGTCTAACGTGGCTTCAGCGAAATCTGTCTCATTACGCCATGTCTCAGCCTTGCTCTGACAATGTCTTCTTAATTAAGTGATATTAGATATTACAAGTGTGTCGTGTATTCTCAGAATACGTTTATCAGTCCCCGGGAGTGGAATAAAGGTGACGTGGGTTGTAAGAAATTATATTAGATCGATATTTCTATGTATGACGGAGAATGTACGTGTCTATGGTTATCTTCTGCAATATTTTAATTACTGTGGGCGTACTATGGATAGTGTTGGTTATTGCGCAATAAAAAAACTGTTTGCAGTTCAAATCAGATTATAATTTACGAACATGTTAGTCACACTAGCGAATCACACAATGTAGGTACACGACACAACTATATACGGAACGCGAGACTGAGAATGTTGTCCGTACGATATCCAATGTCTAAGCGAGGCTCCACATCGTTCTGTAGGCTCTGTAGCGCTCTCGTCGACTCCCACGTACTCAGGCTAGTCTCTGTCGAGCGCCGCTGGGCGGCGCTGGCGTTCCGAATAGTCAAACGAATGACTCCGGCATGTATATCTTTTTGTCTTTAAGGCGAAAGCGCCAGGGTAGCCCGCGAAATTAAATTTTTTTTTAGGTTTTTTGGAATTTGCTGGTCAGTATTAAGTTGTACGTTGATTAATATATGAATCGCGGCCGTAAGAAATATGTGTTTACAGAATTATAATCATTAAAGTCATCAACACAACTCTCTAAGACCACGTAAGTCCAAAGAATAACTGTTTCATGAAATCATCATTCTTTGGACTTACATGGTCTTAGAGAGTTGTGTTGATGACTTTAATGATTATAATTCTGTAAACACATATTTCTTACGGCCGCGATTCATATATTAATCAACGTACAACTTAATACTCACCAGCAAATTGCAAAAAACGTAAGAAAATTTGAATTTCGCGGGCTACCTTAGAGCTTCCCCCTTAACGTATCCGAACGAAATGAAATGGAGTGTTTGACTGTTTTCACTACATGAATTTTGTTTAAAGTTTGTTTACAGAAAAAGAAAACAAATTGTGTATAAAGTAAATATAAAACACACACTTCTAAAATATAGTCCTTCAGACCGTATTTCGGCCATTTCGGCCAATCTCAACAGAGACTAGGCTTCGGCGCGGGAGAATTATAGTGCACAATGTGGTGCTGTTCCACATACAATGGGACACTTAATATCGCGTCCTGCGTGTCCTGTCAGCTGCACGTTACATGAACTGATGGACGCTGGTGATGGCGCCAAACAAGTAGCCGAATTCTGGGCCGAGTCCATTTAAATTGCTATCGACACGCTAAAAAGAAAAAGAAAGAAAGAAAATACGTTTATTTGTGGCAAACATGACGCATAAAAATAAAAAAACACAAACAACAGAAAAACAAAAATAACAATTTGGGAGAAAGTTTGCGTCACATCTACGCAAAACGGCCAACGCTCAGCATAATGCTAAGACCCTATACGAGACAGAGCCCCAGCGCTGGTTTTCAGCGACAGCCGGTGATTGACGTGATGACGTCAGCCAGTGCAGCATACGAGAAGAAGACACAGACTCTCTCTTCCATCAATCTTATAATCCGATGGGACGGCAATCCGACACGACCAGCGAGAGACGAGGCGCAGGACTAACGGCTTAACGTGCTTTCCGAGGCACGAGGATATCACTTCGCCAACTTCCAAGCTGAAGGCTGTAACTAAAAAAATCTTAATGGAAAAACACAATAACACTTTGGCTGACTCGGCAATCGAACCCAGGACTCCACGCTCACCAGTCGCGCTTGCAACCACGAGACTAGCAGGGCAGTTACACACACTCTAATACAAGGTAGCCAAAAGACCAGTTTCCGAAAAAAAGAACGAGAAATTAAAATGTTAACCAGTTTTCAATTATTGTCTACTGCCTGATGTCAGGACAGGTTGGGATGGCTCAGCGAAATACCAACTAGCCGCGCTTGACTCGGTGGAACGCAGAGCTAAGAGGCTCATTGGCGACGTAAAACTGGTGGATGCCAAGCTCCACAGCTTCGCTCATCGCCGCAAGGTTGCCTGCTTGTCGGTCTTCTACAGATTGTACTTCGGTGAGTGTGCCCAAGAACTCCACGACCTCATTCCACCGGCCCCCTTCTACCTTCGGACATCCAAACGCACTGCAAGTTACCATCCCTGCCTAGTTGCTATTCCACCAATTCGCACCAAGCGTTTTCAAATGCGCACAGCAAAAGAGTGGAACTCTCTACCTGCGTTTGTGTTTCCGAGTGAATACAACCCGAATCTCTTCAAAGTAAGAGTGAACAGGCTTCTTCTGGGTAAGCTCGCTCCATCGTAGACTTTGTCTGTGTCATCTCTGACCTAGATTAGAGTCAAGAGCAAACCCATTTCAAATAATAAAAAAAAGGTACCATTTTAACGGTCACACTAAGACTAAATAATAGGCACATTTATTTCTTATCGAAACACACAACACACCTATAAAAGAGTACCTACAACGGCTTGTAATTTACATACATACATAAGCTCACGCCATTTTCCCACAGGGACCAGGGCAGGTAGAAACTACAGAACGCCATCTGCTACAAACCTTATATATCCTATGTATAGTTGGTATCTATGTACAACGTGTCCCAAAATTCAACGATAAGCGCGTACCAGAGGGTGGACCTGCTCATGACTACTCGAGAAAAAATAAAATCCGTAAGTAAGTAGTAAGTGAAGCCAGTGTAGCCTTCAGCGGGATTTTCCGCAATGGGTTACCGCTGGCCCGGAACATAAAGGGCTAAGGAAGGAACACGGATGGGTTTAGTCAATAAGAGTCTGACACTCCCTTCCGCTCCACCCAGAGCGGGATGGGTCATTTGATGATTTCCCATCCTGAAAATAAAAAAAACCAGTGTAGCCTCCACCCGTTCGATTCCCACCTGATAATTGGCGATTGAATAAAAAACGGGTGTTTACCTTTAAAAATATATTAATAACAAAACCAAGCTGCCAAAGCCGGAGGTACACAAAGATTAGTGGGTCGTGGGCTACGGACGTCTGTTGTCACTCCTGCAGGGATACTCTCCTGTAGTAGCGGGCGAAATCCCGCCACTGGCCGGAGATGGAAGTCGGCCGAAGTTCAGTGCTGTGCTGTAGGTACCGTGACGTCACTGGTAGATAAAAAGGCGCGGCCGACCGACTTGCTCAGCACACTGGTGGCGAAGCGTAAAGGTGATACTTGGAAACCACCGTTCCAGCCGAATAGAATTTGGCGTAATAACCTCTGTGCTGGAGTACCACCGACGACAACGAGGAAGAGATACCTATTTAACTGTAGTAGTATTAACATGGTGGTACTGACCAGAACGGAGTTTACATATAAAGCAAGCTCGAGCAATAAGAAATCAGTAAAAATCGATAATTATGAAACGGTAAAAAAAAGATTTGATTTGATTTATTTTGCCATAATAAACGTAGCACTACAAAATAATCGTCATCAGAACGAAAAACTAGCATCTTATAAAAAAAGTGTTGTTTTCATACTATGTCGCGGAATTTATCTCTACGGTTGTAACAGAAAATATCCCGTAATAATATCTCAAAATCTATTTACTTAATTGACGAATTTACTTAGAAATATCATAATCTTTTTAATTACGGGAACAATCCCCACACGCTTATGTGATTGAATGTTTGTTTTCTTTCCTTGGTTACACGAATGAGGACCGCCACCCCAAATATTTTTGTCATTTCACCTCACCATTATATGACGACGCACAGAATACACCGATCTTTCCTGTGGATAGCGCTAATAGTCTCCGAGTAAAATGGCTCTGTGTCATTCGGACAGGCGGATAAACGGCCAGACGGGACATGACCAAATTATAAAGATGCAGATTTTGCTATTTTTTGGCTGCGGAATCTTAAAAAGGACTCGTCACTCAATAACAACCGCACGGATCAATTTACGTCACTCCGTGGATGAGTAACCATTCTTTACACATCGTGATCATTCCGTGATTCAGATAGCACGTTCTAACTGTTCCGGTTGTCATGCGAAGGGCCTAATAGGACTACGCCTGTAATATAACGTGGGTTGTACCAGTAGCAAATATAGGATCAGTAGTCCATGGAGTTTCTTACCCGTTCTTCTCCATAGGTACCTACGCTTTGGAATGGGCAACTAGCTTCATATTTTCTGACTGACCGACTTCTTGACAGTTCAAAAGTGCCTGTAAATGGTTTAATTGAAATAAATGCTTTGAGTTTGAGTATTTTGGACCTCGGACGCTTCCATGTAGTTAGAGAGAAAGCCATTTAGAAAATGGTCAAATTAAATGCACTTATGTGAATACGAGATCGGTAAGGTATCAGTAAAATCTGAGTTTATAATAATAATAATAATCGTTTATTTATAAAAAGGGCGATACATTTACAATACGTTAGGGTCAGCTTCTAACCGTTCCGGTCAGTTTTTCTGTATGACACCAATCATTTACAACCACATACCTGGTTCAATTAAAGAATTAAACATAACCTTGTTTAAGAAACGGCTAGTTACTGTTGAATAAAGCATAAAGCATATACATAGCATTTCGTAATTTTTGACAGACAAAATGTGATGACCGTTGTTGACATTTATGCAATCAATTAAAGTAATTATGTTTTAATTTTTAATATCTATGACATTATTTAACGAATTTTGTACGCCTTCTGTATGGCATAACATAGCGCACTTTTATTTTATTTTTATAACGACCATTTATTTGTACGTATGTTAACAAATCAATAAATGACTTAATGACCTCTAGTCTAACCGGATGCAGCTGAATATCTGTATTTACATGAAGCAACTGCCTATCTGACAGCCGCAACCCAGTCAGTGGGGAATACAGGCCTAAATATAAAATAAAATTAATTGACATGATTCTGTTTTTTTTTCAAAATCACACTAATATTATAAAGGTGAAAGTTTGTGAGTGTGTGTGTGTGTTTTTATGTTTGTTACTTCTTCACGCTCAAACGGTTGGACCAATTTTGATAAAATTTGGTATGGAGGTAGCTAACACCCTGGATTAACATATAGGCTGCTTTTTATCCCGAAATTTCCACGGGATCGGCACTTATGCAGGTGAAACCGCGGGGCGCAGCTGGTAAAAAATAAATCCAATCACAAGGATGAATTTGTATTTAAATACACTTGCAGTAGTGATAAACGATACCTATTATACTACAAAATACAAATTCAAAGTACTCCTTGCGCGTTTTTGTTTGTGCAGAATAAACAAATTTTCTTTTTTTCTTTCTTTTTCCTTTTATTATCCTAGCTAATTTATAAAACTCCTACTTTGCCCAGTTTTCAAATAAACTGATCTAAAAAAATCTAGTCTTTGAACGAATATAATTATCTCGTAGCAAGTCTGATCTTTATTTTCCCAACGTGTCTATAACATTGTCAAGGAGTGCTCGATTAACACGATTTCTTCTTTTCAATGGTGTACTTAAGCTGTATAAAACGGTAACTACACAGTGAAAACTTTCGCACGCTATATACACGGAATCCTGGATTACTTCTTTCTATGTCAAGAGCCTAATCCAGTCATTGAAAGAAAGCCTCTTAAGACGGTAGTCGAAGCTGCGCTTAAAGACCTCACGATTTATTTAATAGTTTGTACACGAATTTGAAAAAATATACAGACATGTTGCGAATATTAAACAAAATTAAATGATAAATTCTGATGTTGTCGAAATTGTTTATTGCCGGCAATTATCCTACACCAAATAATGTCTAACCTAGATTCAATACAAACGAGATCAAAATCAATTCTACTCACATTACAGTACGGAAAAAAAAATTGTCGTGCCCATCGGCGTAATTAAATAAACGCGTTTATCATAATTTATGAGCGCCGTAGCGCCGACGCTACGGCGTAGCGCTACGGGCTACGCGAGTCATTTGGGAGCTGGTACGGCATGATCCGGAGACTGCGCGTCTCCCAGTGCTACGCGGGCGACTATTCCGTTCAGACGTACTCGCCGTGTTTTGTGCGTACTAATTCGGCGCGCGTTATCGGAACTACAGTTACCTACAAAGTTAAACACCGTTATCTCTTTATCCTAGTTCTACGTGCTGCAAATGTGATTTATAAAAAACGGTGAGTGAAGTGTAATTTTTTAAAGATATTTTCTAGTGTAAAATTGTTTGAAGTGCCGATCTCGTATTCATATGGTAAAGTATTCCCCGTTATTGTTGTAAAAGGAACCGTGCATTTGCATGGAAGATAAATTATTGGAGATGATTTTACGATTCGTTTAATCGTATTCTTTTGGTCGGTAAGCTTTGGATTTGCAAGTGACATTTTTATGTGACTTCGTTTCGTGGATTGTCGGAGCTTTATCTACCGGAATATAAAATAAGGTACCAACAAATTTAAGCATCTTCTTCAGTTTACAAAACAGGTTATTGTGATGAGAGGCGTTCAAGTGTTCCAAATTGCAGTGACCCATGAAATATGCTTATAGATAATTGGTAATGGACCCAAAGTTATAAATAACTAACATGATTAAGCGGTTCTTTATTCATGGCAAAATACTTATAGCTAAATTAAGTTTTGTGTCCTAGATTATCATCCCAGGTCTAATGTACATATTACTTACTTAGGTAAATTGATGTTCGGGACATATGAGATTTTTTAAAGGAAAAATCTTTATTAAAGTCTCTAGTTTGTCACCGAGCAAGCCTGGATTTATGGCCCTAATTTTAAAAGGTTTTAGCCATGAAATATGAACAAATATTTTTTTTTACAATATTTTTTTTTTATGCTTGAGTTTAACCACTAGTATTTACTGTTTTATTTTTTGTCGCCCATATCATTTTTTTCCAAATTACGATCTTGATTTATTTTAATAAGTACTGTATCAAAATCGCAAAAAAATAAATCATGACAATATCTACATCTTAATATATATAAATTACGTGTCACGATGTTTGTCCGCGATGGACTCCTAAACTACTTAACCGATTTTAATCATATTTGTACACCGTGTGCAGTTTGATCCAACTTGAATGATAGGATAGCTCACATCTCCATTTATAATCGCAATATTATTTTATTGCACAAAAACGTTAGCCACAGCAACGCGTAGCCGGGTCAGCTAGTGTTTTATATATTACGTACAAGAGGGGCTCATGGCTTGATGATAACAGATTCATGTGTCGATTGAAGGTTAAGCTACGCTTTCCGCGGTCTGTTTGTGTATAGGTAACCATCTATTACATATCGAGACCATTCCGTGGCTCAGAAAAGCACGCAAAGCTGTTGGCCACAGCTGTCATTCCTAGATCTTTGCCAGATGTTACGGGTTACGATTACGGGTATTCAGAAGCCCAAATATCTGAAACAAGTCTTACAAAGGGGTACCGTATTACCCAGTTATTGGGATGTAGAAGTCAGATAGGCAGTCGTTCCGTGTAAAATACTGGTAGTTAGCTGCATCCGATTAGATTAGAAGTCGATCCCAACATAGTCCATAGCTAAGAAAAAGCTAGGCAGATTGGATACATGTTTTCTGAATAACAAACACTATGTCATTTCTTTTTAGACTCTTATTAATTTTATACGCTTAAATAACTGACGCGCGGGAAGACAAGCAGTGTTTTACCTCCACTCTGGAAACTGATTGTGTTCGCTAGATTATATATCACACATAACTAGGATTTAGTTCCTTCATTTATCTATGTGACAACCAACGGGCGTCATTAAATCTATAACGAGATTGTATCGACAGTCGAAATATGGTGTAGGATGAATAACCACATTTACACATAAATAATGCCTACATTTGTATTATACCAAATCAAATTGTACGTTCCAATTTTCGACAGATTTGCATCGAATTAGTAACAAAGGTTTAAATCGGGTGGACACGATTTTGTGAAATGTTACAAATTATAAACATAATTAATTATTATCGTTCTAATTTCACCACACACAGTCAGTCGTATAGATAATTCATACATACATTGATAAACATTATAATATGATAGATATGTATGTTTTATTAACCTAACCGAAGAGTTATTATGTACCTACGAGTATGATCTCAACAAAATAAAATGTTATATTTATTTAATTAATATTAATAACATACTTTAAATATTGCTTATTATTAATTTGTGTCCTATATTTATTTTTATTTTAAGAACTGATTTTATAATTTTTGCTGTGCCCTACAGGGTCTATAATTGCACCTTAGCTTTAAGACATTGTAATACCTCTACAACATTATGGAATGCAAATAAATATATGAATATGAATAATGAAACCATTGTAGCCTAGAGCAAATCGTTTTGATATTTTTTACTGAATTAGGCCTCAAACATTAAACAGTTTTATAGTTAAAACGCACACCTTCTTCAAATGTTTGTAGGCAGGCAGAAACTACAGAACGCCACCTGCTACGATCCATACATAATAAATTCGCTTACGTTCATACATCTGGTCATACACACACGCCGGTTGCGAGTGCTACGCAGCTGACCTGGAGGACAATAATTCCCGTTACTAAAATCGTTCAAAATGTAGTCGCAAGCTCTCAGCGACAATTAATGTCAAAAACTTGTCAAAAATGTGAAATTTAGAGGTATTTTTGACAGATTGAGGCTAAGATCAGATTGGGAACGTCTTTAAAATTATAAGAATTGTGGGCAATTTTAGATTAGGTTAACATGCTACGCTTATGGATAAAGGCCCCTCTCTAGTTTTGTTGCCAGTTATAACTGGCTATATACATATCTATACTTATAATATTATAAAGCTGAAGAGTTTGTTTGGTTGAACGCGCTCATCTCTGGAACTACCAGTCGGATTTGAAAAATTATTTTTGCATTTGATAGCGCAATTCTTGAGGAAGGCTATAGGCTATTTAACATCACGCTATGACCTTTAGGAGCCGAGCAAAAAGAAAAAAAGTCAGAAAGAACGCTAAGCAAAAACGAAGTAATAGCGCGGGCAGGCGATGCGATGCGACGGGGTGGGTCGGAGTAACAAGAAATTTCACGCCGACGATGTCGCGGGCAGAAGCTAGTATCTTAATAAATATCAACAGATTATTACAATACCAAGCGCCTGCTTCGCATTTAGCATTGAGATTTATTTTTATAAATATGTATGTTTAATATAAATGTATTATACACATAAACCTTTCGGAATAATTTCTTTAGATGCTGGTGAAAACCATGACCAAACCCCTTACGTAGTTTAGAATTTAGAAGAACAACGCGGTTACACAGACAGGCATGAAAATAACACCATTCATTTATAATATGTCTGTGTAGAAATAAATGGATAATGATGATGATTGATGTGTGTAAGGATCTTATCAGGGAAAAAGGCAACAGTTCCTGTATGTATATTTGTATGTATATATGCATGTATATTTGTAGGTAACAAATGAGTAAAATGAGATAATAACGGTAAAAATAAAAAAAGCGGTAAAAAAAAAATTATACAATTTTTATTTCGGTTATCCGGCCGACGCGCCAGTGGTCACGCACACAAAAATTATTACGGCTTACCCCTACCCCAAAACATTCAGGATGTCAGTGAAAACCCTAATAAAATCCACTTTCATACACGCTCATATCAATCTGCTTTTATCTTTATAAATCTTGTACAGATCAAGGAATTGTTATAAGAATCTTTAGTGACATGAATTGGAAAGAAATTAGAGTCAAAGTGAACATGACGGTACAGGTGAAATGGTAATGTCGACTGTCGTTATATTAGATTGTAATTGCTTAGCAATCTGTTACTTTTACGTCTTTCATATTGGTTTGAGAATAGCTTGCCATGGTGATAAGATTAGGCTGTCGGCAAAATTGGTAACTCTCAAAACGGTGAAGGAAAACATAGTGAAAAAATGGCAGGTCCTAGAATCAAAAATACGAAGACATGTGATATCGACCAACCCGCACTGGGCCCGCGTGGTGGATTGCGGCCCACTCCCTCTAACCTAGAGGAGGCCTGCGTTTCAGTACTGGAATCATTATAGGCTGATTATTAAAACAAAAAAGGTTGGTAACGAGGCTGACAGAGATGCAGCTATTATAGGCAGTGATATTAAATGATTTAGTAAATTGACATACTACTGCATTTTGTCGTGTTATAGCCAATTCATACAACTTTCATAGAATGACAGTTGTGACTTACAAATTAGTTGATAGTGAAATTATAGACTACTAGCTTCCTTCCGCGGCTTCGTCCGTAAGGTAAGTCGATAAAAACTATCCTATGTCCTTCCCCGGGATGCAATCTATTTCTCTGTCAAATTTTATCGAAATCCGTTCAGTGGTTTAGGCGTGAAAAGGTTACATACAGATAGACAGACAAAGATACTTTTGAATTTATAATAATTATTAGTATGGAACCATGGATTAATTTTCCTGAGTATACATTAGTGTGGCCTGTGTGAGGCCTTTTCTACACAAATGTATTTATTGCCGTGAAAAACTACGATTTATTCGCCATGTGTAAGCACGGGCGTCAGTGATGTATGGAGCACTATGGAAGCTTGTTGACAGAGAAGTTTTATCTAAAGCGTGGTTTATGTATGCAATTGACAATCAGTTATTACTTTTGCATCCTATTAGTTATGTAAAAAACATAGGCATTTGAGCCATTTTGCATTACTCCATAAAATAAAACACAGAACGCATATTGAGTTAAGTGACATTATCAGAGCGAATTGTTATACTATCCTTGGCTTGCATTTTGTAAAAAAAAAAAATATTCTACTCACACTCCCTTTTATTGACGTTTCATTTTACGTTTATTATAATGGTTGAAAATTATTCTAAAATAATTTTAAATTGGAAATGAAATACCTAAGTTTTCTTTATGACTGAGCAGCAATTTCTCGATATTTAGAAGTTGACAAATTAAATAATGAAGTGTGATATCCATGTCACTTTAAACCTTTTTATGTCACAGTGACCAAAAGACTATGACTGTATCAAACATTTTAAGTCTCCTTTCACTAACTCTTTTTCTTCCGTCTTTGGTTTCGTTATTTGGGGTCGGCTCTCCTCACATTTCTGCGCCAAGTTATTCTGTCTTGAGTTGTCGATACTGGCAATTAGGCTTTCTTGAGGTCTTTTTATATTTGACCACCAGTTATTTGTTCTGGTAGATTTAGTGTATTCATGCCATCTTAGGCGGTGTTCGGTAATTTTGTCAGTGATTGGTACGACTGTAAAAGTGAAAAAGTGTTCTTTCATTAACTGCTTGCGAAAATTTCTCAAAGATTAACTAACAAAACTGTAAGTAAACAAAGTTCTGGTTTCCTACAATGGAAATTTGGCTCCGTCTACTATTTTAATCAAATTGTGAGAAGGATGATAATGAAGCTGGCGGTCTCTTTGTAAAGCAGGTTTTTGCAGAACGTTTATACAGTCACTGACTTTAATTTGCCAAATTGTTAAGGAAGGCAAGTTGACTTGCAAGTAATGGTTTCGGATATTGTGTTTTTTTAAACAAACAACCGCTCTAAGAAAACGAAGCGTACACTTGCTACAAACTTAACAGTTTACTCTTTTATTCATAAACGTTGCTCAAAGTAGTGATTAACGACTGTTTAACCAAACATTTTTGACGTTTGAACGTCACTTAACTTTATTCGTCCTACTGTCCTACTTCATACTATACAATCGTACTAATATTATAAATGTGAAAGTTTGTGAAGATGTTTGGATGTTTGTTACTCAATCACGCATAAACCGTTGATTAGATTTGGATGAAAATTGGCACATAGATAGACCATTTCCTAGATTAACACATAGGATACGTTTTATCCTGATATTCCTACGAGATCGAAACTTATGCGGGTGAAACCGCGGGGTGCTGCTAGTCACACTATACTCACACTCACACTATAATATTATAAAATATAATATCACACTAATATTATAAAGGCGAAAGTTTGCGAGTGTGTGTGTGTTTATATGTTTGTTACTTCTTCACGCTCAAACGGCTGCACCAATTTTGATAAAATTTTGTATGGAGGTAGCTGACACCCTGGGTTAACATATAGGCTACTTTTTATCCCGATATTCCCACGGGATCGACATTTACGCGGGTAAAACCACGGGGCGTTACTAGTTAATAATAAATTAAAAAACTTGAAAATTTTGAACTATAAAAATTTTAATTGTAAGAGCTGCTACGTGAAGTAGGTTTTATAAATATGTTTATAAATAAACGCTCAAACGTTTCTCATGATGTTCTTTATGATAGGTAAAATTGTTTTGTTTGTCGAGTGCGCAAGCCTAAGGGCCTGTGCACACCACGTTTTTTAAACGCGCCGTCGACGCGCGTTTGTAGCGATACAGACGCGATACGCACGCGAGTCAGACGCAGCCTGTAGACCTTCTGTGGGATAAAAGCGCGCCGTCGTCGCCGCACGTTTCTAAAACGCGCGTCAACGGCGCGTTTAAGAAACGTGATGTGCACAGGCCCTAAGTGAAATCAAGTCAAGTCTTTATTTACCACTCGCTTCTGCCATCCACTTTCGTCTACTTCACCATAAAGCATGTTATTAATTCCTACGGAAGACTTCCTCTCATCAAGAGGAGACCTTTGTCCTAACAGTGGGAATATTATACGCTGATTACGCTATGTCCGTATGTTTCAGAACAAAAATAAATAAAGAATTCTCATTCGAAGGTAATTGTTTATGGTGCTGTTTGTGACGTCACGATACTTTCAGAACATGACCTTTTAGCCTTAGATTTAGTAAGCTTGAAGGAAAAGATGTTGTGATCAAAGATTCAGTGCCAATAAAGCTTAGTTCTAACTTAGATAAATAGGATCTACGATATATTTTATTTAGAATCTGGGTAGTTCTAAGGGTTTTCGCAAAGTAATTGAATCAGATACGTTGCTTGATACTGTAAGGCAAGAATACATAATCAGCCTATATAATGTTCCCACTGCCTGGACACGGAGCCTCCTCTCTGTGAGAGTAAGTGGGCCGTAATCCACCACGCGGGCCCAGTGCGGGTTGGTAGATGTCCCATATCTTCGAATTTTTGGATCTATGACATGCCGGTTTCCTCACGATGTTTTCCTTCACCGTTTTGAGAGCAGTGGTGATGAAATAATTTACAGAAAATAAAGCGCCTGTCTGGGTTCGAACCTACGACCTACAACTCGTAAGTCGCGGCCGTTACCACTTGGCCAGCATTGCTTTCAAAAAAACTCAATTTTACAAGGTACATAATGCTAATCCTCATGTTTTCAATTGAACTACACGGTTATTGACAAATGCTTATACTGACTGGGCTGGTCCACTAGTTTGCTACTTTCCTCAAAAGACCATTTCAGACATCAATCGACATGTTCTTCACATGATCTGACCAAGATTGTAGCGGTATCTATAGCGCCACAAGCAAACAACGCGTCATACTGACGTCACGCAAAATCCTGCATCGCGCAAGCAGAGTTTACCGCGCAACTAGCATAGATACAACGGCCCGACATGAATCATCGGGCAGTTGCCCGCCAGACACAACACCCGTCTGGTCGGAGGATCCTCCCTTTTCTATAGAGTATGAGTGAACTTTACACCCTGTTCCTCATACCTCTATAAGATTATGTCTGGACTTTAAAAGAGACTGTGATCTCTGAGTTTGTTTCAACCTTTCTTCTCAGAGTAGTCAGATAGGAAACGCCGACTTCATCTAGCTTATTTTAATTTTTTTTTATAATATGAGGTGTAAAAGAAGTGATTCCGAAATCCTATTTACACAATAATCAATTTCATTTCATTTAATGTCTGTTCGAAAAATATGTGATGAAAGTGTAGACAAAGCCTGTTCAGGATAAATCACACACTCACTAAAGTAGTACTAGTGTACCTACAAACGTCTTTTATAATAAAAAAAATGTTTCCTCAACTTTTTTCGACTAATTTCATCGTGCTTATAAATGTCAAGGTCTTATAAGTAAGTAACTTAGTGTTTAGAAGGTACTCCCGAAAGTTTATACTAAATATTATACCTACTAAGAAGCGGATTTAGTACTTAACTTTGAAGTAAAAGTAATAGTTACACAGTATGGGAACAATAGACCGACCGCTTAACTGTGACGATGCCAGAAATAGCGCGCGTTGCGTGGTGCGGGAGGGGTGATAGTTGTCACAAGTTGACGAATCACCAAGCTCTCGCATCACGTCACCACACCCCTCGCACCGCCCTGCTACCTCAGGCAACGTCACAGTTAAGCGGTCGGCCTATAACGTAATACATAAATGGCGTCAAGCTTTGCTTTCCTAGAAAAGCAGATCTGTCATATTATAACGGCCATCTTGAAAATCTGTCATTTTCACCATTACTTGACATAAAAGTACCTATCAAAAAAACACTCCGTATTGGGTCAACCGTTATTGTGTAAAAGAAAAGCTTTAGTAATATATTTTGTGTTTGTCATGACTGTGTCTTTTATGCCCATTGACTTATGGATGAGATTACAATGATTGACGTACACTTGAGAAATGAAACATTTTAGCGAAGGCACTATACTGTGAGTTGACAGTAAAAGATATCAGCGAGTTTCGACTTTCATTGAAGCCATAACTGGCTATAAGTAACGTGCAGAGAATAGACAAAGACAAGTTTCCTGCAATCTAATTGATTTCTACAATTTTGCCGATATGCCTTTCAGCGAAACACTTTTTCTCTTTACCATCGTTTTCTATTACTCAATTGACTATTGTTTTTATATGGCTTACATTTTTATCTGTGTGGTATAAATATACGTAATTATTTTAACGGTACCAACTTTATACATTATTAATCACCAGTACAGGGGGCCTAAAAATTCCACTTTGGCAGAATCATAAAAGGATAACATTATGAATCGTAATATGGCGAAGACAGTCCGTGTTTTTCTTTTTTTCGCTGCACTACGTAGGTATAATCAAAGAGATTGGGATTGGATTTGGATTGGATTGATTGGTATTTTAGCACAGACAAAAAAAAAATAACTGAAAAATTCTTCACCAATGGTATTTGATATGATTAACTTAACAGTTAACTGTCCATTATGATCCATAACGTTATCCTTTTATGATTCGGCCTTGTTAGACCCCCAGCAGTTAGTCGGTACCTAAGGCTGTCGCATGATTTACAGTACCCAAATAGGTATTATTTTACAGACAAATGATCATAGCAGAATTTCAATGAAATTATGTATCAGTTAACTTGCCCGGAACTTTTCCGCAAGTGTTTAAATAGGCCATACGCAAAGTTACAGTACCCGGCGATAAATATTGCACATCGACCTTTGGAAAGAGACAATCGGCTAATTTCGGCTTCCTAGAGCGTTATCTCTGTCGCACGAAATACAGACAGTCCGGTATCTATTAGGAGCTGTTAAAACAATTATGATTTGCTTCTTTTGATAATTATTTTTATTCTTTGTATGAAATGGTTTTGTGTAAAAAGGTCGATGTGCAATATTTAACGCCGGGTACTGTAGGTATTTTATTCTGTATCGCATGAAAATTACTCCATACAAACTTTTTTTATCCAAAAAATAACCTAAATAAATTATCACTCATATCATTTAAAAAAGTTCCTCGCTTCTTATCTCAAAAATTCTTCCACCACAGTAATTTTCCGACATACTTTATAAAAACTCACCGTGCAGCGAAAAACTTCTTTGACATTTCCCTCCTTTAAAAACTAATATTTCATTACGAAGCACGGGCTCTCCTAAAGGCGAGTTCAGGCACGTGCCCTCGTAGAACAGGTAGGTACAGAAGGTTGGCTTCAAACACCGAGTGAAAACGCACTCAAACATAGACACGATTCACATACAGCGAGTGCAAACGTACTTGTGACTGCTAACACCGTACTTCGCATAAGCTTATTCATCAGAGAGACAGACCTACTCTCTCTACCTTCGAGAGTGAGTAATTTATTTATTTATACTTTGTTATTTACAAACAAAAAAAATACGATTATTAATAAAAGTATACAATGGGCGGCCTTATCGCTTTCTGCAATCTAATAATAATAATATAATCCTGCAATCTAATAATAATAATATAAACCTACCACGCAAACCCATTGTGGGTTGATAGATGCCACATGTCTCCACTGTACCGTACCTTGTCTTCTTATGTCACGCCAAAAACTGTCCTGAGAAGAATGAGTTTACGCAGCCCGCATGGGATGATATTACTATTTTTTTTATGAGTGATTGAGACAATATTATGCAAATGTCATGACGAAAGAGAAACGTGACCATCTTTTGACGTGTTCGGGTGTGTCTAACGATTTAAATAAATAATAAGATAATAATTAATTGTTCCAAAAGCATGGTACGACAGTTATTTTCCACCAGTTATGGATAAGCGAAAACCGTGCGATACAATACAGTACTTAATTTTAGTGGAAAAGATCACCTGGATTTACTAGTTAAAAAACTGTGCCACAGGAGATGGGGCCTTCATTATAAAATTAGCCTGCGTATTGACAATATATGTATGTGTCTGTATGTATCTGCGTTTGCAATATTTCTGTCGCGTTTTCATTGATTTAATTTAATTATTAAGAAAACAAGAAAACACCCTTTTCTTGCTAATACTTTTTAATCGCATTAACTGTACTCTTTTAAAATCCAACAACTATTTTACCATATAAAACGACATTTGCCCCACCCAGAAATAATGGTAATATCATAACCGTTATTTCCAAGTGTTGTCAAAGTAGAAATACATTTTAAAAGTTTTTTACAATATTAATAATTTGTATTTTAACAGTGTTGCTACAGTGGATATTATAATGCGGTATTAAAATAATATATGTTTTTAAAATTAAATCAATGAGATCACGACCACTCGGCCATCCGACGGCGTGCTAACTCCGAAGCACGCGCTAATCACGACATTTGATGGCATTCGTTTGAGATCGCCGTACGTATGCGTGTGTGTGTGCGTACGTTTTTTCTTGCTCATTGTATTGAGCTGGCCTTCTGAACCTATCTATTCCGTGTCTCAGTTCAGATTACCGCGATAGATAACGTTAATGGTGACGTCACACCGGATTATAATGACCGATAGCGCTCTATCCCTATCCCCGTAATTTATTTCGGTCAGGATTATTAGGAATCCGCATTCCGGAATGTGGAAAGAATTCGACGTTTTCTATTTGGGATTTAGATTTAGTGATTACGGTGATGTGTTTTTGAAGGTAGTCTTTTAAGAACAGAAAGGAATTTTTTTGGACGTGCCCTATATTGAAAAGTAGGCCATCCTGTATATTTCCGTATGTAAACAACTTGACATTTCGTTTGAATTACGTAAATTGTTTGTATGAAATATTAAAAAGTCTTCTTTCTCGCTATATTGTGAGTACATGAAATATGGAGACGGATATGAATATGGATACGGAGTCTCTTTGAAGGATGAAATCAGAATTGAAATTATCCGGAAAAGCACCGGAGTTACCGACATAGCTTCCAGAGTAAGCAAACTGAAGTGGCAGTAGGCTGTGTATCGGCAAGCGTAGTGTGAAACGGTTTAGGTTAGAGGGACGGACGACCTAAAGAAGGTGGCTGGGACAGACTGGATGCGGAAGGTGGAAGTCTAGGTGTTGTTGCGCAGCCTGGCAGAGACCCATGTCCAGCAGTGGACTGCAATAGTCTGAGTTGACATGAAATACCATAGGTAATAGGTAATAAGGGCTGGTGTCCGCAACTCCACGTCAATGCACGTATTTTGCGTACAGTACCCGGCAATAAATATTGCACATCGACCTTTGGAAAGAGACAATCGGCTAATTTCGGCTTCGTAGAGCGTTATCTCTGTCGCACGAAATACAAACAGTTCGGTATCTATTAGGAGCTGTTAAAACAATTATGATTTGCTTCTTTTGATAATTATTTTTGTTCTTTGTATAAAATGGTTTTGTGTAAAAAGGTCGATGTGCAATATTTATCGCCGGGTACTGTACTCATGAGTAAATACTATCAGGTCAAACGATCACAAGGATCTTCGAGCTGTGAGATCCAATATAAAAGCTCCTTTTTGCCATTTATTGCAGAGGTCCAATTACAAGTTACTTAAACAAACAATTGATTCATTGATTGTGATTTTTTCCCAGTTCATCGCACCCACATTTTGCTAGTTAAAAATAACTAGCGAAATATGGGTGTAACTATAAAAATACCTCTGTCTAACCCATCGAGGAATACAGCCATGATTTTATGCTATTCCTAGCAGTGCCTCGCGGTTTCACCCGCATAAGTTTCGATGCCGTAAGAATATCTGGATACAAAGTATTCTATGTGTTAATCCAGAGTAGCAGCTACCTCCATACTAAATTTTATCAAAGTTGGTCTAGCCGTTTGTACGTGAAGAAGTAAGAAACACACACAAATTTTCGCCTTTGTAATATTAGTGTGTTAAACAATTTATTCTACCAACATACATTCTCATAAGATACCTAGCGCATATAGCAGAGTTCTGATCACTTCCCAAGAAACTGGCTAGAGCATTTGGGTTATTATATTATTTAACTTAAGAGCTACGCCGTTGTCGGTGCTGCAATTTCCACTACTTGCCAACTTCAAAACTTCCTTATATACATCAAGACTTTTGCTAACTCTCTCTTTTCGGTTCAAAGATAAATGATTAAATTAAGTGCAGTGCAGTGGATGAAGTATTTGTCTGGGGCAATCTTTTGACTTTGTTTTTAATAGTTTGATATTCGACTTTCGTTTTCATGCTGTTTGTTTATATGAAGCGGATGAGCATCATTTTCGTTATTATTACTCACTAATTTCTATCCATGACTTCGCCTGCGTGAAATTTTTTGTTTTAACTTAAAATATATCCAACTCTCCGCTATACCGTGACTGTTCCATTACTGAAATAAAATTTGGGTATTGGATTAAATCGGTATGAGGAAAAGGGAGTAAAGTTCATTCATACTCCATAGAAAAGGGAGGATCCTCCGACCAGATGGGTGTCGTGTACATTGGGCCGACGATTGATTTTGGGACGTTGTATATAAACTGGTTGCGCGGTAAATCCTGCTTGCGCGATACAGGATTTTGCGTGACGTCAGTGTGACGCGTAGTTCAAATGTGGCGATGTAGATGCCGCCACAGGATCAGTAGCTGCAAAGAATACTCTTCACATATATATGTCGCATCATGGGTGGCCGAGATGCGAGTCATCGGGTCTTCTTCACGATCCGACATGGTTTTTAATAGGATGTGGGCACTGTTGTGGGTACTCGAACGAAAGATTATTTAAATCAAAATAACTTTATTTACTACACAAATGGTTGTACCAGAAACAAACACGTGCGTTAGTACTGAGCGTCTGCCAAGACTGCCGGAGGTTGACTGTCGCAACACTCCGCCCCTTCACCAGTCTTCGCTGCATCCCCTCTACCGACGATCGTGTCCAAGCGGTAGGGCGCGCTTGCGTTTCCGGTAACGATATTATTATGAACTACAAAAATAATCGTTAGATGGCGCTGCCTGTTGCACCATGGCGCCATCAATCCACGACACGGCCATCCCTGACTAGCACCCGTCCTCGGGTGTAGTACCTGTGGACCAAAAGTGCTCAGAGAGTATTCTAGCTCGGCTATCCTGCCAATAGACAAAAAGGTTGATTCTTAATGGTACTTTATTCTTTTTGAATCTAAGTACAGTAATCAACTGTCATGATTGACAGTGCCCTGTTATCAAGGCTTCGTACACAGTGCTCCCTGCACAACATCATTCATTGGAAAAGGTCCGATCAACAAGTTATCACACAGTAATTCTAACAATTCTGTTACTCTTTACCGTAATTCATAAGCAATGCATACTCAACTCACGAAACTTTTCTTTTAAATTTGTGCACCAACACAAACCAGAATCGCACCAACGATTCTTTACTTATCTGCCGCCACATATGCTACAACACATGAGGGGCTCTGTGCACCAACACAGACAAGAATCGCACCAACGATTCTTTACTTATCTGCCGCCACATATGCTACAACACATGAGGGGCTCTGTGCACCAACACAGACAAGAATCGCACCAACGATTCTCAAAAATCTAGCGCAATATGTGCTACAACACATGAAGCGCTCTGTGCACCAACACAGACAGAAATCGCACCAACGATTCCTTGTAGACCCATCGCCACATGTTACTCATGAGGTGCGGTCTTAAGTTTTGAGTTTGAGTATACAAGCCATTCTTAATCAGATTTGGTCTCACTACCACTGTCATCAACTATGACGTCCAATTCTCGAGGAACTTGGTGATCGGGGATCTTTCTCACACGATCATGGGGGTATTTGTAAGTTCGCTTAGAGTCAAGCGCCTTAAGTAGGTACCTGTCCCCGTCTAACACATCAATAATCTTAAATGGGCCTTTGAATTTAGGATCTAATTTCGTTTAATTCCTTTCCTCATTTTCAATTAAAACATAATCATTAACAGCCAACTTAGAAACCTGAGCCTTATTTTGGTCAAATCGATTTTTATCACAATTCGCGTTCTTTTCAATATTCTGTGTCGTGTGCTCTCTAATCTCATCTAAATTAACGCCAGTCACATCATCATCAGCGGTCACTAAACTAAGTGGCCGTGCTACTCTTCCTATCATCAACTCGAGAGGGCTAGACTTAGTGACCCTATTAATAGTAGAGTTCATAGCCAGCTGAACGTCTCCTAATGCGTCCTGCCAAGAGCGATCGCGACTAGTCTCTACAGCAGTCAACATACTCTTGAGGGTACTCATTACCCTTTCGACCTGACCATTTGCGCGACTGCCTCCAGTAGCAATCAAGTGCAACTCTATGTTGTTAGACGTACAGAAACTAGAAAAATCTTTGCTAGCAAAACAGCGACCTTGATCTGCTATTATGCGTTTCGGAGCACCAAACAACGCTATACAGAACTTAATAGCACAAATACTACTGTTAGTGTCGATGTTTAGCGAATGACGAAGTAGCCCAAATTTGGTAAACGCATCTATGATGACAAACACGTACTCCTTGATGTCGTTCTTACCAGACAGTTTACCCGAAGCGTCAATATGAATTGTGTGCCATGGGATATTGAACTTGGGAATTGGGTGAAGTTCTGCCTGAACTTTACCCGAGTGGGGCTTTGCTACTTTACAAGTGATACAATTGTCTACAAATTTTCTCACATATTTTGACATGCCTTCGAACCAATAGTACCAACCAACCCAAATGCATGACGGACTCATGGACGTTATTGATTACAGACCACCTAAGCGATCTAGGTACGATAGGCAAACATCGAGTGCGACCGTTGCGCTGAATCTTGCGATACAAAATATTTTTGCGAATTCCGTAGGTTTTGTGAGTTTCCTCAGGAAAAACTTCATTACGAAGATCAGACACAATCTTACTGATCTCTTCGTCCTTTTCCTGTCAGCTTGCAACCAGTTACTAGTGAGCTCAGCTAAATCAACACGCTTTTGTTCTACACGAGTGAAAGCTACTTTAGGTGTAGGGAGAGGATTTCTAGAAAGGAAGTCTACATGGCTCATTCTACTACCTTCACGATAAACAATGTCAAACTCTAATGACTGCATGTAGGCCCACCAACGATGAACTCGTGGAGACAAGTCAGTTTTGCTTTTAGAAGCTTTAACAGAACTGCAGTCTGTCACAACGGTAAACTTACGACCTAGCAAATAATGTCGAAAATGCTTTATGGCGTTAAAGACAGCTAACGTTTCTAATTCAAATGAATGAAACTTCGATTCGGCTGGGGACGTGCGACGACTATAATAAGCAACAACATGTTTTTTCCCATTAATCTTTTGAATAAAAATGGCACCATATCCTTCAGCACTGGCATCGGTATGTAACTCGATTGAATGCGCGGGGTCAAATATTGTTAGAACTGGCTCACTGGTTAAGTAACAAATTATTTTCTGACGAATAGCCTCATGGCTCGGTTCCCAACCAATGGACCTATCCTTGCCACTCGTTAAACGAAACAGAGGAGCCATCGTTTTTGAGAACCGTGGCACAAATTGTCTGAAATAAGTGGCCAGCCCTATGAACTGTCTCAGCTGAGTGATGGTTTTAGGTGGGGGAAGTTTAGACAAAGCAACAATTTTATTTGGGTTGGGTCTGATTTGGCCATTCTCAACAACAAGGCCAAAATATATCAACCCGTCGCTTGACAAATGAGCACTTAGCAAAATTCAGGGAAAAACCGGCTTTTGTTAACTTATCGAGTACAGTGCGAAGGCGAACTAAACTCTCCTCCACAGATGATCCTATCACTAAAATGTCGTCGACGTATGTAACAGCATAGCTATAAGCAACATCACCTAATGCTTTCATCACTGCACGCTGATAAACTGAGCTTGTATTCTTCAAACCGAACGGCATGGTCAAATATTCACACTGACAGTCAGGGGTGACGAACGCAGTACGCTCTATTGATTCAGGATGCACTGGAATCTGATGATACCCTGATAACATATCAAGACACGTGAACCATGTAGCACCACCTAACCTGGATATAAGGTCCTCTATCAAAGGCAGCGGAAACCTATCTGACACGGTGTTGTCGTTCAGTTCTCTGTAGTCGACACACATACGATCTGAACCATCCTTCTTCTTGACCAGCAACACTGGACTAGAAAAAGGCGAACAACTGGTGCTAATAATACCTGCTTCCTCTAACCCACGAACTTCAGCATTAATAACTTCGCGTTCACTAGCACTAAGCCTATAAGGGCGACGATTAACCGTTCGACTAGGATCTACAAGCCTGATTTGCAAATGTCCTTTCGTAACTCGGGATCTAGATACACCACTAGAAAACGAGGATGAATATTCTGACAAAAGATCAACCAATCGGGAACGAAATTCTGGTGGAACGTCTGTGTAGACTTTATTGAAATCAATTTGATAATTAGAATCATTCTTGAGCTTATTGGGAACTTCACATAACCCAACAACATTATCACGACACAAAACAACACTATCAGACGTCATACTGACGTTAAATCCCTGATCTAAAATCTCACGGCCAATTAAAATATCATTTTTAAGACAACTATCCGGTACAACATGAAACAATATCTCTAATCGTAAATCGTTAATCATAACCTCGGATAAAATTTGTAAGGTACTTTGCACACTACCGTGACCGATCCCGGTTAAATTTACAATGTTATTTACACGTTTGCCACTAGACTTTGACGCAACGCAATCTTTGATCAGAGAGCATTCGGCACCAGAATCGTAATAAAATGGGTACGACTCACCAGTATTCATCAGCACACCGCTGGGATTGCTAACATAGCAAACGTCAACGCATCGCTCACTGCTCGCCGCTGCTGCAGCCGCTGCCCCGGAACTGCTTGATCCACCTGCAGCGCCGGTGCCTCCACCATTGCTTCGTGGACATTTTGTTGCAAAGTGTCCGGAGTTGCCGCATCGGAAACAGATGTCCGGATGCTGCTTCGGTCCTGCAGAACTTGACGTCGAAGTTGTGGCATTGAGTGTCTTGCCTTTCACCTCACTTCTTGATCGGCAGTCAGCAGCGTGCGAAGTTCTCATCGCACCGTGACGTCATCGCTCCATTCTCCGTATTTTCTTCAGCTCGAGTGAATCCCAGTTCTGATGTCGCATCATGGGTGGCCGAGATGCGAGTCATCGGGTCTTCTTCACGATCCGACATGGTTTTTAATAGGATGTGGGCACTGTTGTGGGTACTCGAACGAAAGATTATTTAAATCAAAATAACTTTATTTACTACACAAATGGTTGTACCAGAAACAAACACGTGCGTTAGTACTGAGCGTCTGCCAAGACTGCCGGAGGTTGACTGTCGCAACACTCCGCCCCTTCACCAGTCTTCGCTGCATCCCCTCTACCGACGATCGTGTCCAAGCGGTAGGGCGCGCTTGCGTTTCCGGTAACGATATTATTATGAACTACAAAAATAATCGTTAGATGGCGCTGCCTGTTGCACCATGGCGCCATCAATCCACGACATATATTAAAAAATACATCTTTATAGTTTATAGTTATTAGTACATAGATTGCATTCGCAACATGTTTAACAAAATTGATGGTTATAGAAATGTAAGTAGAAATCGTATATTGTTAGTGCTCTTCGTTTTCAATCATTTCTATTTATCATTTTGCTTGATTTATTATAGTCTGCATTGTAGTTTCGTTTTCGTTTAATTTTTAATCTTATTTGACTTTTCAAGACAAATCCTAATGTAAATGCAAAAATATTGATATTTCGTCATCCATTACGGGAAGGAAAGATACTCGAGATTATCCTGTTGCGTCTCATTGAATGCAATTTGTAAGAGTGTATTGAGGAAAATGGCCTTCTATGGAGATCTTAGGCCGTAGGATGGCCTCCCATCATTACATTGTATTGTTATTTTTGCCCTCAATATCCTTGGGGACTTGAAAAGCTGAAATGTTAATACATCCAAGCTTATAAATAGGAGCGTTTTTCCTGAAATAAAACGCATATTAAATTACTTACCTAAATTCGAAGCTTAATTATTTGAGATAGCAACACTGTGTTCCCGCTTATTACCCTTCTCTTTCTACCCTATATATCCCTCTCTTTCGCACATCCCTCACCCTACACCTCTCACCACCTGGTGGGGCTCGTCGCTAATGTTCAGCGTTCGAGTCTCTTGTTCATTGCGTTGAAAATCAACAGGCAGAAATTATCTTAAGCTTCGAATTTAGGTAAGTAATTTAATATGCGTTTTATTTCAGGAAAAACGCTCCTATTAAATAACTTGACCGTAAATTCGAAGCTTAATTATTTGAGACGTGTTTGTTATCGCCTGGTGGTGAAGAACGCCAATGTGAGGATGATCAACTATGCATAGATAATTATAGTTCAGTGTATAGGGAATACAAGTTATGAAATGAGTAAGTATATCAAATCTAAGAAAGGTGAGGGATTTACATATCATTAAAATTAAAATTCATCTTGGAAAGACTAATAATAATAATTTTTATTTATTAGTGAAAAATCAGAAAAATAATAGTTCACAATTATTATCAGTAAAATGAAGTCATTTACAGAGTACATCAAGCAAGCTTGTAAAACAAAAATAACGGTCTCCCTTGAGAACTTACAATTGAAGATTTAGAATATTACTTAAAATAATAATACAAAATTAAACGACAATACAATTCAAATTAATCACTGCAATCAATTAACAGGATCAAATAAATTAACAATAATACTGGAATTAGAGACGGTTGGCATAACCTGGCGCTTGTAATATTTCTTAAAAGTATTTTCAGCTCTCCAGTTGCCTCTAGCTAAAATATTTTCGATTGGGAGATTATCGGACCAACTTTTAGATGCAACCGCGGACCTAAAACTACCGGGGGTCGCTATTATATTAGCTTCTAATAAAAGAGATCTAATCCAACCTGCTATTACTGCTCGCGAGGCTGGTCTTGCTTGACCTCTAATATTTATAAATAAATTATTGCATGAAGCCAAACTTCGTCTATTCTTGAGAATATCAATAGTTTGTTTTATCCAATATACAGGGTCAAGATTCCTGTTATCTGGGTTTTTTGTTAATTTCCAGCCCGATTGCCTATAAGTTGCAGAATCGGTCTTGGATCCAAAAACTGGCCAAAATACTATATTATCAGTAGACATAATCAAATGTTCTGAATCAACACTGAGCAGAGTCAGGTCGTGTATTCGTCTACCAGAACAAAGAAGTAATAATGCAGCTGTATGTCTGGATGTAGCAAAAATATTGTTTGAATCGATTGAACTATTTTTTAAATAAGACATAAGATCATCAATATTCCATATAGGGGGTCTGTTTGCTACCGGTTGTTTGAGAGCAATCGACTTAAGAACATGCTTAACTAAGGTATGAGAACTTAAAAGACCAGCTGCATCTGCATTACACAGTGTAGACACTACAGACTTATGCAAAAGGATAGTTTTGTACGAAAGTTTGTCAATTAAAAATAAATCTGCCAAAAACCGTGCTACGACTGAACCATCTGGATTGACGGGGTTAATTCTATGCTCTCCCGCCCATTTAAGCCATCGTAACCAAGCAACTTTGTAGGTCTTACGAGTTGAGTTCCGCCAGGATGATTGTAATAAATTGATTTGATCAGAATTCCAGTCTAATAGATTTTGATCCCACCCCCACATTTCCATACCTCTAGAGTTATATCTTGGACTTTGGGAGGTGGAAGGCCCGTTGTGTCCACTAGGGAATGACCGAGGTTCCGTATGGTGAATGGAGCTGCTATTGCTCGTGCTTTCAGGTCTCCCCTCCAGAACACTCGATTCCACCGAGGAACTACCAGGATGAAAATTCCGGAGGCTCGATTGAGATGTGCTAGTACTTTTGGCACGAGACAAGGTGGTGGGAATATCCACGCCAATCGGAAATTCCAGTCTATTGAAAACGCGTCGTGATGAATTGCTTGTTTGTCGGTTATATCTAACGATACATAGTTGGCAACGACATGTGCTGTTTCTGATGCAAAAAGGTCTATCACAGGGGTCCCGAATTTTCTGAATATCATTTCTGTGCAATGAGGTACCAGGTGCCATTCCACAGCGCTTCGACGCCGAGATAGGCGATCGGCAAGAATGTTGAATCTGCCTGGTAAATGAAAAACTTTTAGAACGATGCAATGTTGGTTCAGAATTTTGAATACCTCTTTTGTAATGTTCATCAGAGGCTTTGATATCGTCCCCCCCTCGTTGCGTAAGTAAGCAACTACTGTTTGGTTGTCGGACTGAACTAGGACTGTAGAGCACCGTAGGAGCTGACAATGGCCTTGTAGGACTTTTAAGATGGCTAACATTTCTTTTTGGTTGCAATGCAATAGAGCTTCCTGCTCGTTCCATGGTCCTGACAGAGGCAGATTGTCCAACTGTGCGCCCCACGCTAGATCGGACGCGTCTGTTGTTAGGAAATGACTTGGTGGTGGAATGTGAATCGGTGACGAGGCCTGGTAATTTTGTAGCCACCACTTCAGATTTGTCTGTGCTTCTGCTGGAACAATATGTAGCTCCTTTGACGATTTTGGAATTGAATTTAGGAATTCCAGCAAACTCCGATGATTTAGTCTGCCTTTTGGGACTGTAAAACTGGCAAAATTTAGCAGGCCCACTAGGCTTTGTAGTTTCTTTAATCCCACTCTGTTGTGCTTCAGAATTTGTGACACCTTGGTCAAAAGACTGTGATGTTTTTCTAATGGAAGACGTTTTTGATTGAGCCAAGGATCCCAATGAATACCTAGATATACTAGGTTCGTTTGAGGAGTAAGCTCGGATTTTGGAAAGTTTACTTGCCAACCTAGGTACTGTAGTCTTTTTATTACCAACTGAACTTGCGATTTGAGGATGTCCATATTCTGATGAGCAATCAAAAAATCGTCTAAATAGACAACGACGCGAATGCCTTCTTGTTCTCGCAAGGTCTGAGCGATCCAATTGGTCAAGGATGCGAAAACCTTTGGAGCTGTGCTCAGTCCGAACGGCAGGCATGTCATTTGGAGTAACTCTCCGTCGTAAATAAGTCGGAGAAAACGTCTTTGGGACTTGGTAATAGTCACATGAAAGTATGCCTGGGAAAGGTCTATTTTGCAAAGCCAATCCCGAGGTTGGAGAAAATCCGGTATCCGAAACATGTTTATAAGTTTGAAACGATCTGTGAGAACAAACTTGTTTAGGGCTTTTAAGTTGAAAATTGGCCGAAAGGAGCCTTCGCTTTTCGGAACCAAGAAAATTGTTGATAGAAAGCTTGGGGATAAATCTGCAATCTCGAGAACACCCTGCATTTTCATTTGATTTACGAGAGCCGTCATTTCTGTCGAAATGGGAATAGCGAAGGTATTCTTTTTCACGTTTGGTACAATTAGCGGCGGTCTTTGAAGAAATGGTATTCGATAACCTGTTATTATTTTGATAAGGATTTTTGGAGCTCCCAAGCTTTCCCAATGATGGACAAACTGGGATAACTGACCGGCTTTGAACTCGGTGCACCTGTGGGTGCGCTCTGATTTGTTGTGTTTTTGAAATGTCCGTTGACAGACCGGTTTTGGTGTCCAGCTCGTGATCGAAAGGAACCCCTGGTATTGGATGTCCCCCGTCGACTCGGGTTGTTGTTGCCTAGATATCCCTGAGGATATTGAGAATAGCTACCTCTCGGAGGAGCATTGTGTCTTGGATGTTCAGCTTGCGCATGACAGTATCCAGGTACGATAGCCTGTGTAGGCCCATTGTAATAGACCGCTCCCTTCGGAAGGCGGTTGTTAGGTATAGATCCGCTAGGGCCTGCTTGAGAGGCGAGGCTAGCGTTATTTGATTTAGGTGGAAAAAATGCTTTCTTAACCCCACCGATTTTCTCAAGAGCAGCCGTGAAGGAGTCGGCATTAAAAATATGTTGGCATGAAGGCGGAATTTTACGTAAATTCGTTTTTATAAGAGGGTCTCGTATGAATTTCATTATGCCGTCACGTCTCATCTGAATTATCTCGGCTCTGTGTCCGCATAATAATTGCAACAAATCGGATGACACTTTATGTACATCACCATTCAAAAATAACTCAATAATCTTTTCTTGTAAATTTTCAAAGTTCAAATCTTGTTGATCTTTTGCCCATGATAAGAAACTTTTGATAGTTTCTTGCAGAGCTTCTCTAACTTTCAATAAACAGAAGGTTTGAGCAGCATAGGCCCTATCCACTTGAGCCAATTGTCGCGATGCCTCATAGGCTTTAATTTCGTCGTTAATTTCTAATTCTACGAAACCTGGAGAATGATTATATATTTTTTGTGTATCGGCATAACGAACTTCACACCAGTGGCTATTATCAAAATGCTGAATACTGTTTAAGGCAGTTAAAAAGTCATTAGGGGCTACAGGAACTGACGGATCCTTTAATTTAGTCTGAATAGCAAACTCAAAAGAGGGTTCTTTTGCAGCTTCACTAGAACTACCTACACTTTCTTTATTATCAAAAAATAACTCGCGGCTTTCGTTCAAGTCTATACACGATTCATTACACCCATCCACAGGACCGGTAGGATTGTATGTATGATTACGTGAAAGTAAATCACGAAGCTCACCCACTTCCCTGGATAATTTATCGTACCTACTGCCCGTACGTCGAGATCGTTTGGATTTTCTATGACGGTGGCGCCTTGCACGTCTTCGTTTGCGGCTCGCCGAGTTACCTGTACTACTAGAGCTCGATGAGGTACTAGAACTACTGGATGAACTGCTAGTCGATCTGTTGCGAGACGTTTTAGGAGCCACTGACACTCTACCAGAATTGATTTCAGAAGGCACAGCCTGGTTATCCATCCTAGTACCAAACAAATCGAAAGAAATCCGCTATAGAAATAATTCGTCACGCAATCAGAAATATTTGGGAAATATAAAAATCTGAGGGTAGACAAAAACAAATATAAATTCATACAAAAGACTAATCAGCAATGATCGCCGACCATTTGCTAGATTATGTCATAATGTAGAAACGAACAGCATAACTGTTAGATAAAAATAATTGAATAAACACTCACATGTATGATGTTTACAGCTTTTCTGATACTTATTTAACCTCAAATAAAATTCGGTTATCAACAATAGTAATGCAATTAAATTATCACTTAGATTATATTCTTAAGGGAAATATTTATTAGGGTTCGTGATCGAACCATATGCAGCGGGAAACAGAACGCCAATGAACAAGAGACTCGAACGCTGAACATTAGCGACGAGCCCCACCAGGTGGTGAGAGGTGTAGGGTGAGGGATGTGCGAAAGAGAGGGATATATAGGGTAGAAAGAGAAGGGTAATAAGCGGGAACACAGTGTTGCTATCTCAAATAATTAAGCTTCGAATTTACGGTCAAGTTATTTAATAAAGCGGTGTCTTTGTTATTTTTGTGACTTTATGTGGTAGACAAGGAAAGAGTTCTGAAGAAAGTAAATGGGTGCTGCTGTATATTAGGTACCCATGTGTTTTTTAGAGTCCGACCGAAATAAAACTACCGAAAACGAAATTCTGCTTAAACTGCATTCTCTCTCGTAAAATAAAAATAAAGCCATTAAAATCCTTGAGAATTACCGACAACTGACATTTATTAAACAAAAGAAAAACATAAAATAATATCCTAAATACTAGATATTAACCGAAATAAACAAATAAAAACAGTAATATCAACACTTTTAATTTCGTCAGTAGGTATCATCATCATCATCACTTCAGCACAAAGACGTCCACTGCTGGACATAGGCCTCCCCCAAGCACCTCCACTTCGACCGGTTCAGTACTTCTCGCATCCAATGGGTTCCTGCGGCCAGCGGGTCAGTAGGCATACTTGACAAACATCAGTATTGCAAATGGCCGCCGTCAAATTGGGCTAAAGGTTTACTTACCTCCAGTAAAATGAGCATACACACCTTAAAAGTGCGTCTTACAGTATTTTGCCATTTATTTTTCCTCAGACATTTGTAATATTACAATATTTTGCCTTAGGGAGATATATCGTAGGTATCGTAATCGTGTGGCGTTTATGAGATACTACCTGTGCCCCGCGGTTTCACCTGCGTTCATTTGAGGAAAAAACCTACTAAAATATATTCCAATAGCGGTATCAACCGCATAAGTGTCGATCCCGTGGGAATATCGGGATAAAAACTATGCATAGTCCTTTCCCGGGACTCAAACTATCTCTATACTAAATTCCATCTAAATCGGTTCAGCGGTTTCGCGTGAAGAGGTAACAGACAGACATACACACTTTTGTATTTATAATATTAGTATATGGATTGTACGGACGCCAGCACATCAAGCTACCCGAAACTGTAAACTTTTTCCAATCAACTTTGAACCTTATGCTTTAAAAAATAAAAATAACTAAAACTAAAATAACATAATAGTTCCAATAAAACACAACTCACAATAATTTAACGCTTTTCAGACAGTGTCAAAATACGAATGCCTCCCTTGCGAATCCTGTCAGTTTTTATCACAAAATAAACAAGCCGTTCGTGGGACGCACAGGTATCCTATTATTTACGACACGCATAAAATAATGGTGTCTTTACCGTCACCGGAGGGTTTGCTAAAAATTTTATTTCTGTTCGTTACAACACCATAGACGCTATAAGATTATTGACATTTTATGGATGTTGTTAATTTCAATGATTAATTTATTTAAAAGACAAATAAACTTAGGTAACTAATTATCTGGAAGAACAAGAATAGTAACTCAAACTCAATGCATTTATTTCAATTAAACTATTTACAGACACTTTTGAATTGTCAACGAGTCGGATTGTCAGACAGACAGTTGAAGCCAGTTGCCCATTCCAAAACGTAGATCTATATGGAGAAGAACGGGCAAGAATGTCCAAGGGCACTCTTTTAAATCAAGATAATAATAATGATATATTACAAAATCCTGGGAACATAACCGCTTTGCGATCAGTTTGTAAACTCTTTACGAATGATCTTTTAACCGTGAAATATGTGTGGAAAAACGGTCATAAATCCGCTTAAATTATACTAGGTATAAAAGGTTCGCCCTTTATTACATCGGACGGTGAAATGTAGGTGTACACGTTCTATCCCTATCTTTTATCTTAGGAATAAAAGCGGTATTTTACAGCTTTTGGCTGATCTAAACTAATATTATGTTTGTTTGTAATGGATAAAGTCAACATATATCTACTTAACCAATTTTCAAAATTATTTCACCTGCTGAAAGCTGCATTATCAGCGAGTTAGATGGCCTGTATTTTTTTTTGTATAACGTGGTGTCTTAAAACTTCCACGCGAACGAAGAACGGGCAGAAAATAATTTAGAATATGTCGAGACTGTCATATTAATGCGTCAGATAAAAGTTATCTAATTATTGAGAAATCAGCCATCCAATTATTCAGAAGTAAATGCGTCACGTATTTAGATGTCGGTTTTTTCACAGCAACCTTTCACCTTGCCCATTTACCCTAAAACTATTTTAACGTAGGTACGTAAATCCGGATAGCTATACCTTGTGTACAATAAGACGCTTTGCATCTTCTGAAATTGAATTCCATTAATTAATTTCATTTGACCCCGTACTAACCTAGTTTTGGTAAACAAAGATCACAATCTGCTCCATCCAAAGGGTCAGAGGTGTGCTATCGAACTGTCGGTACAGGTCACCGAAGACGGATTGTGATGATTACATATTGGCTAGTGCAACAGTGTGCCCAAATTGAGCCATAAATGTGGCAATATTGTGAATAATGCGTCTAATATCATACAATCAAATCCATCAATCTGGCTAGCCTTTTCCAAACTATGTTGGGGTCGGCTTCTAGTCTAACCAGATACAGCTGAATACCAGTATATCACATGTTGCGACTACCTATCTGACCTCCACAAACCAGTTACTGGGTAATACGATACCCCTTGGCGTCTAATTTTATACCTGATGTTAAATTAAAATTTTGTTTTTAAGCAGGCCTAATTTCTTGTTTATCCCTTCGTGTACCGAACGTGGGTTCATGCGAAACAGAAGGGCTTTTTAATTGTTTATGTAATTACGGCATTAAACCGGTTAGATTCTATTGTTCTAAACAATTTTTTATTAGGTTTTACAACGGCTTTGGCGATAATACTAGAAAAAAAGACTTTCATAAAAGTATTAAGGCTCCTTCAAACGGGCGCGACACGCGATAAAATCGCGCGTGACACAAAGGCACCGCAAGTCGCGCAACGAGCGTTGCCTTTGAATCGCGCGCGATTCGCGTCGCGCGTCGCGGCTGTCTGCAGGAGCCTTTACTCCTGGGACCAATTTGTGGGCTGGAAAGTTTTGAAACTTTCCTTTTCTTTTAGCTAGAAAGCCAGATGTTGTTCAATGACCACAGTTTTATTACACGTAGAACATGTAGTGTGGAGTTTCTAAACAGGCCTTGAAGAATCCGTGATGGCCTCACGAAGAATAAAGTGGTACGCATCACGTAATAAAAGAAAAATCTTCGCTCGCACGCGTAGAATAGAATACTCTTTATTATGTACACCGTATAAATTACAGACATAAATATAGAAACTGTACTGCTGTACTTGCTTCCTGAAGTAAGTACTTAAGTCACAACCGTTGTGCTGGATGTTTGGTACTTGTAGAATATGACAGATATTTTATGTAAAGCATGAGATAACATTTATTGTAAAAACATATGAAAAATACAACTGTTTTTATTACCCTATCTTTGCCATGATGTCGGTAGTTTTTAAAAACCTGACTGAAATATCCTAAGCTACAAGGAAATTGTAATAAAAATGTCACCCTTTTTGGGTGTACACATATAATTATATTATGTATACAAAACCTTGTAAAACGTTTTAAAAGAGTAGGTAACGGTGGAGTTTCTTGCCCATTCTTCTCCATACGAAAACTACCTTTTGGAAGGGGCGACTACAATCAATTCAATTTTACTGTAAGTTTTGACGTTCAAAAGTGCCTATTTGAAATAAATGATTTGACTTTGACTTTGACTTTGGACCCCGGAGTCGGAAGAAAAGATACATAAGTGTGTTAATAGTTACGAGCCATCAGTCTGAGCTTCCACTGTCCACTGGTCACAAATCCGTAGTATACTACCATACTAAATTTATAACTGCAAAAGTACCTAATTATGTCTGTCTGTTGCCTTTTCACACCCTAACGGCTGAACGAATTTAAATGTTTACAAGCAGGGATAGAATAGGACCCGGGTACGACAAGGGATACCTTTTATCCCGGTAGTACGCTCCCATTAGATAATTTCCGACCCACGTGAGCGAAGTTGCGAGTAAAAGCTAGTCTATGTTCCCACTGCTGGGACACTGGCCTTCTCTCTGTGAGAGGGAGTGGGCCGTAATCCACCACGCGGGCCCAGTGCGGGTTGGTAGATGTCACAGTCTTCGAATTTTTGGTTCTAGGACGTGCCGGTTTCGTCACGATGTTTTCCTTCACCGTTTTGAGAGCAGTGGTGATGACATAATTTACACAAAGTAAAGCGACTGTCTGGATTCGTACCTACGACCTAAAACTTGTAAGTCGCGGCCGTTACCACTTGGCCACCACTGCTCTCTATCTATAGTTTAGTGCAAGAATAATCGATCCTCAAAGGTCCTCATCCTAACCCTCTTCATCCTTCTACAGGTTCTAGTGAACAGAAAAACATTCAACCTCCCCTTTAAAGCTAATACAGATAGCTAAGCGTACCGATTAGAACCAGGCCCGTGTCGGGTCGCGCGTACGTTTTCCACGTGCGCCTCAAAGAGCTGTCAGCATCAACCGAAGGGGCCCGCCAGGGCCGAAGCCTGCCGGGTCAGCGGAATTGTCCGAAAGGGTTACCGCTGGCCCGGAACATAAAGGGCTAAGTAAGGAACACGGGTGGGTTTTAGTCAGTAAGAGTCTGACACTCCCTTCCGCTCCACCCAGAGCGGGAGGGGTCATTTGATGATTTCCCATCCTGAAGAAAAAAAAAAAAAAGCGTCATCACAAAATGCTAAGAGATGCGTCAGTGCAAGTACTATGAGAGCAAACTTCACTACAGGAACACGTATAGATGGTTGGATATGAAAGGAACGACAGACATGACGTGTATTTGTGTTAGAATGTAGTGCCTGGAGCTGTGCTTTTACTATCCCAGAAAATACCGGTAAAGTAAGTGGTTTTCTCTCTCGTAGAATCTTTTACAACATGATTGCTATGAAGTCCTAGAATGAATAAATAAATTGAAACAATTTAAATTATGTAGATGCTATTGTAATAATGAATATCATATTTTTGATAGCTTTAAGCTGTTTGTAACATCTTTTTTACAATATGAAATGCGATAAATGAATATGACTATGACATATTAATCACTGTTGGTACTGACCTAGTATTAGGCCCCATACACACGGAGTTGATTACTACAATATTTGTCTGTATAATTTTGGAATTGAATTATCCTATTTGTTTCTAACCATATACACGACGGCGTATGACTTTCTACCGTAAAATATGATACCGATTCGATCATTCATCGATTTGTGAAAGCCTACTTTATTTTTATAAAAATTAGTTATCTAAACACCGCTAAACCGTTGTACGAGTATCCACACGTCAGTTTAACACATGAACTAGGTATGAAAAACACGCTGACTGCTACGTTTGACTGTTTCGATTTACTACCTTAGATATAATAACGCAAAAAACTATTTCCTCGTTATTAAACATGGCTTATTAGAAGGAAAACATAATGGCCATGATTTTTGAGAATTTCTGAACGTGCTACCGTTTGTCCAGCACTTGAGATTCTCTTACATATTCATTAAAAACACAAGCCCTATTCCTTTCAAACAACAAAAGAAATGACTGACTTACAACGAACAATACGTAGAAAATTAAACTCTAAACAACAGACCTACCAGCCAAGAATCATTTCCACGTAGTAAGCAATTGTTTCACTCTGTACAATTTCATAACAGCCGGAGAGAACGTTAAGTCTACAGTTGTAGTTGCTAGGTAGGTACTTGTTTTAGTTAGTAGTTCCATTAGTTGTTATATATTTCGAGTTTAGGTGTACAGACTAAGTATATTATAGATGTTGGTTAATCAAAGTGGTGGGTGGGGGTGGGGCCTTATTTATATTAGTATTGTTTTAATGCAGTGGCGATTTACAGAGAATTTTAACTAGAATGATGGATTTCCCCGTGCCGCTTAAGTTTAGCAATTCTTCGGGCTATGTCGGTTACCTTGGTTCTCCTGCGGATCTCCTCATTGCACATTGCTCACAGAACAGATGGCCGATGGGGCCGAAAGGTTCTGGAGTTGCGATCGCGTACCGGAAAACACCCACAAGGTGATCTGACGACCTTGTGAAGGCCGCAGGAACCAGTTGGATGCGAGAAGGACAGAGCCAGTCGTAGTGGAGGTGCTTGGGGGAGGCCTATGTCCAGCAGTGGACGTCTTTCGGCTGAAATGATGATGGATTTCATAGAAGAACGAACTGTAAATTATCATCAACATCATCACTTCGGTCGAAAGACGTCCTGCTAATCTGGAGAAAGGCCTTCCCCATCGCCACATCGATTAGAAAAAAAAAAGAAATTGTAAATCATCATTCTCTTGTCCATATCCCAATTTCCTTGGGGTCGGCGCAACATGTATTTTTCTTCCATACATCTCTATTAGTCGCCATCGCAATAGTCACAACCTTTCTAACCATATCATCATTCACACATTCCATCCATCATTTCTTGGTCTTCCCATAATCGTATAGCCATCCACATCCATACTCAAAACTCTCCTCACGACATTTTCCTCATTTCTCCGTAACACATGCCATGACAACCGATTTCCACACAACTTTTCAGTTACCGGTGCCACTTTCAAACTTCCTCCTATGAACTCATTTCTTATTCTATCCATTCGTGTAACACCACACATCCCTCTTAGTATTCTCATCTCAGCTACATCCAATTGCCTTTCATTCATCCTTTCTGTGGTCCAACATTCTGATCCATACAAGACAGCAGGTCTAATCATGGTTTTATATATCTTCCCTTTAAGTATTAGGGGATTGCGGGAGTCGCAGATTGTTCCCGTGACTTGCCGCCATTTTATCCATCCAGTGTTAATTCTGTGCTTAACCGTTCGATCTACTTCACCCTCGCGGCACATGTGCTTCTAAACTGCCCCATGGTCGCCACGTACAGGGCAAAGTACTTCGGTAACCCAGGTACCCAACATGAGACGGTCAATAACATCAAGGCATTGCTGGCTTTCCTTGAGGAGCAGGGGTGGATCAAATGATCGATTTTCCTACCCGTACGCAAAATACGCGCATTGACGTGGAGTTGCGGACACCAGCCCGTATTACCTATTACCTATTACTTCGCCATCGCTTTGCACTAGTGAACCGAGATACCGAAACTCGGAGCAGACTGCGAGAAGTGCGCCATCAAGCGCTATGGCTACAGAACTGGAGAGACCGCCGAAATCGCAGAACGAAAATCTAAATGATTAAACTAAATGGATTAGGTACTTATCGATTAAGTACTCTAATGACCTAAATAATGCCACTGATGCCGTAATCAACGTGGCCACTGATTGGGCTCAAACCATATAAAAAAAACAGTGGCACTCCGGGAGTGCCGACAGAAGTGAAAACAAAACACAAACAGAATACTTTGCCATCACTCACTGACATCACCTAGACTAGACATACTCATGTGCTGACATATCGTATATAAATTAAAACCGAATACCTAGATCCCGAGGACAGCCGAACACATCCGAAGCGGATATTTTTTAATCGTCTTATAAACAAAACACGCGCAGTGTCGATTACGATAACAGTGGCACGAGTTCAATGGTTTTTTCCCATCTCAAAAAAATGCCCAAAGCGCCTAAAGAAATTTTACACTTAAAAAAAACAACGAGGTATAATGCGATCGACACGAAAGAAAGAAGGTATCTGTTTGGGTTACATAAATTAAAATTACTATGTTTTCAACCTTATCAGGTTTTGTGAACAAAACCTCTTGATATTGTATGATAATCTTATCAAAGATCACCCGAAGTCATCTTGAAAATTTTGTGGCCTTTCCAAAACTTTGAAACTCTCAAAAGTTTTCACTTGTTTCAAATCCCACGTGTTTTCTGAGAGATAGCCAACAAGGCTTTTCTTTAAACTTCGTACCATCCATCATTCTTTTGTGTTTGAAGTTCATTCAAGAATGATCCATCAATTTCATCGGTCATACTTTTGATTTAGAGAGCAAGAATTTAATCTCTATTTTTCTTATCGCTTTGGTTTCTGGCAGTACTTGAACACATATATTCGTTGAACGTAGTTTTAAGTGATACAAACACATTTAGTTTTGGCACTGTTTAAGGTGTTTGCCTAGATTCGGTGAAGAAACATCAGAGACATGACTAAATGCCCGGTTCCCGGAAAATATTACATTTAACTCCTTTTTAAACCAGTTGAGTTTTTCGAAGATCTTGTTCAGCGTCTACATCGACGTCGTCTTCGTCGTCTTTTTCAACTATGCATCACATTGACGTCACACAAAATCATGCATCGCGTAAGCTTCTATCCTGTTGCTCAGGTTATAGACATATGTCTCTATAACCTCAACAAGGAGATATTTCTTACATAAAACCCAACCGGAATTAGTAACAGTGTCCAAGCTAGGGTGGGTGGTAGGTTTCAGATAAATTTACCTCCGAACATTATGTGTCTCAAGAGTACCGTTTTCTAAGCAAAGTTATTAATCCAACCGCCTACTGACAGCATTTTCTGATATTAGTAGGTATATCAAGCAATCTTTTTTTGAAAATGTCCACATAGTCCTTCCTTATACACCGCCACTTCGACCAGTTCTGTACTTCTTGTATCCAGCGGAATCCTACTGAACTGCAATAGTGATTATTAACCCTTAGTAAAAAATGTTGATATAACATGGTTGATTTTACACGATTAACAAACAATTGATGCGATACAGTAAGAAATTTCATTGCAACGCTACAGCTTATGTTACCTCCCTTTTGAAGTATTTTAAATGAATTGTGGCACTTTATGAGTACTTACTTATCCTTATTAAGGCGTCGTTGATGTTTTAAGACCACGTTTAGACGTCTTATAAGTTTAGACAAGTTTTAAGAAGGACATTATATACTTTAGCTTTAGCGACACTCAACCCCGTAAAGCTGCCTATTCAATGAAGTGATAAGGAACGTTGAAGGACCAGTAAAAGTCCTCTGAATTCACGCCTCGTGGAATGTCCACGAGGTCATGTGACCACAGCAGTGCAGAAAACAGTTTTATCCATTCCAATCACATAACGTTTGGTGTGTCCGCTCACTTTGTCCCCTTCGAAGATCTTGTCCTTCTTGAACCACGCCTTTTTTAGTGCACAAGCCTTATAACGCTATCGGTGACCTCTAGCGACAGCATCAACTTTAAAAAGAGCTGCAGTAAGGGTTTCAAGAAACTGCATCAGTACACTGCCATAGCAAGCATCTTGCATTGGCGTACAGCAAGCCGATGTGTGCGGCCGATGACTTTCATGGGATTCATTATATCTCCTCAAACTGCTTCACATTTCATAAAACCACTTTTCTAAGCTTACTCACCTCGCTTTGTTGGACCGGCAGCCTTAAGGTCAGTTTTCCAAAAAGCACCTTGCTACTTATTACAAATAGATTTCTATCTCGGTCAGTTTTTGCCACCTTGACATTGACTGATGTGTCTTTAAGGGTTCGATAGGAGAAGGTCACATTTTGCGGCGTAGAACATGTTTTATGGCCATGTTTGTATTTTATTATTTATATGCTGGAGCTAATACAGTTTGACTTTGATGTTAGTAAAGACGTTACTGACAATTGCGAAGGAAAAACATGATGAGGAAACCTGGACGTAAAACCAACTACAGTACCCGGCGATAACTATTGCACATCGACCTTTGGAAAGAGACAATCGGCTAATTTCGGCTTCGTAGAGCGTTATCTCTGTCGCACGAAATACAAACAGTCCGGTATCTATTAGGAGCTGTTAAAACAATTATGATTTGCTTCTTTTGATAATTATTTTTATTCTTTGTATAAAATACAAAAAAGGTAAAGGTTGATGTGCAATATTTATCGCCGGGTACTGTAACTTCTGCCCGCGACTTCATCCGCGTGAAATTTCACTCTCACCCCATTCACCCTCTTAGGGGTGGAGGTTCGAAAAACCCTTTCTTAGTAGATACCTACTCTTCACAAAGATCCAACTTTCATGTCTCCAGTTTAGGCTGTGCGTTGATATATCAGTCAGTCAGGAATTTGAATTTTATATTTATAAATCTTAAATCGGTAACCCGTCTTCAGCAAGCTTGGTTGTGCCTTCTCTGTATAAGATGAGGCTTTTGCCTTGCAGTGGGAAAATAATAGGCTGGTATTATTTACCTGGTATCTTTGAAACGCAGAGCAGATTTGGTTAGGCTCATGTGCATTTTTTTAAGGTTCCTGCGTTAAGTATTTTGGATATATCACGCTTTGTGTGATGAACTCGTCGAGTCCAATTTTACTCGGAAAATCATTTCTTCTTAATTAAATGCATTTCGATAAATCTTTCCATAAAATATCGTCATTGATTGTGTGCACACAGACCATTAATTATCTCATTTTCAACGTCATCGGCATGATTATGAGTATACATACTGAATCATCGAATAATAGAGTGGTGGTCTATCCCTCACGAGAATCGCGTGATGTTAAACTGTCAATCTATATTCTACGCAAGAGTTGCATAATTATAAAATTCAAATCCCTCAATAATTAAATTTTATTCCTGAAATGAAACAGTTACTAAAATTGGGTCATAATGTTACTTGTAATTTATAGGCAATTTACCTGTCAGTGTTGTTACGAAAATACGTAATTGCTAGCATTTCAACATTCAAGCACAACTGGGTACTGTACAATACATTTAATTTAGTAGGTATAACCACTGAGTTACTGTACAGTTTATACAGCACCCTAATTAATTATAACACACTTTCAACGTCAATCTGAATCATTCTGAAGGATATAATTAATCCATTGCTTCATGAGTTCGATAATTAACCTGAGGTAGACTGGTAGAAAATGCCCAAGTATTAAAGTCCAGGAAATTAAAACAATTTGTCAGGATATCACTCACAATTTTTATTAAGTTTTCTACAAAATCACTTAACACTTGTATACACTTCAACTGTTCGACGTCGACTGCCCAACGATCGTGCGCACTACTTCCCACCACTTGTTATATTTTTACCGGAAACACTATTATAATAAAATGTGGTGGTACAACCGGAAGTAGTGCGTGCGGTAACACTTAATTTTATTATTAATGTAAACAGTAAATATTGTATTTATATTTAATAACAATAAATATTGTTACTAAATTTAAATACAGATAATAATTTAAACATGTCTATGATTGATCAAATTAAATATCTAAAAATGATTAACCGACCGGAAATCAGACTATCGAAGAAAGAGTTTCTAACAGTCGGCCTTTCCTGATACATTTCCCGTCCCGGGAAAATTAATTCTCACACAAAACAAACAAACAAAAAAAAATAATAAAAAAAATAACGTAATTAAACCGATAAAATAATTACTCAGCTTATTTGTGTACTTTCTTAAATCTACGTACACTTTTTACAATTGAAATATTAATGCCTCGACATATATTTAATATGTGTCGCTCAGTAGCTCAGACATATTCTCAGGTAAGTCATTTAACTTAAGATGTTAAGGCCTCAAACATATCCTTAACACCTGTCTTAGCTGAGACATCAGACACATTCTCAGATAAGCCACTTAATTTAAGATGTTAAGGCCTCAGACATATCCTTAACACCTGTCTTAGCTGAGACCTCAGACATATTCCCAGATAAGCCACTTAACTTAAGATGTTAAGACCTCAAACATATTCTTAACACCTGTCTTAGCTGAGACCTCAGACATATTCTCAGATAAGCCACTTAACTTAAGATGTTAAGACCTCAAACATATTCTTAACACCTGTCTTAGCTGAGACCTCAGACATATTCCCAGATAAGCCACTTAACTTAACTTAAGATGTTAAGACCTCAAACATATTCTTAACACCTGTCTAAGCTGAGACCTCAGAAATATTCTCATATAAGCCACAAACGCCACATACATACTTAACTTAAGATATCATGGCCTCATACATATCCTTAATATCTCTTTAGCAGAGACCTCAGACATATTCTCAGATAAGGTATTAGACTTAACTTTACTATAATAGCATCATTACCAATCAAACTCAAATTAGTCTGTGTTGTCATTTTCCGGCACCTCAGACTCTGAGTCCGATCTATTAAAAACTATCCAGGGGTGAATTTTATCTACAGAAAAGATACCGCTAAATTTTCTATTTCCCTTTTTAGATAGTGGTGTATCTTCAATTACGTATCGGTCGTTATCGAGGACTTCTGCAATACGATATGGTCCTCTTAGTTTAGGAACCAATTTCCTACTTTTTCCTATTGATGGAACATCTCTTTCTACCCTTACAAGTTCTCCTATCTTATAATTGACTTCTTTCCTAGTTTTATCATAACGTTCTTTTTGTATGTCTTGATTTTCTTTAATATGTTCTGAAATTTCTTTTCTAGTGTCCTCTAACGAAATGGCCGAACTTTCAGTGTCGTTTGTAACGTTAAGCTGTAATAACGCATTTGAGGTACTCACTAAATTAAGACCAAACAGTGCCTGAGCAGGACTTTTCCCGGTACCTTTGTTTAGAGTGTTATTAAGTCCCCACTGAATTTCTGAAATATGTTCGTCCCATTCATTTTCGGATTTGCCATAATTAGTAGCTGTCAATGCTGATAAAACAGTTCGATTGTATCGCTCGACTTGGCCATTGGCCCGCGGAGTCGCAACAGCGTTCATTACATGTTTAATACCTAATGAACTTAAGTAATCTTGAAAACTTTTAGAAGTGAATGACGTACCTCTATCGGAAATAACACGTCTTGGAACACTAAATGTGTGAAAATAGTTTTTCATTGCTCTGATGGAATGGACAGACTTAGTACTTTTAACGGGAACAATTATCACAAACTTCGTAAAAGCGTCAATAATTAATAACAGATATGCATTTTTGTGCTTACTTCTAACAAAAGGACCTAAATGATCAATATGTACAGTATGGAATGGTTGTTCAACCTTCTCAATGGGATGCAATTTGCCTGACTTTTTCCCAGTTGGTATTTTAGAGTGGGCACATTCTAAGCACGACTGAACATACTTTTTAGTGAATCGTCTCATCTTAGCAAACCAGTAATTATTTTTAATTATTTGTAACGTTTTATCAAGACCGAAATGTCCAATTTCATCATGGTTTGACTTCAAAATTTGCCATCGAACGCCTTTCGGTACAACCCAACGATCACCAGTATCTGTTTTCCTGTGTAATAGTCCCCTTTTAACAACAAAATTATTTTTAATTTCTAAAATATTATCATTTTCTTTATCATTTAATATAGCAATAATTCTTTGTAACTCAGGATCGTTTTGTTGTACCGTGGCTACCCAATCTGTATCAATTCGTCTTACTTGTAACTCTATTATTTCTGATGAAATGGGATTTCGGCTCAGAGCATCTACATGAGCCATACTTGTGCCTGGCTTATAAATTATTTGAAAATCGAATTCTTGTATGATGCTCCACCATCTTGCAACTCTTGGCAGTATATCCCTCTTTTCAAAGGTTGCACGGAGAGAATTGCAATCGGTAACAATAATGAAATGAATCCCTAACAAATAAACTCTGAATCTCTGCAGCGACATTACTACAGCTAGCGTTTCTAAGTCATAAGATGTGAATTTGGCTTCTTCAGGCGATGTCTGTCTACTGTAAAATGCTACGGCACTAAAAGGGACCTCTTTATTTGGCCTTTGCATCAAGATTCCGGCAACCCCGACTTTAGACGCGTCTGTATGCAACTGTGTTTCGAATTCGGGATTATAAAATGAGAGAATGGGTCGTTTAACAAGTTCTGTTTTTAGGTTTAAAAATGCAGATTCTTCTGCGTCTCCCCAACGCCATTTAGAGTCCTTTTTCAAAAGATGTGTTAGTGGTTTCGCGATAATTGAAAAACCTCTTATAAATTTTCGAAAGAAACTCGCTAATCCCACAAACTGCCTAATCTTATGTTGGTCTGTTGGTCTGGGAAATTGGTCCACGGCTTCGATTTTCTTTTTGCCTGGTTTTACTCCGGACTCGCTAACTTCAAAACCTAAATAATCTATGGATTGTTTCAGAAAATTACATTTTGATAAATTTAGTGTGATGCCGGATGATCGGAAAAGGCTCAGTATATCATGTAGCCTTTGCAACCCTTCTTCTATTGTTCTGGATGGTATAATTACGTCATCCATGTAAGCAAACGCCTCCTTGAATCTCGCGTTCCCCAAAACACTATTAACAGCTCTTTGAAATGTTGACGGCGCATTAACTAGCCCAAATGGCATGCGGTTAAATTCATAATGACCATCTGGGGTCACAAAAGCTGTCAAATGCTTTGCCGATTCTGCCATTGGTATCTGATAATAACCGGATGCGAGATCAAGGGAAGTAAAATATTTATGACCTGACAGATTATCTAACTGATCATCTATACGGGGTAGAGGATAGTGCTCTTTGATAGTCTTTTTGTTTAGTGCCCTAAAGTCAATGCAAAGACGATAGTCACCAGTCTTTTTGCGTACTAATACGATTGGGGATGCGTAATTTGATGATGACTGTCTAATTATTCCCGAGTCAGTCAAGTCTTTTATCATTTCTCGAACTACGTGCCTTTCTGAATGAGATAATCGATAAGGTCGGTACACCACAGGCGTAGTATCACTAAGGTTTATGTTCATTTCGGAATCACTTATACACCCTAACTCTTTAACCGAAAAGGCGAAACAGTCCCTAAACTCATTTAACAACTCAGTTAATTTGGTTCTATGATCAGATCCAATATTGTCATCCACCTGTATCATACAAGCTTCAATTTGGGGTGTTACTGTATTATCTGGACAGTGTTCTATTCTGCCAATATTTAGTGTCTGTACTTCTCTTAAAGGAAGGGCCCGGAGCAGTAAAGTGTCTTTCAGCAATTCAAACCCAGAGTTTAGACCCTTAACCACAATCGTTCCCCGTCCGTTACTTACTTGTACTACACTTTGAATAATCTCATATTGTTTATGAGCATCCTGACAAAAACTAAGTTCAACAAATAAATCGCCTGAATATCTTGGTTTAGTATAAATACTGACTGGGGTATACCCATGTATAATAAGTGAGTTATCAACATACACCAATATGTTTTTAGTTATATTCGTGGTTATCTTAAGCTGGTCATTAGTTTTAAGAACCACAATGTGTTCTTGTTCTGTGAATGTCTGTCCTAGTAATAAAGGAACTTGTAATAATTTATCAGGAACGATAAGAGTTTCTACCGTAGCAGTGACTGAATCTACTTTTATTTCAACACTGCATTTACCTAAGCAATTGACAACGCTGTCCCCAAAGCCTCTCAATACAGGTAGTTCTGATGCCGACCAAGAGTTAACTAATTTTTTAGCCGCAGACTCTTGCAGCATAGAACATTGACTTCCGAAGTCTATGAAACAATCGAAATTCAGACCATTCACGACGGCGGTTTTAAAATATTTGGAGTCACTATCCGGTTCTTTTGAAATTCTTAAAACTGTTTTATTATTAGTAGATTCTTTGGAGCCTGGACAACTGTCGGCTAAATGCCCTACTTGACGACATTTATCACAACGCTTGATTGGTAATTTGCATTTGAAATATGGGTGCCCCTCTTCACCACAATTATAGCATTTTGTAAGCCTATAGTTCTTATTGTTCCTATTATCATGATCATTTTGAGCTCCTTTTACTGTCTTAGATTGTTTGCTATCAGCGTCGCCTGCCCGCAAGGATGAGTTTGACTTGTTAAACTTCTTTGTAATTCTTATATTTCTGAGATAAACTAATAATTTATCAGGTTCCGTGAACTGTGTGGCTTCTGCACTTGTTCTGACAGACCTGTCCTCGATTCCAAACAAGATACAATCTATTGCATTTTTACCATGTATATTACAGCGATTCAATAAAACAACCTTTTGATAAAAATATTCTTCTAAAGACTCGCCAAAATCAGCCCTACAAGCAAGCATTTCCGTTAATAGCTGACCATAGTTCTGGTCACTTGGAAATGCCAATTTTAATTTGCTCTGCCATTCAGCCCATGAAAACAGAAGGCTAGGTAGTCCCTGATACCATTTCTGAGCCAATCCCGCTAATTTAGGAAGGGCATAATGGACAGTCTGCCTTTCGGTCCAATGATAAATCTGAGCACATTCGTTAACTTTACTTATCCATGTTTCTATTGTTTGAGTTCGTTTACTCGGATCAAATTCTGGTATCACATTCAAAATCGGAAAACGTTCACTACCCCGGTCTGCTTTCATGGCCTGCATGAACTCTTTGAAAACCGAAACTAAACTGTTAGTATTAGTATCTGCGTCTTTTATAAAATCAAAAGGACTCACCACTGCTGCTGGTGTAGTAGTGTCCGAATGCGATGGTCTCGCCATATCTTCACTACGTCTTCGCGGCATGTACGATGCGTCGGGACCATGAGCCACCTCCCGACATGGCGACACATCGCACAAGCGCGGCGCATCACGCATCCGCGAAGCACCACGCGACGGTGACGCGCCATGCGCCCCATCACGCGCCGCATCCCGCACCGCATCACGCACCAGCGACGCATCACGCGCCCCATCACATGACGCATCACGCGTCGCAACTCGCGCAGCATCACGCATCCGCGAAGCATGGCGCGATCGCGACGCATCACGCGCCGCATCCCGCGCCCCATCACGCACTAGCGACGCATCATGCGCCGCATCCCGCGCCCCATCACGCGCCCCATCACATGACGCATCACGCGTCGCAGCTCGCGCAGCATCACGCATCCGCGAAGCATGGCGCGATCGCGACGCATCACGCACACGTGACGCATCACGCGATCGCGACGCATCACGCGCCGCATCCCGCGCCCCATCACGCACTAGCGACGCATCACGCGCCCCATCACATGACGCATCACGCGTCGCAGCTCGCGCAGCATCACGCATCCGCGAAGCATGGCGCGATCGCGACGCATCACGCACACGTGACGCATCACGCGATCGCGACGCACCCCGTACCCGCAACTCTTCACGCGATCGCGACGCATCACGCGTCAAATCACGCGACGCATCACGGCGCCTTGAACCACGACTGCTGCGAGGTGCATTGTGATCTCGCGACTCGCTAGTTCTCGATGCACTTGGCTCGTCATGCTTGCGGCGAGTTTTGTGACGTCTCCGCACAGCAGACTCAGAGCCACTTGGTGAAGAGTCGTATGACTCCCTTGTCAGTCGTTGAGACTTTCTTTTGCGAGTCATGATCGCTTTTATGGGCATTCAGTCCTTCACCGAGGGCGATTATTGATCGCTATCCCGATTATATCTCACTTCTGAACTATTAAAGTCCAGGAAATTAAAACAATTTGTCAGGATATCACTCACAATTTTTATTAAGTTTTCTACAAAATCACTTAACACTTGTATACACTTCAACTGTTCGACGTCGACTGCCCAACGATCGTGCGCACTACTTCCCACCACTTGTTATATTTTTACCGGAAACACTATTATAATAAAATGTGGTGGTACAACCGGAAGTAGTGCGTGCGGTAACACTTAATTTTATTATTAATGTAAACAGTAAATATTGTATTTATATTTAATAACAATAAATATTGTTACTAAATTTAAATACAGATAATAATTTAAACATGTCTATGATTGATCAAATTAAATATCTAAAAATGATTAACCGACCGGAAATCAGACTATCGAAGAAAGAGTTTCTAACACAAGGCATTAAGTCCGCCTTTGTACGGACGCCAGCACGTCAACCTACCACAATCTGTCAGATTTCTTTAATAGATTTTTAACTTTATCGCTAAAGCATAAGGTTCAAAGTTGATTGGGAAAATCTGACAGATTGTGGTAGGTTGATGTGCTGGCGTCTGTACATTATGTGCATAAAGTTTTAATAAATAAATAAAATAAATTAACGCAGTGGATGTTGTTTAAGTGTCAAAATGAAAGTCATTGCTATTATTAGTGTTTTACGTAATTACCCCTCTGGTCGTGCAGCCAAATAAGCGTTAAGAGCGTTTACGCCGTACGGCATTTCACACAAACTTTCAAGCTCTTGTTTTTCGAAATGAATGAACCGATTTTAATGAAACTTCATACACATAAGCAGGATACAAATGTCTAAAAAGTTACTTAAAAACATTTTCGAAATTTCTTATTTAAAAAAAGATAACCGAAAATATCTGTTTCTATGGAAAATTGAAAATCGGTCTAATTTGGCTGTAACTATTTTTCGAAAATGTTCTTAAGTAATTTACCCTTATATCCACAAAAATAAAGACCATTATGATTTGGACAGACTTAGCAATTGGGGCAACTCAATAGCAACCTTTTGCCACGACAATAAAGATCACTGTGATTTTGACAGTGATGCAAACTCAAACTCAAAGCATTTATTTCAATTATACCATTTACAGGCACTTTAGAATTGTCAAAAAGTCGGTCAGTCAGAAAATATGAAGCTAGTTGCCCATTCCAAAGCGTAGGTACCCATGGAGAAGAACGGGCAAGAAACTCCATGGACACTCTTTTAAATTATATTTTTACAAAAATATTAGTTCCATCATTAATGTCAATTTATAATTATATATGAGAACGATGTAAAAAAGACGTACGCGTTAAAAGCGTCCAGAGTACAGCAAATGGTAAGAAAACAACAATACAAAATTAAAATAATTAAAAATAACCCGAGGCAGCTAAGTGATGACCAGCCCCAACTGACGGCGCCCGTTCACGAACATGACGCATAGATCAGCACCATTCAGCTCAACCATTTTGAAGGGAGCTAAACGATCCAACACACACGCCACCGCGCACCGTCAGCGAGACATTTGTGTGAGCATGACATACTATCAGCAATATCAGAGGTAATTTAACTGTCAACGGACTGTACAGAGATGATTCTAAATGTTAAAATAACCAACATCTGCTTAAATCAAATTCGGAACGAGGCATGAATATTAATTCAGTTGATTATTCAGGCATAAGCCCGATTTAAATCTGTCTGTTTGTGTTGTTTTTGCAGATAAACAAAATAATAAAGTAAGTATAATTTTGTTTGTTTATACAAAAAATTAGGGCGGGTTGTTTCACATCCACTTGACGCATGCGTCATATACGTCAAAAATGGCGCTAATTATCGTCAAACCAAAAAAAGCGTTGTTTCAAATTACAATTACAAAATTATTATTTTTTTGTTAAATAAAATAATTTTGTAATTGTAGATATTATGTTTAAAATTTATGGCTGGTCGTCAAATATTAACGAGTAGGAATCATTATTATTGACGTACATATGTTACGTTTACCAACTGTTTGAAACAACCAGCCCTTAGAAAGCAGTGGTGGCCCAGTGGTAGCGGCCGCGATTTATGAGTTTAGTTATAAGGTCGTAGATTCGAACCTTGACAGGCGCTTTACTTTGTGTAAATTATCACCACTGCTATCAAAACGGTAAAGGAATAATACATCGTGAGCAAACCGGCATGTCCTAGAACCAAAAATTCGAAGACATGTGACATCTACCAACCCGCACTGGGCCCGCGTGGTGGATTAAATCCCACTTCCTCTCTAAGAGGGGGGCCTGTGTACCAGCAGTGGGAACGTTATGTTACGTCATAAGATTTACAAAGTTTAATTTAAAGAAAAAGAAAAGAAATAGATATAGATCTAACATCATCTATCATCTCTGACCTAGATTAGAGTCAAGAGCAAACTTATTTCGAATAAAAAAAAAGATATTTTATTCCACAAAACAAAATCGCTAGTAATTACATTCGTACCACAGCTTGTAAGAATGTAGACAATATTACTGGGACGGAATTAATTATTGGAATTAATAGACTGTCTTTTGTTATTGTATCTAAACAGCCGTCGGATATAACATAAGGAAATAGGAAATGATTTTATGTAATATTTCCAAGAAAGATTGTATTGAAAATATTGTGTCTATTCTTATATTTTTCTGTATGCACCATTACACATAGCACACACGATAGGACATGCGACTGCGACAGCTCGGCGACTAGACGCAACGACAGACAATTTTCATAATTATTTTTTTTTTCAAAGCTCACTTGGCGTAGAGTTGCAGAGTCGGAACGACAGGCTAGGGCAAGCTATCTCTACTAGTCGCAACGTATAGTCGCGCACGGTGCACGAGCACGACAAATGACAGTCGCACGACTGTAGGACGGCAACGCACTGCGCTGGAAATGTGTCAATTGTATGGAAAACCAACCGTACGTGCGCGGTACGACTCCCCCGGCGCCAGCAGCTTTTAAAAGGCGCGTTAACTGAGGAGCGGATTAGTGCTAGCTGTTATCGTCTGTCATTTTATACACGTATGAATGTGGTGGTATCATCTTCTATACCTACATCTATATAACGAAGACACTCTGATTTCCTCGTTATCAGAGTTGTTGGCCTTGATGGATGTATATTACGAAGACACTTTGATTTCCGCCTTTATCAGAGTTTTTGGCCATGATGGATGGGTAACCGAAATAAAAGTAAAAGCGCTTCGTAAAAACTTCTATTAAGGCACTACAATACAATAATCACATAGGTACACATCGCGAAACTACGCAGATGCAATTAGATTTAAAAAGGGAAGCGCGGTAAATTCAATACAGGAGATGGCAAAGGCAACATCTCACAAGCACACGTCTCGATCAAAAAGAGTCTTCCGTCAACGTCTAACATTAATGATCAATATTAAATTTGTGATAACAACAGAAAATACAGGGAACGTGAAATCTTAATTGCCCGTTGTCCCCGTTGCCCCATATGTCATAAGGGGGACAACGGTAAGGAAATTTTAACGTCCGAAAATTTTGACGTCCCGTTGTCCCCGTAACGGGACACAGATTACGGGGACAACGGCAATACAGGAAAGAAAAATCTTATTTTATTTTGATGAAACAGAAGGAAAGGTATGTTTGCCTATCATCCTTAGCCTCCCTTTGCCCTCTGTAGCCATCTTTTTTACGTTTACTACCGATTTTAAACAGCATACCATCACACTAATATTATAAAGGCAAAAGTTTGTGAGTGTGTGTGTGATATGCTTGTTACTTCTTCACGCTCAAACAGCCGAACCAATTTTGATAAAATTTTGTATGGAGGTAGCTGGCACCCTGGATTAACATATAGGCTACTTTTTATGCCGATATTCCCACGGGATCGACATTTACGGGCGCAGCTAGTTATTAGATAAAGCTGAACGTAGATTAAGGCCGCTTTAGCCAAAAAAGCCGTAAAACTAAATCTGGTATTCCAAAGATAACCTAGAAGCGATTCAAACTCCCATTACAAACTCCCGCACTCATAGCCTCATAATCCCCACAAGAAAATATCATCATTACGCTGTACGCATCAAAGTGTACTCTGTAATTTTCCCGTTCACCGGCTGTTTCGCTTTTATTAACTCTGCAGCCAACTTTAATTACTTACACAGTTCTCATAGGAACACGTAAAACTAGCGATTTGGCGCACCGCTTGCAATTTTCAGCGCTATATTTGCTGGAAAGTACTAATGTGGATGGCGATAAAAAGATAGTTTTATTTTGTATGGGTTATTTTAGTGAGAGTATGACAGAAATATCTTGATAATTTAATTCGATGCTATTAATTTGAGCATGTAAAGACAGCGGTTACAAACGTAGGTGAGTCTAAATCCACGTATATTTTACATGATTTACGTAATCTTCCGCATGTTATACCGCGCCTTGTATAAGAACCATATCTTTCAGGGTCACGTTAGCTTGAAAAAAACCTTTTGTGAGACCCTCACCACCTGTCCAAGATACGCATCTTGGTTCGACAAATTGCTGCGAATTTTGTCCAAGATAGGCATCTAGGTTCGACAAATTGCCGCGACTTTTTATCTTTTTACAATAAGACCTTTTACAATTCGTATTATATAGCCTTTGTATTGAAATACCTTTACTGATATTTTTACGTGTTTACTAGGTTTTGCTTTAAAACATGGTACAGACGGCACATCAACCTACTACAATCTATCAAATTTCTTTAATAGATTTTCAACTTTAGCGCTAAAGCATTAGGTTTAAAGTTGATTGGGAAAATTTAACCGTTTCGAGTAGCTTGATGTGCTGGCGTCTGACCATTAAGGTCTTATTAATAGTTACGATCTTACATGTCATGTTTCGCAATGTAATAAATATACAATACATACATTAATTTGTTCAGATTCTAATTATAACATTTTCAGTAACATTGGTTATTAAGGTTTCGTATCAAATTGAACAGTTAATGATAGATCGCCCGATAATTTTTCCTGCTGGAAGCTCTTCCGGAAGGACGGGTTTGCGTCCTGCCGGAAGACTGACCCGAGTCCTAGTAAGATCTTTTTGAAAATGCGCCAGATTTAAGCCTACATAATCCATGCCATGCCATGTCAGCCATGTCTCCCTTCTACTGCCTATTCCTTGCCGGGTTTTCAACTAATAAGAAATGATCGCACGAATGGCGTTGGCGGCGGTGTTGCCATATACCTTCGTCCACATATTCCTTTTTCAATTGTCGATATGTCTGCACAACCTCCACCGCAAAACGCAGGTGAGCATCTCTTTTTGGAAGTAAACCTGAACCACGTGAAAGTTCTTCTGGGTGTTTATTATAGCCCTTCGTTACGCATAAATTTCATGTCTTCCTTTGAAAAGATCCTAGAAAACTTATCACCTTCTTACAGTCATACAATCATTATGGGGGATTTCAATACTTGCTTATTGAAAAATGATTCCCGCTCTTCTTCCTTTCGATCAATAGTTCAGTCGTCGAATTTATCAATTCTCCCCTTAAGTGCCACACACCATTTTCCAAACTGTAATCCTTCACTTTTGGATCTTCTCATTGTTTCCTCTCCTCAACATGCCAGCAAGCATGGTCAATGCCCAGCTGACATGTTTTCTTACCATGACCTATTATTCCTATCCTATAAAATTCGCCCACCTAAGGCAAAACCTAAAATTCTCCTGCAGCGCAATTTTGGTGGTATGAATACAGATGATCTCCGAAGAGATGCTAGTAACATTGACTGGGCTCCTTTAGTCAATGTTGAGTCGATGGATGTTAAAGTCAATCTGCTGACAGATAACCTTGTGCAGTTGTACGATATTCACGCTCCCGTTCGTTCAGTGAAAATCAAACATCTTCCGGCACCATGGCTTACAGACGATATTAGGACGATCATGCACAGAAAGGCTGTAACCAAAATGAAATTTAAGTGTCGGCCCTCGCCATCGAACCGGGAGATCCTTGTTGATGCGCGCAATCGCTGCAATAAGGTGTGTAGAGATGCCCAACGCCGCCATATCCACACCTCTGTTGAAAACGGAGATCCAGCAAAAGTCTGGAAATTTCTTAAGTCCATGGGAGTTGGAAAAGCACGGCAAGAATCAATTCCTAAAGACTTAGATATTGATCTACTGAATCAACACTTCTCATCTTCGTCCCACTGTAATGGGACCATGAAGGCAGCTACTGTTAACTATCTTTCAAACCTTCCAACTCCGGACCATCCCCCATTTACTTTTAGTCAATTCTCTGATTGTGATGTTAAGAAGAGTATACTTTCAATCACCTCTAACGCAGTTGGTAGTGATTGTGTGAGTCGAAAAATGATACTCCCTGTCCTCGACGAAATCCTTCCTATCTTATGCTATATCCTAAACTACTCTATATCCTATGGCGCCTTTCCATCGATGTGGAAAGAGGCCAAAGTCATTCCATTACCCAAAAAATCCAATCCTACTTCCTTTTCAGAATACCGTCCTATCTCCATCTTGCCTTTCCTCTCCAAAGTCCTAGAACGCCTTGTCCACAATCAGCTTAGTACTTTTCTTTGTAAGAATAGTCTGCTGAATCCATTCCAATCCGGTTTCCGTCCTGGTCACAGCACCACTACATCCTTAGTTAACGTCACTGATGACATACGGTTAGGCATGGAGGGAGGAAATCTGACAGTTCTTTGCTTACTAGATTTTAGTAATGCATTCAATACTGTCGATTTCGATATCCTGCTTGGTATGCTTCGCTCGCTTAACATATCTCCAACGGCGATTGACTGGTTTCTTAGTTACCTGTATGGCCGCCGGCAACGTATATGCATAGAAGAGTCTTGCTCTTCGTGGTGTTATACTTCTGCCGGTGTACCTCAGGGTGGCGTTTTATCTCCTTTACTTTTCGCAATATTTATAAACTCCATTACCAAAAAACTTCTCTCTTCCTACCACCTTTATGCAGACGATTTGCAAATTTATAAGCAAGCCGACTACTCGAATTTGGCTCATGCCGTTCATAATATCAACAAGGATTTGGTTACAATCTGTGAGTGGAGTGAGGCGCATGGGTTGCAGGTTAACCCATCGAAGACTCAAGTCATTGTTGTTGGCAGCTCAAGGATGATCCCCAAGATAAACTGGTCGCAGCTTCCCCAGGTTCAATTAAACGGAACTGCAATTCCATTTAGCGAAAAGGTTAAGAACCTTGGTGTTTGGATCGACAAACATCTTTCTTGGGGTCCTCAGCTACAGGACGTAAGTCGCAAAATTTTTGCATCTGGTAAGTCACTGAGACGATTGCGGAACTTTCTTCCAACTGCCACTAAAACTGCGCTTGCACAATCCCTTTTACTTCCCATCCTTGACTACGCTGATGTCAGTTATCCTGATCTTACTGAGGCACAACTAGATAAACTTGAGCGACTTCAAAACTTTTGCATAAGATTTATATTTGGCCTGCGCAAATATGATCACATATCAGAATTTCGTACAAAGCTCAAGTGGCTTCCTATACGTCTTCGCCGGAATTCTCATATCTTGTTTCAACTCTACAGTATTTTGTTTAATCCTAAAACCCCCACTTATCTTAAAGAACGTTTCAAGTTCCTTCATGACACACATAATAGATATCTGAGGTCATCGGAAAACCTGAGACTAGAGATGCCGATGCATTCCACCAGTTTTTATGACAAATCTTTTACTGTTCAAGCAGTACGGTTATGGAATGACTTGCCCGTGTCGGTAAGGCGTGCTCAATCTTTGTCCACATTTAAAATTATGGTAAAAGAGCACTTTCTCTCTCCTTAAACATCATCATTATATTTTCTCTGCTACTGTTTCATGTTTACTATTATATGGATATATTTATATGTATGTGTATATATTTATTTAGTTTAGTATAATATGCTATATGTATGTATTTATTGTATTATGTAAATGCTACACCGCGGACTACCTACAGTATTTGTCTGTCCTTCCCCTTTTTAAATCCATCCTAAGGTTGTCTTTAAAAGATCGCTCTTAGCGATAAGACCGCCCATTGTGTCACCCTTTGTACAGTTTCTATATTTATGTCTGTAATTTATTTGGTGTACATAATAAAGAGTATTCTATTCTATTCTATTCTATTCTATCTTAATAGAGTTTCATTTAATTCGCATTTACACGTATGAATAATCTTCTTTCTTGGTCTCTTAAGATACAAATTGAAAGTTTGTATGAAATGTCGCTGTATTCTGCTTATAAGTATAAAGTTTCATTAAAATCGGTTCATTCATTTCGAAAAACAAGGGCTTGATAGTTTGTATGAAATGCCGTACGGCGTAAATGCTCTTAAAAGCAAAATAGAAATCAGAACTAATTTTCAAAACGTTTCTGCACTACTAAATAGGTAGAACTCACTTCGCATTCATAATCACAGTCACTTTGTAATATTCTAGCAGCGTAGTACCTAGTTCGTGCTGTAAGCTAAATTCATTGAACTAGACGCAACGCCTGAAGCAGTAATTGTGAAATTCCTGGCTTTACAAACCAGAGAAGCTAAAGCAAAAATTATTGTCTGAGTTGAGTGCGCATTGAAACAGTCTACGACAAAAATCGTCATCATTGGCAACCTTGTGATACCCACTACTGAGTATACAGGGCTACTTGTAATTCGACGTATATCTGTCAGAAACTAATAGGGGGGCCAAACTGCAACAAATTATACCCCCCCTATGTATGGCCGAAATTCAATAGTTTTCGAGATATTTGAATTTTGAGTGTTTTTCGATATAATTCCAAATTTAAAAAAACTACATATTGAATGGGTACCTACCTACAATTAAAAAATGATATTGTAGCTAGCACTTCAATTTAAGCTATGAACATAATTAAAAGTACTTAATTCAACAAATGAATGAAAATGATGAGCGATTTAAGAATAATATCTTACCAATATTTTCATTTTCCGCTTCAAAAATGTTTCAATTAAATAGTATTAGTACGAAATTTAATAATTGTTTTCGAGATATTTACACACATTGACACAAGAACAGACAGGACAGAAGTAAAATTAAATAATATTAACTCTTCCCTATTACTTGAAATAATTACAGCTGAAAGACGTCCACTGCTAGACATAGGACTCCCCCAAGCACCTCCACTTCGATCGGTTCTGTGCTTCTCGCATCCAATGGGTTCCTGTGGCCTTCACAAAATCGTTGGACCACCTTGATGAGGCCTATAAGAAATGCTGAAATCCAATACATCGAATAATTTTGTGTCAATGTAGATGATGTGTAAAAACAGCAGTGTTAATTGATTATTGTCGCTGATCGTACTAGTTTCTCTTCCAAACCAAACTGTTAAAATAAACTGTTTGTGTTTGTAATGCAAGAATTGTATAACGCAAAATAACCTAACAAGTTCGGTTTGAATTCGGACGTCGGAACTATACGCGCGTATACGCACGATTGAGTACTAGTTACCCAAAGTATGAGCTCTTAAGCTTGTACTCTGGGTGACTACCACGAAATGCACGAACGATTCCGAACCTTCAGGTGTTATGAGTAGTACCTGGAGGTTCGGAATCGTTCGTGCGTTTTCGTACAACTCTAATTCGTACGAAAAGCTTTCAAAAGGCGGCTAGCCTTAGTATTACAATACAATGAATACCCTACGCAGAGTACTTTGCATGGACTTGTTTGTCAAAATAATGATGCCGTTAGAATGTGAAGGTGGAATAACAAGGCCCCGAATTGTTATTGTGGGATCGAAATAAATTGGTTTCTTATTAACCGGCTTCCAAAAAGGAGGAGGCTATAATGATCGACTTTATGTATGTTCACTGATTTCTCCGTCAATTGTGGACCAATTTTTTTTTTTTTGTTTGTTTGGTTCACTCTCGAGGTAGTCCCATTGTCATCAAGTTGGAATCTGATGAGAGGATTCCATGGAAATCGATGAAAACCCTAAAATTTTATAGGCAAACTTATAGCGATTTGGGCATTTTTTTATAGTAACTCGTGCATTTGCACTCTGAAAGCACCATTTGGTGAAGTGGAACTGATGATGAAGACCACAGATGGCCACCGGAACTACTCAATAATAATTATTTCACAGTCATTTGGTTGCGATTCGATTGCTTTAATATGGTTGCTAAGCAATTTATGCTCGTCACAATGCGAATGGTGAAATGGAGCTGATGGTGAAATACCAGGAGAACTCCTCAACAATTAACGTCCTTGCTTCGGGAAAAGCAATATTCTGTAAAAGGCGATGAGCAAGTTGACACTATGCTATTGTAACTTAAATAAATTTTAAGCAGACCCACTAAAAAGTGAGAAATAATTTTTTTTAACAAAAAAAAACCGACTTCCATAAAAAATTCGAAGTGAAAAATAACTTCAATTTCGGAAGTCGGTAACAAAAAACCAACATACAGATCCAAAGACACCGACTTCCGAAATTAAAGTAATTTTTCACTTTGTAGTTTTTTTGGAAGACGGTTTTTTTTAACGTTTTTATTTTTGGTCTAGGTTTTTAAAAGAGGAATAGGTAACACCTAGTGCTATTATACGTATTTTACGAAAGGAATTGCGTGGAGAAGGACGTCGAGAAAAGTCGTTAAGCAGAAATTGAAGCTTCACTTTTTGTTCATTGTTTTCTAACATTTGGCATTTTTCACTCGAAGTGAAATGTCTGAACACAAATGGATTTAGAGTGAAAAAATAAATGAATTAATTAGTGAACCGATTCAGCGGTGTTGGATTTCGGCAATTGGCATCTTTTTCTTGCCTATCGAAATTGCATGAAATGATCAGATGAATCCCTCTTACCGAGAAGAGGCCTGTGTCCCAGCAGTGGGAACATTATAGGCTAATTATGATCATCAGATGAACACTTATTGTCGTGTGAACGTGGAATGAAATAATAAAGCACAATATTCAATCCACTAAAACATTCACTCGACACTGCCGGTCGATTCTGTAGAAATCTCACGGTGAAAACTTAGATAAAGTGAGTTTATTTTTGCTAGGAATTGACACTATTGACAGCTCACTCCACGCTCACTTCACCTAAGTTTTCACCGTGGGATTTTTTCAGAATAGCACCGCTGATCTTGACGTCAGTTTTAGCATGCAGTGAGGCAAGCGAGATTTCTATAAAAATACTATTCCAATCATCTGCGAAGCTTGTTGGCAGGTCTTAGATAACAGACATAAGTAATAGCTTTCCATGAATATTCACTAAAAACTTTCCTAGTACCTATTCCTTGAAAAACGAATGGTATTTATTCTATCCCTTCGCAAAAACAGATTTATCCTCAGTTAAAGGACTTAACCTAAAGGATTTGACGTGCCCTGAATGTGACCTAAAATTTTGCCAGTCCAGTGAATAACAATACTTTTTTTATTTGAAATGGGTTTGCTCTTGACTCTAGTCTAGTTCAGAGATGACAGAGACAAAGTCTACGATGGAGTGAGGTCACCCAGAATAAATACTAAATACTTTACTAAGGCCACGTTTACACCAAATGTATAGTCGGTCGCCGAATGCCGAATCAAGTTCAAAATGACGTCATCCGACTGTCCTTTGATTGTCATACATTCATAGAGAAAAATATCGAGAGATTTTTTTTTTTTAGTAAGTTTCTTTGATTTTTATTTTTTATTGATCGAGGTTGAAAGCGGGCCTATACAAACATACAAGCCTGCCTTCGACGTCGATCACTAACACATACAATACTTTGTAAATAGAAATCCATACAACACGTAACTTCTACCCTTTTTAGTGTTCCGTACCTAAAAAGGAAAAACGGAACCCTTATAGGATCACTTTCTTGTCCGTCCGTCTGTCTGACAAGACCCTTTATCTCGGGAACGCGTCGAGGTGTCGAGTTGAAATTAAAACCGAATACTCAGCTCTACAGTTCCTTGAAGCTATGAAAAAATTAAACACCTAAGTTAACGTAAAAAAAGATACGGCCGTTTATGCCGCAAAAAACGTATATTTCGACACTCTCAAGGGAATCAAAATTTATAGAGTACTTCCCGTTTCAAAGTCAAAGTCAAAGTCTAATCATTTATTTCAAATAGGCACATTAAAGGCACTTTTGAACGACAAAACTTTGATCTAGAATCATGAAATTTGATAAGAAGCAAGATCATATAGCACAAGTAAAGGAAAAAATCCGAAAACCGTAAATTTGTAGGTACATTAGGTAGTATTAGGTAGTAAAAAATCGTGATAAACTATTTACATACCTACAAAGTATGGAACCCTCGATGCGCGAGTCCGACTCGCACTTGACCTGTTTTTTTTTGTACAGACGCCAGCACATCAACCTACTACAATCTGTCAATTTTTTTTTAATAGATTTTCAACTTTATCGCTGAAGCATAAGGTTCAAAGTTGATTGAGAAAATTTGACAGTTTCGGGTAGCTTGATGTGCTGGCGTCTGTACACAAAGCTGTCAAACTTCCGACCAACAGTCAATAGTTTGTTACTAGCTCGCAACCATCAAACATAATCATATCCCAGTTGTGCTTGTTCGAGTGCTAGTCAGATTCACATCGCAGATTCGCTCCTAATAGTTTGTGTTACAACGAAGTTTTCGGAAGTTAGGAGTCAGCTAGATGTATGTCTACAAAGCAAACACGCTCATACACATACGACGGAATACTATTACATATTTCTATTTATATTCAATTTCTATAACTTACTGTTCGTTGTTAGTGTATTATAAGACTGGTTTATTGTAGTACTGGTTTATTCTTAAAGCATTTCTTGAGATCCGTTTGAAATAAACATCCATTAATCAAACATTTAAATAAATAAAATACGGCCAACAAAGAGTGATATGAAAGTTCATTCGCCTAAAACACGACCGTGGAGTTGACAATCTACTTGAATTAACCTACTCGTATATCTACCTTATTGCGTCTAGTGAATTTGACATAATGTCGCGTTCTCTCGGTAATAACCTTTATGCTACGTTGTTCATTCTCCAACTCTAAACACCGCAATTAAATATGGTGAATATATGCATGCTTTTTTGAACCGGCTTTCTTTATGAAAACATTCAACCATTGCCTCTAGTAATTGCAAAAACTATCATTGACATAATTGGTTTTTGAACAAAGGAACGGAGCATCAAATAGCTGTACACATACATTTATATACATAGATGTATGTCCCCCACATGTGTCATGCATGTGTGTCATATGTGTATTTGCGTGTATCCCTCGCACACACATAAACACTACACTCATGCATGTACCTACGTATCAAACAAAGAGAAACTACGTCAGTACTTAAATGTTAGTTTTAGTTCGTGTCCATATCTGGATTACAATATTGTGTCCAGTTCTCTCAAAAAGAACAATGTTTTGGCTTCCTTTATTTGATACGATTTTTATGAGTGAACCTGTGCCAATTCTGATGTCGATATTGGGCCAACGTTTCTTTACGAGGACTTTACCAAACCTCTTTTGTTTTGCAGGTTATTTGTATTTTTGTGCTGACATTGTGTTTTATTTATCTACTTCATCATTCATTCTGCCTAGTCTTTTCCCAACTTAGTTGGGGTCAGCTTTCAGTCTAACCGATTGCAGCTAGATATCAGTCTTTTTCATGGAGTGACTACCTATTTGAACTCCACAACACAGTTACCGGATAACGCAATACCTCTTGGCAAGACTACTGCAGAGTAATGAATATAGTTACTATCTATATTAAACATGGAACTCCTATAAAAATCGGGTAATAGTCCTTTTTATTGTCTGTCTTGCGTAGGTACCATATGCATGGAACGACTTTCTTGAACATACCACGAACCTGTGAATATGGTTTATTAGAGACAAATATTTCTGACGTCAATCCTAGAGACCTCTGTATGATTCATTCTTTTAGTTTATACTTTTAATATTATGAAGATGTATTGTGAGTTTGTGTATAGGGGGTAATCATCGGAATTACTGAACCGATTTGCAAAATTCTTTCACTAATGGAAAGCTACAGTATTTCCGAGTATCGTAGGATATATTTTATGTTAACACTAGAAGTCGTCTTCAGAATTGGTGGCTTAATAACGTTCAGACTTTAATGAAAAATTCAGTTTTCAAAATTATGATACTTGACTTGTACTTGTGCGGGTTTACTACGCATGTTTCATTTAAGTTTCGTTTTTTTTTTATAACTAAAGTACACGTCTCTTAATTACTTGCACGGTCGATACAGTGGCTGAGCAATTGCATTCCGCGCTACGGGTCGCGGGATTAATTCCCGCTCGAAGCATGCGACCTGTACGACCCGTATTGTATAATTCTGGTGTTCGTGCATGTGAGATTTGTATTTTTAAACGCATCACTCGATAAAAAAAAACAAAGATGGAAGTTATTTTTTTGAGAGAGGGAAAAATGCTTTGTATATGTAAAATTTGAGAACCTCCTCCTTTTTTTAAGTCCGTTAAAAATTGTAATTAATCAATCAATCTGCCTAGCTTTTTCCCAACTATGTTGGGGTTGGCTTCCAGTCTAACCGGATAGAGTTGAATACCAGCATTTTACATGGAGCGAATGCCTATCCGACCTCTACAATGTAATTTTAATACGACGTGATCATAATTTATATTTATTATATACTTTTGAATTCAAAATTTAAAATAAAATTGAATTGATTCTAGCCGCCCCTTCCAGAACGGTTTCGTATAGTCACAGAAAAAGTACCAACACATTCCACTCAGCTACACAAAACGCGAAGAAAACATAAACTAACAAAAACCCTTACCGAAACACGTAATGTTTTCCTTCCATCCCGTGTCCCGAAACCGCATTAACACACTTCCCTAAAAAAACATATTCAATACTAGAGAATTGGCATAAAACTACTTTACATCTGTGACCATACATTGGCGTTCCCAAGGGAAATCTGCCCGTATAGTTGCAAAAGTTCGGAATATTATTCATGTAATTTATAATATGGATCTGACTGGCAACTGGCTGGAGTCGCCTGCTCGTTTATACCCAGTTATGAAACTACTTGATGTTCGAGAGTTCTGCTAATTACGTTGGCGGTATTTTTAGTTATAAATATGGAGTTAAAACTCTCCAGAAGTCAGGTTATATGATACGGTGGGAGTCGTTAAACAGATGGACTGCAGCTTTTAAATTTATTAGCCCTAAAGGCATAGCAAAGTTAGTTTTTAACTGAGAACTTTATTTTAGTTTGATGTAATGCAGTTGGTTACAAGTTGAGAATATTGGCTGGGTAGTGACAGCTTTTCTGACAGATTTTGTATGCGACCGCTCATCCATATTAGGCTGCCTTTCTATAAAGATGAGCGAGGATGCGTAACAAGGGATGTGTGTAAAACTAACCAATACCAACGCTAACTTAGTTCAAGCTTTAAAAATGAAGCGATGTTATTGATTGGTTTCACACACATCCCTCTCTACGCATCCTCGCTCATCTCTGGTGGAATGGCTGCCTAATGCATTAGCTTCTGCCCACGACTTCGTCGTCGTGAAATTTCTTGTTACCTCGTCGTATTGCATCGTCTGCCCGCGCTATTACTTCGTTTTCGCTTAGAATTCTTTCTGATTATTTTTTTTTTGCTCGGCTCCTATGGGTTCCAGCGTGGTGTTTAATAATGATGCCTTCCACGAAAATTGGGTTATCAAATTCAAAAAGAATTTTTCAAAACCGACGGTCAGTTTCAGAGATTAGCGCGTTTAAAAAACATACGAACCCTTCAGCTTTATTATTAGTATTATAGATTAACCCCCTTACTAATAAACGTAGTATAGCGTCTGTATAATTACACAACGCTTTGTCTTCTTCTTTCGAAAGTCAAATTACTGACGACTGAAAGGGAGAAATCGGTGTGTAACTATTCATCTGAAATAATATGTTTATTAGTAAGGGGTTTAGAATTGTAACTTTTTCTGTGAGTGCCGTATTATCCATAAGGCACTGCAGGCTAGGGGCCCACAATGACCAGGTGCCCAGCACTCCCGATTCAAAAATGAAAAAAAAGGGGATTGTGTGGTTTTATGAAACCACGGTAAAAGTGAAACTTTTTTCACATTTTAAGCCAAATTGCGTTGAGCGCGCTGTGCCTAGGAGCACGAGCTGTGCCTAGGAGCCCCGAGATGGTTAATCCGGCCATGTCTGTGAGTATAAGCTCAGAAAGATAGATAATACATTCACCGATAGACATAGCTAGGACTCTTTTGGTTCATGACATAGAAGTAGTAACACGATAAGAAGGCTAATTCCCGTAATTAAAAACGTTAAAAATTTAGTCGCAATCTCATTTCAGCGACAATCAATGTCAAAAACTTGTCAAAAATGTAGAGAAATTAGACGTATTTTTGACAGATTGAGACTGGAGATCAGACTGTGAAGGTTCTTCACACATTCGTGTTATATGACATCGAAGTAGACGATTTCTATTTCGATGTCATATAGTCCCAATATAATGGGGACTAACACGCAAAGAGATGTTATTGTACTGACATTTACTACGTCATTGCGGTCACAAATAAACAGCGCTCATGTAAACGTTCACTTAAACGATAGCTTTTAGACAATAAACACCTACGCATTTTCATTACACTTTGCTTACTTACCTCATTAGTTTTATTACCAGCCATTTTGCTAGGCGCTATTACGTCACCGAGTAGGGATAATGGTCGACCTTCTTCTAGCGTTCGGAAATTTTTACGCAAAAATATTTTGTTTGAAAGTCATCGCCTCGTAAGTTGGTAAGTTTGGAAGTTTCTAAGGCTTTTGAGATGTTTTAACAATCAGGGTAGATAGACAATTGTCCGGCAACTTTTGTTTTTGATTTTGTAGGTGAGATGAATTTCAAGTGCTGTATTAAAAGACGACGCCTTTTATTTTTAACTGCACGATTTCATTCGGCTGGATGTCGGGTATCAATTAGGACTCGCTTAAAGAATAATGTGTAGGTACAACTCCTCCACTGAAAAAGAAGAATCTTTTTTATCTTTTAGATTTTATGTTTTTTGCACGAAACCCCTTGGTAAGACTGATTGTCAGACTTTTGGGCTTCTGACGACCCGTAACGACTGTCAAAGATCCACGAAAGACAGCCCGGACTAACGGCTTAGCGAGGCACGGAGGGGTGGGTCTTGGTATGTAAAGATGGTCACCCATCTAAAGACTAACCGCGGCATACGTAGCTTAACCTGAGCGATCGACCCGTGCGGTTACTTAGCCACAAGGACCTGAATGGCATAAAATTAACAAACCCAATGATATACTCTGGTTCTTGCAGAAACGAAGTCCAAGTCGGTAATGAAATCGTTTTACGGGGCTCGATTTATTTTCGCTTGTCACCATCTGTGATGACAATGCTTTTAAAAACTAACGCTCTATAATAAAATAGATTGTGAGTGTGAATGTTTTGTACTTAGCTTTTTCAAGGGTTCTGTCATCAAAATTTGCTTTATTCAAAGAACAATGAGGACATCTAGTTTTGTCAAGCATATTTAACGTTTCCAGAGCTGAGACACAGGGTTCCTCTTTTTGAGAGGGAATGGGCCGGATTCATCGATGTCGGTTTCCTTACGATGTTTTCTGTCACCGTTTTTGTGAGCAATAGTGATGAAATAAATTACACAAGGTATAGTGCCTGCCTGGTTTCAAACCTATGTCCTACTCGTAAGTCGGGCCATATCCCTGGGTCACCACCGCTATCAGTTTTCTTTCATCTGAATTTTATTTAGAAACATTATACAATACTAGCTGACCCGACAGACGTTGTCTTGTTTTTGATCCGAAAGACACGCCATCTTTTATCATTATAGCGTGAAAAGGTAACCAACAAATAAACATACTTACTTTCGCATTAATAATATTAGTTAGGATTTTAATTAGAGTTTCACGAGAGAATACTCTTATTATTGCCTCCCCAAAAATGTCTTTGGTAAGAAAGTGTGTAATATAAAACACTTTCTTTAAAAAGGCATGATTATTATTTCTTCGTTACGATCATACCTTATGTTTTTGTATATTCGTAGCTGGTGACAAAACTCTAACATATTTCTCATGCCAGCTTACCTAATGTAAGGTGAGATATATATCTTGACATATCCGGGGTGTTTTACTATAAATTATGAACACGTCTTTCTGCCGGGGACCGTTGGGGGGCTGAACTGGGGATAATAATTTTTCGTCAGCCCTAAAAGCATGAGCAGGTTAAGTAAGTGCTCAAGGCAGCGAGCCAGGACAAATAAGTTACGTAAGGCATTTAAAGTCGCCTGAGGGAGGTGCGGGATAGTGATGTGCCTTAGGTTTCATCGATAGTTTTTATCGACATGTAAAATTACAAAGGGTTTTTTAAGACGAAAAATAAAACACTTGCACTTGGTAAAAAATAGGTAGATTTTTGCTTTGTATTTCATAATAAATGTTCCTCGTTTAAATTCCTTACGCATAAAATGCTAATTGAAAACATACACTGACCAGTCACGCATGTTGCGATGGTAAAAATGGTTAAATATGTAGATATCATGAAAACTTGAAAAACTATTTTTATGCCAACATAAATATTTTAGAAGCCTAAAAATAATTTTTACAAACAGAAAAATATAGCTGTCAAATAAGAAACGACATTTGAATGTCATGTTTAGCAATATTTGGTACTATTAGAACGTGTTATTGCATTATTTAAGTTAAGAAAAAAGTGTTAAAATTATTATAACTTATTTGAAAATCGTTAAGAATAGGTACGCCGGAAAATAGATTTTTATGGACCTTTTGATATTGTATTTCGCTTTTAAATCTCACTTGTTCTATCCACGTTCTGTGCCAAGTCAACTGATTTTATCGATATTTATAATCGATACCAAACTAAGTTAATCACAACACTACTAAAGATCCCAACTTATCGGTCGAGTGTGTAACGGGAAAAGGCTAGGTAAATAGACTCATTTAAAATTAAATGACTTCGTATAAAACTAAGTTGTTCACTTAAAGGAAGGAATAACGCAACGAAAACAGAAAGTAATCAATTTGTAATCATGTTGATCCATCTTCATTACAGGGACAATGGGAAGTATTTATAGTTATTTAAGGTACTATCCTAATGGGTGGCGAGATGACCTGGGGGCCTAAAAAGGCCACTTTGACAGAATTATAAAAGGATAACATTATGAATCATAATATGGCGAAGATAGTCCGTGTTTTCTTTTTTTCGCTGCACTACGTAGGTATAATCAAAAAGATTGGGATTGGATTGGGATTGGATTGTTTTGTATTTTAGCACAGACAAAAAAAATATAATTGAGAAATCATTCACCAATGGGATTTGATACGATTAACTTAGCAGTTAACTGGTCATTATGATTCATAATGTTATTTTTTAATGATTCTGCCAAAGTGGCCTATTTAGGCGCCCTGGGCTCATAATGCGTGGCCAGGGGCCTTATTCTCATGACACAATGAAAGAATCCGCGCAAAATTGGCGGGTATACTCGTAGCTAAAGAATTGACGTGGATTCGAAGTAAGGAATCGTTAAGTGAATTAGGACCCTGGTTTGAGATGCGGGAAAATAGTTCCTGGAAGTCCTTCCAGGAACTATTTGGGGAAGGCCTTTGCCCAGTAGTGGGAAAGTATTGGGTAAACAAAAAAAAATACAAAGTAGGTACTTTCAACATTACAGTACCCGGCGATAAATATTGCACATCGACCTTTGGAAAGAGACAATCGGCTAATATCGGCTTCGTAGAGCGTTATCTCTGTCGCACGAAATACAAACAGTCCGGTATCTATTAGGAGCTGTTAAAACAATTATGATTTGCTTCTTTGTATAAAATGGTTTTGTGTAAAAAGGTCGATGTGCAATATTTATCGCCGAGTACTGTACAGGATTTTAATCGAAGTCAAATCATTTATTTCAAATAGTACCTTATGTGTACCCTAATAATAGGTACTGTTTGACAAAAAAAATATCGGTTAGTTGCAAAAATACGAAGAACCAGTATTACGACGATGTCACTTTAACAAAAATATAACGCCTACTGGAAATCCATAAACCAATTTTCATCGTAATCGTGTTATCAATATACAAAGTGTTGTTGTCGTCAATCTATTGGTACCTCAGCTCGTATTTAAAGGTTATTCCATACGTATTTTGGTCTTAACTAAAAAAGGTAGTGGGAAACATGCGTCACATCTACGCAAAATACACATAATATATATACACAATACATAGTCGTTTTTTTTTCTTCCACCTTTGTTCGTCTTCAACGCAATACATGTTTGACTATATATCAGCATATTTGGAGTTTCTTTGATACAGTCACCTAAAATTCCCCAACACCTACATTTTTACTATTCCATTGGGGGGTATGACTAAATAATCTGGTTAAGCTACGCTTGCCGCGGTTGGTACATGGATTGGTGATCATCTTTACATACCGAAACCTTTCCGTGCCTTGGAAAGTACGTTAAGCTGTTGGTCTCGGCTGTCATTAGTCGATCTTCGACAGTCATAACGGGTCGTCAGAAGCCCTAAAGTCTGACAACCAGTCTTACCAGTATTACCCAGTAACTGGTTTGAGGCAGTCGCTCTATGTAAAATATTGGTACTCAGCTCAGCTTGTAATTTCTAACCATTTTCGTTTTCACATAACGACACTAATAAAACTCGAGTCTTTAAACGAAAAAGAGCACACAGGCATGTAAACATTTCTGAGTAAAAGCCTGGATCATGCAGAGAATATGCTCGCTCCACACTTGAGGAATTCACTTGAAAACTAAAAGTAATAAAAGTACTGTCATACACAGGTTGCTCGTTCTACCTGAAAACACATAAGTTAAATTTTATATGAATAAAACTGAAATATTATGCAGGTGATATTTCATAAGGCTTTAACCTCGGGAATGTTTGACTAAGTATTTTAGACGTAATGTTTTCTTAGTTCAGCTCTGGTCGTAAAAAGACTAGAGATTTTATCTTTTTCGCGTCTGTAAGTGCCGTATTAGATGAGTAATGAACGAGATTATATGGTCGGAATGCAAGCTTTTGCCAATGATGCTGCGCTTTTAGAGGCACTTAAGTGCAGGTTCTAAAACAAATTTTTTGCTGATAGGTACTAAAAAACGACCGTCGTTCTCTGTAAATTTCTTCTTCATGCATATGTTATACGAGACTAATAATAATTCATAGCTTTACGAGACTAATAATAATTCATTCTGTGATTTAATAAAAAAACGTGTGCGGTTGGACCCCCGTCAGGAACGAAGTCGCTTACGCGATAATTGCACGCATAAATTTCGCATTCATAAAATTGTCGCCATCTTGGATTTTCATTGTGACCGTACTATTGGCACCCTCGAAAACCATCAAAAATCCATGACGTCTCCTGACAGTTCATTTTGTTAATGTGTATGTGTGTATTAGTATTTATTGTTGTATTTTATAGTAATTTCCTAGCAATTTATCCCGTATTGCACCTGCCATGTTTTGTCTCTGCATCACCCTAAGGTTGACTGGTAGAAAATGCCGCCTTTGTACAGTATATTATTTTACTTGTGCATAAAGTTTTAATAAATAAATAAATAATAAAAATATCTCGCAGAGAAAATCGCCTGCAGGGGGCATAACGCTTTTTCGTTACGTGAAGATTTTATACCAGTTTTAAGATTTTATTTAAATTAGTTTTTTTTTTCTATCTGTCGCAAGTCGCGTTAAAGAAATTCATTCCAAAAAATAGTGAGTCACAAGATTAGTAGCGCGGTTCACTTTCCAGAGTTCGTTGGATAAACGCTTGAGTAGATACATAAACGCTTGAGTACATACATTCAAACGTGTACGTTAATTTATTGCAGCCCATCTATATTGGATAACCCAACGCAAAAAAACAATTGAAAAAATTCAAACGGAAATTCTGTTCCAAAACGGTTTGATTACTTTTTCAACACTTAAATTTTAGGTTATGTTTTAGTGTTGACAGTTGTTTTTTTCCGATAATCGATTTTTCCCACTGTTGGGCAAAGGTCTCCCCCGTATTTTTCCACTTTTATTTGTGCAGTGCCTTCTCCGTCCAATCGGATAGAAACGAGTCTGAATCGTCACGCCAGCGTTTTTTACCGTCATTAAAGCGCAAACTAGTAGACATGTGCTTGTATCCTGCTTATAATAACCTATGGCGCTCAGACTTGGTCTTTGACCGAAGCTTAGAAGTCCAAACTCAAGGTTGGTAAGGAGCGATGGAGCGTAGCATCTTGAAAATTAAATTCACTGACAGAGATTTTTAAAAGAATTTAAAAAAAAACCAAGTTGAGCAAAACCACATTTAGAGGTTAAAGCAATCATTTCCCCAAACCCGAAGCTAACTTAAAATGAAACCCCCAACACGAGCACACGATGACTTAACATTTAACTTCTTAATGGTCTAAATCGACTGCAATCATTACCGATAAGATCTGAACCCGTTCGTAATGTACGAGAGTCCATACGCTCGAACATACTAAAGAGTTTCCATTCGATTCTAGGAACGGAGCTAGCATTCATATTCATTCGCATTTTATCACTTTTTCCTTTACGAGAAACCGTTTTAGGATATGAAAGTTGGTTTTAGTTGAGGAGAATTGCTTGGAATTCTATTTTTGTTAAGACTTCATCATTTTAAGTGTTTTTTCGAGAAGTAGATAATAATGACTTGAAAGAGGATGTCAGTTGAGAATGTGTCATGCTCACTTAAATGTCTCACTGATGGTGACGCGTGTGTTGGATCATTCGGTTCCCTACAAAATGGTTGAGCTGGATGATACTGATCTACGCGTGATGTTCGTGAACAGGCGCCGGTCGGTTAAGACTGGTCATCTCTTAACTGCCAATGCTTATATTTAATCTTATATTTTGAATTGTTTCTTTATTTGTGTTTTTTTTTACATTGTTCTCACATATAGAAGCAACGAGAATAATGTAACCAGGATTTTGTAATATCTTGATTTAAAAGAGTGTCCGTGTGTGAGTGTGTGAGTTTCTTCTGTTCTTCTCCATAAAGATCTACGTTTTGGAATGGGCAACTAGCTTCAACTTTCTGACTAACTGACCGACTATTTAATTTTGACAATTCAAAAGTGCCTTTACATGGTTTAATTGAAATAAATGCTTTGAGTTTGAGTTTGAATATCGGTATAATATGGATCTTTTATAACCGTACTTTTAGAGAAGGCATAATAGGCTCGGAAAATAGAACCAAATAGGTGTAGGTGTCGGTACGAATAGTACTTATATATAATAGTTTTTCTTTCTTTCAACTTTAATCACGCCTGTAAACCCCGAAATGTTAGGCAGAGATATACAGATGCCAGCACATCAAGCTACTACAATCTGTCAAATTTCTTTAATAGATTTTCAACTTTATCGCTAAAGCATTAAGTTCAAAGTTGATTGGGAAAATTTTACAGTTTCAGGTAGTTTGATGTGCTGGAGTCTGTACCTAATGCCACACTTCGCCAATTATGTTTAAATACCATGAAAGAGGGGGCGACCCCATTGCAGTTTGTTTTTTTCATTAAGGGTTAATTTCACCAAACTTTTATGATAATGAATGTAATGTAGTTTATGATACATGTGTGATATGTTGATCATTGTACCCAAGGCGGTATTATTCGACATAAGGAAGCCGAGTGTGTAATGATCAATGCACACGCGTTTCATACGACGTTTTTCAACACACTTGCGAGGACAAAAACAAACTTGTATTGTTATTTACTTTTATAGAAAATGGCGCGCTTGTTTTGTGTTCACTGGCAAAATTGCTAAACAGCCTACATAAAAAATTTTAGACTGATCGTAGTATTGTCGTAAGTATGTCAAATTGTAGTATAGTTAGTATGGAATTAGAAAGTACTATTGGCATAAAGAAATATACGTTAGTTCAGTGAGAATCTGCAATAATAGAACGCCAGTCTAGGGTCTTTTCCGTTTGGTTCTTGGACCACAGACAATTTAAGGTAAATAAATGTTAGTTCATTTTGGAACCAAGGACAATTAAAATAACTTATTTCAAAAAAAGCGAAATATGGCCCGCGGATTCCCTTTGGCATGAAGTCTCTTTGATGAGATTAAAAAAAGCCTACATCTTCGACTAGTAAATAGTTATCTGTATCGTTACCGCACTAGTGTGGTAACATAAAATAAAAAGCTTGTGTTTTTAATACACTGCTTTATGGACCTAAAAACGGTTCATTAAGAGCCACTTTACGAGCAAGTGTGTTATAAACACTTTTATGATAATGAGTGTAAATAAATGATGATGAATTTGAATTTCGCATTTTGTATTTTTGACAGATTTTCCATACTAAAACTATCAGGCGTCAATTTTATAAAAGATCTGACTTTGGTAAAGTCAGCCCCAAGTTATTTTCATCCAAAAATGGTGACGTACCCTGCCGTACTTACAATAAGTGCAATAACTCGGATTTTAATCAAAATCCGAGTTATTGCACTTATTGTAAATACGGCAGTACCTATAGTTACATTTCCGATGGTACAAAAAAAAACACATTCCACAAGACAAAAAAATCAATGACAGCACCCCGAAATCCACATCTCAGCTGTAACAAATAAGGTGGTTAAAATATCAGGTGGTTAATATATAAAATACCTAGCTTAATGGACACCCTTTATACTCATCATGGGCCTGCGGGTATCTCATAAAGAAAATGGTTGACAATATATGTGTACGGAATATAATAAGGGTCGGCTTCCCATGTTACGTGTGACCTGAGTATCACTTACCTCGGTCCCAGCCTTAGGCACCTGTCCTACCGTCAGCGAGATATGGGAAATGAATAGAGCTAGCAACTAATAACGAGTTGGTGAACAACAAGCAGCGAGTGGTGACGAGCGATAAATCGCTGGTATGTGTATGCACAGAGGCCAGCACATCAAGCTACTATAATCCGTCAAATTACTTTAATAGATTTTCAACTTTATCGCTGAAGCATAAGGTTCAAAGTTGATTGGGAAAATTTGACAGTTTCGGGTAGCTTGATGTGCTGGCGTCTGCACAGTCAGCAACAAAAGTCGAGCAAAATATTTGTTCAAAATTGCATTGTACTTCTGCTGCAATTTTGAACAAATATTTTGCTCAATAACCGAGATTAAAAAAACTGAAGTGTTAATCGACTTTTGTTGCTGACCGTACCAAGCGTGAGTTTCTGAGCAAGTATTCCGTCAAAGTGAGCGCCGCTCAGCTGGTTCTCTCTCTTGTTGCTACGTTTTTTGAGCGAGAAAATCGTTGATAGCTCGTCCGCAGTGGGATAGGTGCCTAATATTTATTAGACATGTAGGTAGGTACTTACAATATCCTGTACGTGGCGTGGTCTGTATTAAGGTCAAATTATTTCAAACTTTCGATCAAAATCGGTTGGGTACGGCTTAATGTTCCGATGAATACTATGAAATTACCCCACTTTGACTTTGATTGTGGATAAACTTTGATTATATTGGTAGCACTATACCGGGTGGTCAAAAAGTCGTGGATCAAACGAAATAGGGAGATAAGGAGGTAATTTCCAACGCTTTTAAAGTGAGAAATAATTTTTGGTAAAGCTTTAAAATGTTTGGAAAAAAATTAATTGCTCTTGAAATTTGGTACCCAGAGCCGCAATAAAACTTTTGTAGTGCTCATACATTATTTAGTAATAATAGAACATCGTCTGTTTTATTGTTTTATAATTACATTTTTTTTAAGTTAGTCTAATTGTAAAAGAACTCGGTATACAAAAATATTCATAACTTTTAGGGCAATTGAATTATGGCCATGCTGTAGACCTATTTTTTGTTGGAAATGACCTCCTTTATCTCCCTATTTCGTTTGACTTTATGACCACCCTGTATGCATATGTATTTAGTTATCCTAACGAATATTACATTTTGATTTAGTTTAATTATAGATAACTGAGAGAGGCTTAGAGATGACTATATGAAATTACCTGACCTTTTGCTTCGTAGAAATTGATAATTATATGTGAGTAGCAATGTGAGGTTTCATAAAAATTCAATTAGGTTATTATATAAAAAACATAAGCTAATTTACGCCTGTATTAAGGCTCCTACAAACAGGCGCGACATGCGACAAAATTGCGCGAGACACAGAGGCATCGCAAGTCGCGCAACAAGCGGTGCCTTTGTGTCGCGCGTCACGCCTGTTTGTAGGAGTCTTTAATGAGCGCCAATTTGCGTAATTAAAAACGTTCAAAATCTAGTCGCAATTTTATCTCAGCGACTATCAATGTCAAGTACTTGTCAAAAAAAGTTGGGAAATCAGAGCTAATTTTGACAGATTGGTACTGATATCAGACTGTAAACGTTCTTAAAATTATGAAAATTGCCCCTCTGATTTCAATAAAAATTGGCAAAGAGATAAACGATGACCTAAGTAGGAGATAGGATTCTTTTCATCCAAGTAGTACTTTCCCGTGGGATAATTTCCAACCTTCATGCGGGCGAAGTCGAGGACAACAGTACAGAATAAATCTGCTTCCAATGTTACACTAAGCATAAGGCAATTTCAAAGAAGTATCGCTTTGATACAAAGTGTAAAGCAGTCACGTTTTTATCTCATGAATAAGAAAATTGAATACATAATCGTTTTCGAGGTGCGCTCAAAATTATTGGTGTCATTTGCATTTGATAAATGTGACAGATATCATACGTTTTATTTAGCAAACCGACACAAAAACTGACACATTTATGATCAAAGTTGCATTCCATAATGTGAACTTAGTACGTATCAACATAATTTAGAAAAAAATGCCCCAGACTCACTTAGGTATGTATGTTGCGTCATACTTCTGTACTATCTTCGTCAAAATCATATTTTTTTTTCTAACTATGGTTGTACTTATTATGCTTACATCAGATGTTTTAATTAGGTACCGCAATCAAAACAGAAAAGAAAAGAGATTCCAATCTGTATTAGAAAAACGCAGCAATAAAACACGGATTCTATCTTAGAGACTAAAATAGTGAGAGGCTAAATGCAATTTCCTGGCCTTCTTATTTTCTCGAGAAAGTGTTCTTCAGTGGGAAGTGTTTATTAACAATTTTTTTTCTTATTTAATTTGTTTGCATAGCATTTTATTCTGCAGATAAAGTGGGATAAGATTTTTACTATCCTTTCTTTATGAACGTACGAGGAAGTACTTACAGCTCAACGATCTTTTTCTATAGGGGTAAAAGATCGTTGAGCCATAAGTACTTCCTCGTAAGTTTATGTAATGGTAATGGTGATGTCACCACATGTAATGGGCGAAATAGGTCGTCGAATGGACGAATAAAATTATGTTTATTTGGTCTCGATACGTTAATACAGAACACGGAAAACTTGATCTTAGCTTGTATTTGTCAAATCTTCAAACTGACTTTATCAGATATTGAGCTTTAAATCTTTCTTTCATTGATAACAATATTTTACACCTATCGATTCTATAATGAGCTACTAAGTCACTGCAAAATATTTGCAAATCATCAATCAATTTATCTTCTCTTCTAGCCAAGCACATAGTTAACAAATTGTTCAAAGTTTACAATTTGGTACGCTGGCTATCTCTTTCAGAATAGCTAATACACCGATAGGGCCCTACACATGTGATTTAACGCAGTAAACTACAAACTGCCGACACTGTATTCAAATCATAGATGTGAACCAACACCCAAAGGTACCTTAGTTTGACGCGCGTTTACACCTGAATAGATAGTTCGCAATGTGAATGCCAGTCACTACAGGGCCAAAAGTTCCCATTCAGAGCCTTAGGCGCTAGATGTTCAAGCAGAATAGTTCAGCACAACTGACTTATTGACGCATTGCTTGTGTTCAATGTTGCTATATTGTGTTGGGAAAAGTAACTTATTGTGCAGACGCTTGCATTGATTGGGGTCCTCTCACGTCGACAAAATAAATGTCTTAAGATGCATGCAGACAGTGCGTGGCGTGTGCCACTAATGAATTTCTTGTTTATTTATCTATTAAAACTTTTTGTACAAGTAAAAAAACTGTACAAAGGCAGACTTAATGAGGCATTTTCTACCAGTCAATCTTAGGGCAGAGACAAAACATGACAGGTGCAATTTATGGGATAGATAACTAGAAAAATAATAAATACTAATACATAGATATAACCTATAATAAACAGGGTGTAAAAAGTCAAATCACAAAGCCATCAACTACGCATTTTGTACGTCAAACTAACACAACAACAACGCACAAAAACAACAACAACAAAAAACAACAACAAAAAACAAGATAACAACAACAACAACAACAAAAACAAAAAAATAACACAAAAAAAAACAAAAAACGCACGCACCGTGAGTACCCTCTCTTTCCATAAAGTGCCACAATGAGTTTGCCTGAGGATATCAAAAAACTAGCAGATTTAAAAAAGAAACGAGGTACCATCAAAGGTATGCTCACCCAATTCGAGAAATGTGTGAATTTGTTAGTAGGCAGTGAGATTAATCCTAAGCAAAGAGCAGAATTAGAATTACGAATAAAATCTGCTCAAGGATTGCATCAGGAATTCAGTAGAGTTCAATCGCTAATCGAGGAATTAGTGTTAGAAAAAGACATGTCGGAACAATTAGAGTATAGAGAGTCTTTTGATAATTCTTACTATAGTTCTGTCGCTGAAGCTAATTGTTTAATGAATAACAGTAGTAGTCACAAACATGAGTGCAAGTCCAATAGTTCTGAACACGCGTGTAATTCCAACACTTTAGTAAAATTGCCAACTATTTCGCTTCCCAACTTCGACGGTAGCTACGATAGTTGGTTGGAATTTCGAGATATTTTTTTATCAATGATCCACAATTCAAAGCAACTCGACAATATCCAGAAATATCATTACTTAAGATCATCTCTCTCTGGAAACGCGTTGCAAGTTATTAAGTCTCTGGAATTCTCTTCAGATAACTACAGTATTGCATGGGAATTGATCGAGAATAGATTTAATAATAACAAATTGTTGATACGTAATCATGTCAAAGCGTTATTCTCAATGTCAGCTGTGTATAAAGAATCGCCTGCACAAATTAGGAAACTAATAGATACGGTACTCAAGAATTTACGTGCTTTGAAAACACTTGGTGAACCTACAGAATCGTGGGACACCTTGCTGATTCACATCATAACCGCAAAATTAGACGTATCCATTGAGAAAGAATGGGAACAGTTTAAAAATACCAGTGCTAGCAATTCAGATAAGAAGTTCAATTTAGATTCACTCATACAGTTTTTAAAATATAAGGCTGACACGTTGGAAATGGTTAAGGTTCACACTTCTCAGTCATCTCATGCAGGTCAGGATCATGTTAAAAAACCGTCTCACAGTTTTGTTGCTACTCAAAACAAGAAAAAGTTTTATAAATCCACCCGCACATGTGTTAAATGTAAGGAAAAACATCCGTTGTATGGGTGTCAACAATTTTTGGATTTAGGCTCACAGGATAGACTTCAGTTCGTAAAAGATAAGAATCTCTGTATTAATTGTTTATGGACAGGGCATGCGGTCAATGATTGTCAGGCCGGGCCTTGCAAACAATGCTACGGCAAACATAATTCTCTTTTACACAATGAGCTCAATAAGGATGGCACTGTGCCCTCTGCAGCTCAAACACACAAGGATAGGCCTTCAGATTCGCAGCATGGGTCGTCGTCAGTAGTTCAGACTCTTCATACAGTCGTAAATTCACACAATAATAATTGTAAAAGTTTACTAAGTAAACACGATTTACAATCCGTTTTACTGTCGACAGCTACAGTTGAAGTCGCTGGCAAAGATAATAAATATTATAAAGCTCGTGCATTGTTAGATAACGGCAGTCAACACTGTTTTATCACAGATTCTTTATGTAAGAAATTAAACACACAACGTCTACAGTCCACTTGTCAAATTAGCGGAATAGGACATTCAGTCACACAGACAATCCATTCCTGCGAAATTAATCTTAGATCAATACACAACGATCATGATTTTCACATTAAATGTTTGGTTCTACCTAGCATTACGTCGACTATACCGGCCACAAGTATAGACATTCACAATATTTCAATACCCAAAGACATAAAGTTAGCAGATCCAACTTTCTGCATACCCTCACACATTGATTTATTAATCGGTGCAGATTGTTTCTGGGACTTAGTTGTCAGTGGTAAAATCCGTTTACCCTCCGGTCCTTATTTAGTAAATACCAAATTAGGATGGATAATTACGGGTCCGTTATACACTGAAAACTCACACACAAATAAAATTCAGTGTCACGTTGCTCAATCCACACAATTAAATGAGCAATTAAGAAAGTTCTGGGAAATTGAAGAAATTTCGTGTTCAGGTCAGCAGCTTTCTAAAGAAGAAAGTTCGTGCGAAGACCTATTCACACAAACTACCAGGAGGGCAGACAATGGTCGTTTTTCGGTTCAGATTCCACTAAAGGAATCAGCGGAGTCACTAGGTGATAGCTATGAAGTTGCAAAAACCAGATTTTTATCATTAGAACGTAAACTTGTTCGTAATCCACAATACAAACACATGTATAGCGACTTCATGCAGGAGTACTTGAGCTTAGGACACATGACCCGCATCGATCACGATTACAAGATGCCATTTTATTTTTTACCACATCACGGCGTTCTCCGTGAAGATAGCGTAACAACTAAATTACGCGTAGTGTTTGACGCTAGTCAAAAAACATCCACACAAAAATCGCTTAATGACATACAGTTTATCGGACCAGCATTGCAAAACGATTTAGTTTCCATCCTCTTACGTTTTCGTCAGTATAAGTACGTTGCGTGTGCAGATATTGAGAAAATGTTTAGACAAATCTTAGTTCACGAGGAACAAAGAAATTTGCAATTAATACTGTGGCGAGAAAAACCGTCAGACCCTCTGAGTGTGTACCGTCTTAATACGGTGACGTACGGTACGGCATCGGCACCGTACCTGTGTATTCGCTGTGTTAGACAATTAGGATTAGAGTGTACAGACGAATTAGTTTCTCAGACCATACTGGAAGATTTCTATGTCGACGATTTAATTACTGGGGCTGATTCAGAAACACAGTTATCATATTTATGTAAAAAGGTCTCAGAAGTATGTCAGTCAGGTTGTTTTCCTTTGCGAAAATGGATAACGAATTCGTCGAACATTGTCTTACACACAGCACAAAATGCAAGTAGTTCGAAGTATTTGTCATTAGGTGAAAATGTATCTAGTAAAACATTAGGCCTTGGCTGGTATAACAGCAAGGATGAGTTTCATTTCACATCCAAAATAAATAACGATTTCTCAAACGTGACTAAACGTTCGATTTTATCCGCTATTTCTCAAATTTACGATCCTTTGGGGTTATTAAGTCCGGTGGTTATAGTGGTCAAAGCTCTTCTTCAAAAACTATGGCTCACAAAAGTAGGTTGGGACGATGCTCTGCCTCAAGACATAGTATTGTATTGGAAAAAATTCGTTGAGTCAATATCGAATTTATATAAATTGCGAATTCCTAGATTTGTTATGTGTGATTCACCTAATATAATTGAGTTACACATATTTACTGATGCGAGTCAAATTGCTTACGGTGCTTGCGCATACGTTCGTACCTGGAACGCAAATGGCGACGTCACAGTGAAGTTGCTATGTGCCAAAAGCCGCGTCACTCCTGTCAAACCAGTTAGCATTCCGCGACTCGAGTTGTGTGGTGCGCTTGTAGGAGCTAAATTATTAGATAAAATCAAAAAATCACTTCGCGTTACATTCAATACTATTGTGCTGTGGACGGACTCCACAATCGTTTTAGGCTGGCTTAGAATGTCTCCCAACCAACTCAAAACTTTTGTACAAAACCGCGTTGTGGAGATAAACGAGTTGACAAACAATGTGTGTTGGTTTCATGTGAGTGGAATAAATAACCCGGCAGACCTGTTATCACGTGGCAAAGGATTAGATGAATTGAGTGCTCTGCCCCTGTGGTGGAACGGACCTTTATTCTTGCACGAAAAGGTAAATGATTGGTCAAGCACACAACATAACCTAGATCATATTCAAACCGAAATATTACCCGAACTAAAATCGAACATTGTCAGTGTACCGACCTGTGTCAACAATTCGGACAGAGTAATTAAATTTGAAAGATTCTCTTCGTACAATCGACTCAAACGCGCTTGTGCATTCATGTGTCGATTCATAAACAACACAAGGACAAAGGATCACACCAAACGTTCTACCGGTTCACTAACAATAGACGAGCTAGAAAATTCAACAATCTTACTCGTAAAGCTAGTACAAAGAGAATCATTCCCTAATGAACTAAAGGCGTTAACAAATAACTTACCTTGTAAACCATCACGTAGTTTATCAAGTTTAAACATATTTCTAGATAAAAATAAACTAATACGTGTGGGTGGTAGGTTAGCAAATTCAGACTTTATGTATGATAAAAAGCACCCAATATTATTGTGTAGTAAACATCACTTTACCTTATTACTATTTAACTTTCAACATAAACAGCTATTACACGCCGGACCACAGATGCTACTCTCACAGATTAGGGAAACTTGGTGGCCGCTAGGTGGCAGGAATTTAGCCAAACAAGTTGTTCATCGATGCACTAAGTGTTATCGCCTGAAAGCTATCACACCACAACCAATTATGGGTAATTTACCTAACGAGCGACTGCAGCCAGGTTTTCCTTTTCTGAGGTGTGGAGTAGACTACGCCGGTCCCATGTACATACTGAACCGTAAAGGTAGGGGCGCGAAATTGGAAAAGTGCTATCTATGTCTGTTTATCTGTTTCTCAACTAAGGCTTTGCACTTAGAACTTGTTACTACATTATCATCCGAAGGTTTTATTCTGGCACTAAAAAGATTTATCTCACGAAGAGGTAAACCTTTACAAATCTTTTCAGATAATGGTAGGAATTTCGTGGGTGCAGCTAGGGAATTCACACATTCCTTGAATAAATGTTCTGATGATCTACAAAATTTTAGTTCAGAAAATAACATTGAATTTAAATTTATTCCTCCATACTCACCTCATTTTGGTGGCTTGTGGGAAGCGGGGGTAAAATCCTGCAAGCACCACATTGCCCGCGTAATAGGCAATGCACATCTTAATTACGAGGAGTTCAGCACGGTTTTAGCACAAATAGAAGCCGTCCTGAACTCCCGTCCCTTATATCCTATGTCTTCAGATCCCGATGACTTCACTCCCCTCACGCCTGGGCACTTCCTGATCGGTCGACCACTGACGGCGCCTGCAGAGAAAGACGTCATGACGGTGGCCACACACTCACTGTCACGTTACCGCCGCATCGAGCAGCTGAGACAGCACTTCTGGGCTCGATGGTCGAGCGAATATGTTTCTGAGCTACAGAAACGTTCCAAGTGGAAGACCACCCAGGAGGCACTTACACCGAACACACTAGTCCTGGTGAAGGAGGACAATTTGTCGCCCCTCAAGTGGCGACTGGGTCGAATAATGACTGTGTTCCCAGGCAAGGATGGCGTTTCCCGAGTGGCCTCCATCCGCACCGCTACAGGCTTCATTGAGAGGGCCTTCTCCAAGATCTGCCCTCTTCCATCGCCCAGGGTCGACTTCGAGGCTTCAGACATACCAGCGACGGTCACACCACCGCATCAAGGCAATCATTGAGAGCTATCCTAAGACTCTCAAAGCCCCGGAGGATGTTGAGGACAGCGCCATCTGTGCACATCGGGAAGAACTACGTAGTTCATCCAACAACGACGAGACGGCGCTGAACCGCGGATATATAACTGACGACGAGCTCCATTCGAGCCCCCTTTTTCTTCTCTCACCACTGCCGCGACCACAAACCGAACTGAAGTCTATCCTGTGTACCTACTTATTGTAAATCTAAATAAATTCCTTTCACTAGAAGAATAAACCAGTCACTTTGGTCATCATACCCGATTTGCAAAACCCTTTAAAATAAGGAACACACCTTAACAACTATCCTTTCTTTATGAACGTACGAGGAAGTACTTACAGCTCAACGATCTTTTTCTATAGGGGTAAAAGATCGTTGAGCCATAAGTACTTCCTCGTAAGTTTATGTAATGGTAATGGTGATGTCACCACATGTAATGGGCGAAATAGGTCGTCGAATGGACGAATAAAATTATGTTTATTTGGTCTCGATACGTTAATACAGAACACGGAAAACTTGATCTTAGCTTGTATTTGTCAAATCTTCAAACTGACTTTATCAGATATTGAGCTTTAAATCTTTCTTTCATTGATAACAATATTTTACACCTATCGATTCTATAATGAGCTACTAAGTCACTGCAAAATATTTGCAAATCATCAATCAATTTATCTTCTCTTCTAGCCAAGCACATAGTTAACAAATTGTTCAAAGTTTACAATTTGGTACGCTGGCTATCTCTTTCAGAATAGCTAATACACCGATAGGGCCCTACACATGTGATTTAACGCAGTAAACTACAAACTGCCGACACTGTATTCAAATCATAGATGTGAACCAACACCCAAAGGTACCTTAGTTTGACGCGCGTTTACACCTGAATAGATAGTTCGCAATGTGAATGCCAGTCACTACAGGGCCAAAAGTTCCCATTCAGAGCCTTAGGCGCTAGATGTTCAAGCAGAATAGTTCAGCACAACTGACTTATTGACGCATTGCTTGTGTTCAATGTTGCTATATTGTGTTGGGAAAAGTAACTTATTGTGCAGACGCTTGCATTGATTGGGGTCCTCTCACGTCGACAAAATAAATGTCTTAAGATGCATGCAGACAGTGCGTGGCGTGTGCCACTAATGAATTTCTTGTTTATTTATCTATTAAAACTTTTTGTACAAGTAAAAAAACTGTACAAAGGCAGACTTAATGAGGCATTTTCTACCAGTCAATCTTAGGGCAGAGACAAAACATGACAGGTGCAATTTATGGGATAGATAACTAGAAAAATAATAAATACTAATACATAGATATAACCTATAATAAACAGGGTGTAAAAAGTCAAATCACAAAGCCATCAACTACGCATTTTGTACGTCAAACTAACACAACAACAACGCACAAAAACAACAACAACAAAAAACAACAACAAAAAACAAGATAACAACAACAACAACAACAAAAACAAAAAAATAACACAAAAAAAAACAAAAAACGCACGCACAAAAATAATTGCTGGGAAACGACTTTTTTTTACTCACGGCTACGATAAGCGTCTTTTTACACCCTTTATTACGAAAATATACTTTGTCAGGAGAAATAACGATAGGTAGAGAAGAACATGAATCCAGCAATTTATATGTCAGATGCCTCAGCCTGGGGCATGCGTCAAAGTCGTGGCTACCTTTGAAGCACATGTCTCGCACTATTAGGACGCAACTTTAAACAAGAAAGTAACCATATTATTAGTGCAGGCACCCATACATAAGTAGATAAGAAAAGCAAAAGTTTATAACAATGCTATCTGGAAGTCTTTGGGTGATTCAAGGTCAGACCAATCAGTTAACTTTCGCATAAGGAAATTGTATCGGTTTCAATATTCTTACTTGGTAACCTCGTTTTAAGAATACCCAAGCTCAAGTAAATACTTCTCATAATATGTCAAAGGGTTCACAAGATCGTTTGAATAATGACAGGGCACTTAATACTCACATTTCTCCTTACGACGCCAACGTGTAAGAGAAAACCGGCACGCTATACACTATTCTTGCTCAATCATGCTGAATATTTAGTGCAGGAGCATAACCAATACTTCGCTTGTTATCAACCTTAAGACAGAAGAAAATAAAGACAGAGGGTTCACAGTTTCGTCGAAAACAAAACCTTAAATGAGTAACCCTTTGAGTCCTATCTTTATTGGGATCATTTCAATGATCACTAGCTCTCATTAACCAGTATGCGGTTTTGATTTCCAGGAGTATCCCACTGCCTTTTTCTGAGTATTTTGTGTAATAAAAATGAATCATGTCGTTGTGGGATCTTTAGTAAGAGAGCAAAGTTGGAACAGAGGTAGACTTTCGTCTTCTCTCATATTATTATCGTCACATAATTGCTTAGCAAATTGACTATAAACTTAGATTGTCCGTAAAACATCACACTTCGAGAGTTGTAAAGCAAATTGGTGTATCGTATCAATTGCACAAATAAATTATTTTCCCTGATTGTATGTATAAGGTTGGTATTAGGTGATATATGGACAAAAGTGGTTGGCCGAAACTAGACCATTCCGTTCAGATTGAGCGACATTCTAAGGAATGTGAAAGCAATTAGTTTAATCCATTATTTATTCATTTCAGCCGAAAGGCCTCCCTAAGCACCACCACTTCGACAGGTTCTGTGCTTCCCGCATCCAGCGGATTCCTGCGGCCTTCACAAGGTCATCAGTCCACCTTGTGGGAGGCCTTCCAACTCTACGTCTTCTGGCACGCGGTCGCCACTCCAGAACCTTTCGGCCCCATTGGCCATCTGTTCTGCAAGCAATGTGCCCTGCCCACTTAAGTTAGGCAATTCTTCGGGCTATGTCGATTACCTTGGTTCTCCTGCGGATCTCTTCGTCGTGAAAGCAACTGTTTAATATAGCATGATCAGCCTATAATCTTCCCACTGCTGGGACACAGGCCTCCTCTCGGTGACAGGGAACGGGCCGTAATCCTTCACGCGGGTCCAATGCGGGTTGGTAGTCACATGTCTTTGAAAGTTTGGTTCTAGCTAGAACATGACGGTTCCTCACGATGTTTTCTCTTCACCGTTTTGAGAGCAGTGGTACTAATTTAATATATTTTTGTTTAATTAACCACCCTCCTCTACTGCATGAACTGAATCTTCTGCTACCACCTACATCTATTTGGTTTCCAAACCAACTATAAAATAGCAAGCCTTATATACGTGCTTATGTATTTGATCCCGGGTGCATGGCAGCTAAATCGATACTAAAGATGAATAAGTGCACCGTTCTTTTGAGATAAAATAATGGGTTTCTTATATGTGGCTCTTTTGTTTTGAGTATTTTTATATTGTTTTGTTTTTGGTGAGAGAGTTTTGTTGTGATTAAAAGTTTATGAGGCTTTTGTTGTCGGAAAGTACGTTAAGCAGTTGGTCCCAGCTGAATTTGTAGATCTTTGACAGTCTTTACGGGTCTAAGCCCGAAAGTTTGACAGTTAGTCTTGCCAAGGGGTATCTTGTTACCCAGTAACTGGGTTGTGTAGGTCAGACAGGTAATCAATCAATCGCTCCATATAAAATACTGCTATCCAACTGTATCCAGTTAGACTGGAAGCCGACCCCAACATAGTTGGAAAAAGGCTAGGCAGATTGAGCCTTCCGTTGTTAGCAACATCTTCAAAAGACCCGGAGAGTAAAATAATTTTTTTTACGAATTCTATAAATTGTGGATTCTCAATAGACGTAATTAGAGAGATGAAAACAATACCTACTTAGAAGTTTCAGAGCACCCCATGAATATTTGAAAAGATTTAGTAAAAGTCGGTATAATTTTGACCGTTGGCTGTATAAATGTCGCTCCCTAAGTTATTATCGCTTCCAAAACAATGCGTATATTGTTTAACTCGTTCTAAAACTTATACTTGTTTCCATTTTCCATAAAGTATATTAACCCTTTTCTTCTACACCCTATGGGGTGCATAACCGAAGTATCATTGACTTCGGTTATGAACCTCGAAAGAGAAAGAAATTCACAAAACAGACACACCACAAAGCAAGTCCAACGCTCACTAAAACCAGGACAAAGCACTTTATATCTTCCTTTAACTTACATTTCATATAACCATAACAAAACAAAGCAAAAGTCCTAGATTGAAACTTATAACTGACGAACCCATTCCAACTGTATAAAATGCTGCTTAAAATTCTAAAGAATTAAAATAAGGCGACAAAAGAATTGTGAATGAGAAAGTAGCAGTTTTGTATCTCTATAACCCGTTTTTGTCAAAACTCATGAATAAGGCACGAGGGTGCTACTTTCCGTGAGAATTGAGTCGAGTATATCATTTATGATAATTTTTTGGCTTCAGGATTTTCTGGAGCTGCGACCGTGAATATTGTTTGGAATTATTATGTACGGTGAACACCTAGATGAGTGCTAAATTATGCGAATTCATATTTTCTTAAGTTCTTGGAAATGTTAATGAAATGCAGCATTTTCTTGCATACACAAGAAAATATACAAAGTGGATTTTTTATTTTGCACGCTTGTACTAGATGGGGGTTTGACCACTTTATTAAGCGCTAGGCAACACTTACATACTCCATCTTTTTCACTTAAGATGTCCAAATAATCTATAATCTTTAAATATAAATAAATAAAATTGAAGTATCTTTTGGTAATGTCAAAATAACAGCTTTTTACTAAATACATATAAAAGTATATGCGGTACGTGTAACAAAAAAACTGATCTGTATGTTTGTTCCGACTAATCTCCGAAACGGCTGGACCAATTTTGACGAGACTTTCCCTGGCAAATAGCTGATGTTACAAGGGGTAACTTAGGCTACTTTTATCTTAGAAAAAGGTTTCCGTGCAAAACAACTAAAACTCATGAAATTCAATTTGTTTTCAACATGCACGCACAGCACAGCTAGTATTAGGTATGTATCTACCATTCTACATTCGCGATTTATTAGCCAAAAATGTAAACAAATATGAATTAATGGAAAAATAACTTTATTTCCTATAGGTACAATAAAGTTTAGTTTACGGTACAACTTCAAACATTTTTATAACTTTGTCAATTAGTGCTAATCACTCTGAAATTAACTTAATTTTTATTGAAATAAAGTTGATATTCGTTTAACTTGAAATAGGGTAAGGGTGTGCAGCACTGCGCGCTTTTCAATTCAATTCAATTCAATTCAAAAACTACTTGCTTGCTTTGCTTTGCTTGGTTGCTTTTACTTTACCTACATACCTAAATAAAAGATGGTGCTCCCTGCATATGGTAACTTTACAATTTCAGATCGTGAGGCAGCAGTTCCACTGGTTTAACAAAAGATAGATTAATGGGTGAAAGGTAACTGATCGTACTTGTGGATTGAACACGCTATACTTGGGGGTGAATTGTAGACTACGGTCATTGTAGAACGACCGGTACTAGTTACTGGAATAGTTGACAGTTGACACTGACAGATTCTTTATTCAAACGTGTCGTTATTTCACTGACAACAGTAAGCTGGCAGAATGTCATCCACGAATAAAATTATTTTAAAACATCTCTCTGATCTGTCTTTGATCAATCGACGTCAAAGGCTAGAAAACTTACAAACAAAATAATTTATTACAACAAGCGAAGTCAAAAAACAGAATTTGTTAGCAAACCAATTTATCTCAATTTTTTCTCAATTATTATCATTTTGACAGATCAAAAACATTCATTGCGTTACTTACGTTGTTGAGCAGACAAATTTTTCGAATATATAAAGCAAAAGATTAGCAATATGCTTCAAAACTATTCAACGTCAAAGTCAAAGCATTTATTTAAAATACGAACATAAAAAGCACTTTTGAACGTCAGAAATTACAACAAATAGAATTGATTCTAGTCGCCCATTCAGTTTGTGATTGATAATGTGTTACGCAATTAGCGTGTAGGACAGACAAAAAACAATCGCGATGCCTAGTAATTCTGATAACGCTTTAAAATCTTGTACATCATCATCTGCCTAACCTTTTTCCAACTATGTTGGGTTCGGCTTCCACTCTAACCGGATGCAGCTGAATACCAGTATTTTACATGGAGCGACTGCCAATCTGACCTCCACAACCCAGCTACTGGGTAATACGATACCTCTTGGTAAGACTGGTTGTCAGACTTTCGGGCTTCTGACTACCCGTAACGACTGTCAAAGATCCACAAATGACAGCCGGGACCAACGGCTTAACGTACTTTCCGAGGCACGGAGGGATCTTGGTATGTAAAAATGGTCACCCATCCACAGACCAACCGCGGCAACGTAGCTTAACCTGATCGATCGACCTGTGCGGCTGTTTTTATTTAGCCACGAGCCGCGCGCGGGCGGGGGGCGGGGTAAGTCTTGTAATACCCACTAATAAAATCTCTCCTAACAAAATACAAGGAATTTTAATTCCACAGGGCAGGCATAAAGACGGTATTATTTTAGGCCTTCTGGTAATTAGTGGTGCTGTAGACTTGAAGGGCCCGTAATGTTTTTGTAGGCAACCCTTGAAACCTTGAAAACATGCTTTTGCTCTCAAAGGTTAGTTCCATCCAAATGAAGAGCTAAGTTACACATAATGTACCTACCGAATATGTGTGACGTATGTTTAATGAGTTGGGCAAACTAGGTCAAACTAGATTCAAACAGGATGTATACGTTAGTATACCTAGTTTCTGTATTATGTGTGATTTTTGTTGGATTTATTTATTATTATTTATTTATTTAAACTTTTCGCACAAAAAGGTACAAAGGCGGACTTAATGCCTTAGGCATTCTGAAATGAGGTACGTACCTAAATAATAACAACCGCACGCGTGTAACGTAGGTGAAGCTACGCTTGCCGCGGTCATTGCTCGGATTGGTAATCATCCATTACATATCGAGCACGTTAAGCCGATGGTCCCGGTTGTCATTTGTAGATCTTTGGCAGTCGTTACGGAGATGTCAGAAGACCGAAAGTCTGACAACCAGTATTACCAAGGGGTATCGAGTTACCCAGTAACTGGGTTGTGGAGATCACATAGGTAATCGCTCTATGTTAAATACTTAGTGGTATTCAGCTGCATTCGGTTAAAATGATAACCGTTCCCAACGTGGTTGGGGAAAGCCTAGGCATATCGTTTGAACGCGCACTGTTTTTTATTTTTATTTCGAAATACAGTACCCAGCGATAAATATTGCACATCGACCTTTGGTAAGAGACGATCGGCTAATTTCGGCTTTCGTTATCTCTGTCGCACGAAATACAAACAGTCCGGTATCTATTAGGAGCTGTTAAAACAATTATGATTTGCTTCTTTTGATAATTATTTGTATTCTTTGTATAAAATGAAAAAAAGGTAAAAGTCGATGTGCAATATATCGCCGGGTACTGTAATAGGTAATTTATTTTAGCAAAACACATCAAAAGTTATAAAGAGTTTGAAACTTCTATAGTAATATACATAGATACCTACAATTAAATCTACTCTCAATTGACTTATTAGTCAAGATATCGTGTTTCTATCATACCGTCAAACGTCGCGTGAAACGTATCACAGATGTGAAGACATGACGTATGCCTTGAGGCAATTAATTCAGCATCCGACAATATTGCAATTTGATACGCGATGCGGATTGGTTGATAATAGGGATAAATGTTGATTCGAAGATTGATGGGAGCAATCTTCGTTAGATGTCTACAGGGCCGGTTTTGATGATGTAGGCTGAAGATAAAGATTTATTGGCCAAGAGTTTTTTATTTTTGAGACAGGATAATTGAGGGGGCAACTGTTCTGTGACTACTGTAATTCACACACTTGTTAAAATTCTAGGAAAATCATAAACTTTTACAATATTTGTAAATATGTGAGCACCATGTATCCATCACATAATTGATTTACCTGTTATTGCTTTATTTTTAACTTTCTGACCCAATGAAATTCGTACCGCAACCCCAGCCGCTCTGCCCCCGCTTTTTAATGTATAGGGTAATTTTGATCTACAGGAAATGCATAGCGTATCGAATGTATTTAATTGAATAAGGAATAATACTGTGTTGTTTAAAATATCTTGGCAAATAACCAATATTTTTTTGTTTTCGATCTTTTTAAGATATATAATTCCGTAGTAAATATGTTTATTACGACATCACATTACAAATCTTCAAATTTCTATTGTATTATACATATAAACCTTCTTCTTTTATCACTCTATCTATTCCTGAAAGCTGTATTAAAATCCATTGCGTAGTTTAAAAGATATAAGCTTACAAACAGCGGGAGCGACTTTGTTTTATACTATGTAAAGATAAAGATTCTTTTTATTTTTTGTAGTAATTGTATTCTAGGTGCATCGTCTTTACATATTTATATGATGAATGTATACAAAACCTTTTAAAATATTTTGTAAGAGTGACGGTGGAGTTTCCCGATGTTCTCCATACGAAACTACTTTTTGGAAGGGGCGATTAGAATCTTACAATCTTACTACTACTATAAACGCAAAAGTTTGTGAGGATGGATGGATGGATGTTTGGTACTCTTTCACGCAAAAACTACTGAACGGTTTTTGATGAAACTTTACAGTTACAGTAAAATATCTTATACACCAGAATAACACATAAGATACCTACTTTTTATCCAAGTATTCCCACAGAAATGGACATTTATGCTGGTGAAAACTTGGGGCGTTAAGCCTAGGCAGATGATGGTGATGTGCCTATTTGAAATAAATGATTTGACTTTCGACTTTGAAACTAGGAAATGCCTCAACAAGGAAAAAAAGTCGACCTATTCAAAATGTGATTGAGTTGAGCGATCACGTGGGTCCATTTCGAGTGGGTTCAGTTGAACAAAGACTCCTACATAGCATGTTGTTGAAAAAAGTTGACGATCAGGAAAAAATTTTAACCAGTGCGAATGAATTCAGAAATGATTATAGTACCCCTATAAAAAAATTATTGTTCCATACATTTTGTTTTTTTTTGGATAACAGACTAAAAATTTTCATGCTAGGTCAATAATAATTTACTGAATGAATGGTTACAGTTTTGTTTTTTCCCCGTTATATCTTTGTAGCGCCCACGGTTTTCATTTCTCCACCGAAATCTTGAATTATTGTAAACTCCATAATCATTTAGACTAACTTATTTAAATTTCTCATCACTGTGACACTAAAATTAAAAATATTTCGTGAGATACCTTTTGAATGTTGCTCAATAATTATTCAGTGCAAAAATTAAGTTACAAGAGAATATTACTCATTCAAAAAGTTGGTAACGTAATTACGCACAAGGAACCTAATTTTGGGGAGATTTTAAAACTTATTGAATAATTTATATTTACTCATATTCCGCTTCGCCCCGTCATGCGAGGGTGTCGGTTTCCTTTTTTTTTTCTTTATCTTTTCATCCTTTCTTTTTTAATCATGATTATACGCTCTAAGACCATTGATGTTTAAAATACTGTAAAATTCTACATTATTATTTTAATGAAAAATTTGTCCCCGATACCTTTTTCCTCATGCATTGTTCTCACCATTTATTAATAAGAATCAAATGTATCTACATTTTCAAGAATATAATAATTATTATAATTTTAAGGGCAAAAATTATTTTGGCATCAAAAGTCACCTAATTAAGCTGAAGTGCTTGAACGTATTTATTACTTTAATTACCACGTACGCGTACCTACTCGTCAAAATTTGGCTGATGTCACGGTAATATTATCTATACAGTATTCTATCTTCATACAAACGGTCGGAACGCGAGTTATACGCGCCTCGAGTTCGGCTTACACTCGGTAAACAAACAATCTCGAATGCTCCGCAGAGACGAATGGTCGCCGTATGGTGTGATGGTTTTGTAAGCAGAAAGCATGCAATTTATGATAAATATTCATTGAAATAAGTAGAAGTACTTACTTAATATGATAAAGAGCAATTATAGACTATATTGTGCTGTTTTTGGTTGCTTGAATTCGTCAATATGTTTTTTTTTATTAAATCTACTAATCAAAAAACAGAACATGTATTTTTATTGAACTCTTCCTATTTCATTCACAACGAATTTAATTTTAATTAAAAAGTATAACAGTTACATATACAATCACAAAAGTAGAAATAAACTCAAGGAGGTTGATGAAATTAAAATGCTATATGCGGGCACCCCTATCGCGCGTTTACGTACCGCGCGGCTCTAGGTAATTATTTCTAGAACAGAGCAGAGTCACAATACTGTATAGATAATATTACCGTGCTGATGTAAATAATAATAAAGCAAAACCAGTTTTCCAAAAATGGGAATTAATTATCGCGTGTGTTTTAAGGAATATCATGTTACTTTTCGTAATTGTGGTAAGCCATAAAACTGCTTTTTAAGCAATTTACTAAATGAATAATAATTTATAATTATCACGGCCTACCTGATTTCTGATTATCCGGAAAAGAACCGAAGTTACAGTACCCGGTGATAAATATTGCACATCGACCTTTGGAAAGAGACAATAGGCTAATTTCGGCTTCATAGAGCGTTATCTCTGTCGCACGAAATACAAACAGTCCGGTATCTAATAGGAGCTGTTAAAACAATTATGATTTGCTTCTTTTGATAATTATTTTTATTCTTTGTATAAAATCGATAGGATCGAATAGGTCTCAATAGGTCGATGTGCAATATTTATCGCCGGGTACTGTACTGACATAGCTTGCAGAGTTAGCACGCTGAAGTGGCAATGGGCTGGCCATGTTTGTCGAAGGACTGAGCCTGGGAGAGGCCTACGTCTAGTAATGGACTGCGATAGACTGAGATGATTGATTTAAGAGCTTCTGCTTCTTCTTAGCATGTCGATAGCGATCTAAATGGACTCGGCCCAGAATTCGGCTACTTGTTTGGCGCCATCACCAGCGTCCACCAGTTCCTGTAACGTGCAGCTGACAGGACACGCAGTACACGTTATTTAGTGTCCCATCGTTTGTGGAACAGCACCACATTTATACTCCAAGGCGGAGTCGTCTATGAATCTCCACCTAAACAGGTTTTCCTTGCTTTGGCCAACCTGGGTCCGGAGTCTGTTTAAAGACTTCCAAGTTACCCAAGGTAACTCATATCCAGGTTCGAGGTCTTAAGAGGATTTAAGAGCTGATTTTAAGCGATAAAATATGGTTTATCGTTTAAAATCAGCTCTTAAATCCTCTGGGTGATAATTGCTGCATGTAGTAAATGGGTATGCCCATTTACTACATGCAGCAATTATCACCCAGAGAAAAAAAGTAGTCACCTATAATACTCAAAGTGGAAAATAGAAATGGTAGTAGTCACTGACCTGTATTATACAGTACTTGTATGATAGAGGTCAGTGGTAGTAGTACAATACCCGGCGATAAAATATTGTACATCGACCTTTACCTTTTTTGTATTTTATACAAACAATAAAAATAATTATCAAAAGAAGCAAATCATAATTGTTTTAACAGCTCCTAATAGATACCGGACTGTTTGTATTTCGTGCGACAGAGATAACGCTCTACGAAGCCGAAATTAGCCGATTGTCTCTTTCCAAAGGTCGATGTGCAATATTTATCGCCGGGTACTGTATATTCCTCTTGGAAACTTCGTGGAGCAAGCGCCATCTGTTACTGGCGAAAGGAACTACAAGCGCTGCCTAGCTAGCCGTGATGTCAACATCGGATCACCGCTCCTCGTGGTAGAGAGGAGACCGGCTCGCGCTGACTCGCTCGGCGCGCCCGAACTCTTGCTTTTTGGACCGCACGACGGAACACTCATTTTTCTTAGCTCTAATTTTGGAACAGATTATTATTAGGTATTTATTTATTTAAACTAACGGCTGATTTAATTAATTAGTTCGTCCCGTTCATTCAATTTACTTTCAAAAGGTTTTATTTTACTTGAAATGTTTGCTGAAAGTTAAGCTAATGGTTTGATTTATTTGCTCAATAACAAAAATATAATAATATTTTTAATATCCCTGGAGCCATTATTTTGCTACACAGTACCTAATAATTAAAAATATATAACTACGCCTTTACCTACCTACAATTATATCCGACTCAAAGCCCAAAGGATTAAAAAAGGATATTATCTTGATCGAGCCTAACCTTGGTCTAATCGTGAACTTCTTCAAAGCTAAGAAGTTTTTATCAGGAAAAGCGTTTTTAGACCTTAACTGATTTCCCGTTCCAATGATAATTTAGTAAGGATTGCGACCTTTTTTTAATCAAGATGAAACTAAATTAACGTTTATATTTTCTAGGGATTAGAATAGAGGTCACACCTTTAAAAAAATTATTGGGATGAATATTCACACTTTTCGATAGCATATCTTGCTGAGTAACCATATTTTTTAGTATTTAATTTAGGGCTGATTTTTTCAACGCCAGATAATTTTATCGGAGGAATAATTTTGAATTTTTGACAGTTCTACAATACAAAAACGGTCAGACGTCAATTTTATTCCACGAATAAAAATTATCTGTTGATTGAAAAATTAGCCCTTAAACGTTTATAAAGCAGAATATAAACAATCGAATTACCACCCATACATTTCAAATATTACCCGTCTTTATACTGTGGATCGAATGATCGATTTTCCCACCCGTACGCAAAATACGCACATTGACGTGGAGTTGCGGACACCAGCCCGTATTACCTATTACTGTTAGCTTGCATCTGGTAACCCTACTTATTAAATCGACTAATATTCGTATGTCACTCAATCAATCATTCGTTCATGATGACATTCACTGTCATCCTCAATGGCAGACAACTGTCAGCCGGCCTTCTTGTTCGAGACGCCGAGCGGTGAACACGTCGATGCTTGAGTTTTAAGCGTAACAAGTCGTTGCAACGTTTAAACTCTAAAAACTTAGCAAGTAAGTACAGGATTTATTTATTTTGGAGATACGCGAGTGTTTTCGCAGATATTGTGGAAAAGGAAATAAATATGTATGTGTTTAAATATTGTGTTTAGTTTCTTTTTGTTGCGAACCCTTTTCATTTCTGAGCTGTAGCTAACAGTTCAGAAGTGGGATCGGAAGAGAATTCTCATAATTTTCTTTTTTCCACGTCCACAACGATTTTAATATAACAATGAGTGTATAAATTTAACCGTTACTGGTATGATTCGAAAGATTTTTATGGATTAAAAACATTCTTACTCTCAATAGTTTCTCTCTTTTATACATTATTGGGTAGCCCTGTTCACCCACACAGACTGAGAATATAGATACCCGTTATCATAGTATAAATACGAATATGCGCTAAGCTTTCAAATTTAAGTTTCAGATACACACCCGTATTGGATACAACCGAGGGGAAGGGTTGTTATTCAATATGGATAAGGATGACGAGCCCAGGTTTGAGGGCGGAAGTGAGCCCAGGTTTGAGGGCAGGAGTGAGCCCAGGTTTGAGGGCAGGAGCGAGCCCAGGTTTGAGGGCGGAAGTGAGCCTAGGGTTGAAGGCAGGAGTGAGCCCAGGTTTGAGGGCAGGAGTGAGCCCAGGTTTGAGGGCAGGAGCGAGCCCAGGTTTGAGGGCAGGAGTGAGCAAAGGTTGGAGGGCAAAGGAAGGGATATGGACAGCCAGGAGATGGAACGGATTGCTACCGGAATGGTGGCAAGGAATGAAGAAAAGAGACTGCAGCCATCTAGGAACCGGAAAAGGCGAAATATTATCACGGATTCGGACAGTTCGTCACGTGGTGGTACAAGCCGCGAGAGGACAAGGAAATACAGAAGGAGGTCACGAGCAAGGAGGGGCGGCCCCAGGCGGACGGAGCAAGGCAGCGACAGCTCGGATAACAGTGAGTCAACCCGAGTTTATAAACCTAGACGGAACAGGAATAGGGAATCCGAAACAAATAAATTATTAGATAAATTTTTGTCGATCATAAGTAACGTCAAGAGTTCGGAGAAGCCCAAGCTATCATTTAATAGTAATGTTTTGCCGGATTTCGATCCCCTAAGTAAAGAGCAAACTATGTTAGTATGGATCACTAAAGTAGAAGAATGTGCGGAAATATACGGTTGGTCTGAAAAGGAAATAATCCACTACGCACTTCCTAAACTTTCGGGGGTAGCAAAAACTTGGTACCAAGGTTTACCTTCTCTTCTTTATACTTGGGGCGAATGGAAGAAAAAGCTCATTGAATCATTCCCTTGTCGCGAGGACTACGCCGAACTCTTGACGGAAATGTTAGCTAAGCGTGTTAAGTACGGTGAATCATTGGAGCACTATTATTATGCGAAATTAAATTTATTAAATAGATGCAAAATTTACGGTAAACAAGCAGTCGATTGTGTCTTATACGGAGTAGATGATCGTGCTATTAGAGTAGGTGCGCAAGCGGCTCAATTTAGTGAACCAGAACAAATTTTAAAATATTTTCGAACGGTAAAAGTAGGTCAAAATAGAGAAGCGTATGAAGCTAATATCAGAAATAGGAACGATCGTAAAGCCTCTGCTAATGCAACATCTCGGGCCCAGCCCCAGAACCCGAAGTCCGGTACGGTGAATGCGGCGATACGGTGTTTTAATTGTAACGAACTTGGGCACCCCAGTTTCAGGTGCGATAAACCCTCTATTAAATGTTCGTTATGTGACAGATTAGGTCATCTAGCTTCTAACTGTTATAGAAACAAAACAAAAACTGATTCTTCTAGAAACGAAACCCAATCGAAAGATAACAATGAGAAACAGGTATCAGAGTTGACAATTGATAGGTCTATTGATAAATACATTTTAGACATTAAAATTAATGGTAAAGCAGTAAAATGCCACATAGATTTAGGAAGCCAGTGTACGCTTATTACATTATGCAAAGCCAACGAGCTTTCTATGGACATAAAGTGTCCACCTAATCTACCGGTGTTGAGAGGTATAGGTTCAAACCTGACTATTCCATTAGGCGTCATAACCGCCGAAGTTGAAGTTCAGGGTATAAGAAAAGTTATAGACATTTACGTAGTTGAAGATCACGTACTGAGTCACCCAGCTCTCTTGGGGCACTCGTTTACTGAAATGTCCGATCTTATAATTACTAAAACCCCAACTAAATTAATATTTAAAAAAATAGATTCTTCAAAAATACACCTGCTGTGTGATGATAGTATTTTGATTCCTCCGTCTTCATTGCATGTAATACCAGTCAAAACTGAGCCATCTTTTAGTGGTAATGTTTATGTTCGAGGGTCCCTTAGGGAATTAGATGGAAAGCAATATTATCTTTTATCGGGCGAATACAACATCAAGGAAGGAAACGGTTCGGTACTTGTTTATAATGTGTCTGGAAGCGAAATAAACATTTCTAGAAATTCCTTATTGACTCGTTCTGTTAAAAGCGAATATTTAGACTCTACAGAAGTTCTTAATTGCTGTCAAATGTCTTTTGATTCTGTGGATTCCAATGAGCAAATTAAGTGTGGCGAAAAGCTCAATGACGAGGAACGCTTACGGTTACAACAGCTATTAAATAAATATCAAGACTGTTTTTCTAAAGGCCTAAAAGATCTCGGGTTTACTAAAGTAACAGAAATGGTTATTGAACTGGAAGACGCCGAACCTGTCGTATATCGACCATATCGTTTGTCTCATGCCGAAAGAACATTAGTAAATGACATGGTTCAAGAGATGATAGATAGTGGCATTGTGAGGGAGTCTTCTTCGCCTTATGCTAGCCCCATCGTCTTAGTCCAGAATAAGACGGGAGAAAAGCGCTTATGCGTCGATTATCGAGCACTAAATAGGAAGACGAAAAAAGACCATTACCCCCTCCCACGTGTCGAGGACCAATTAGACCAACTGGCAGGCAACCAATTATTCACGTCTCTTGATTTATCGTCAGGCTATTACCAGATTCCGATTAGTAAGGAGTCCTGTCATAAAACAGCCTTTGTTACTCCAGACGGGCAATTTGAGTATACCCGCATGCCATTTGGTCTTGTTAATGCGCCCTCTGTCTTTCAAAGGACGATTAACAGAATTCTTCATGACGCCAAAATCAAATATGCAATCGTCTATATGGACGATATTCTTGTCCCTTGTAAAGATTTCTCTGAGGGTTTGAATAGACTAGAGGAAGTTTTACAACTCTTGAAGCAAGGAGGTTTAACACTCAAGCTCAGTAAGTGTAACTTCTTCCTAGATACTATCGATTTTTTAGGGTTTGAAGTAAACTCGTCGGGTATTCGTCCAGGTGGTAGGAAAACCGAGGCTATCTCAAAATTTTCAACACCTCAAAACATACACGAATTAAGACAATTTCTAGGGTTATCCGGTTTCTTTAGGCGGTTTATTAAAGATTATGCCTTAATAACTTCGTCGTTGACGAACCTATTGAAAAAGGAGGTTGGTTGGACCTGGGGTAGTAAACAAGAAGAATCTTTCAACTTGGTTAAAACATTGCTTACGCAACGACCATTATTGGCTTTATATGACCCTAAAGCAGTAACACAATTGCACACCGACGCATGCAAAGATGGTCTTGCAGGTATACTATTACAGAGTGATTCTTTAGGCGTATTTCATCCGGTTTCGTACTTTAGCCGTAAAACTTGTCCCGATGAACGTAAGTTGCATTCGTATGAGCTTGAAACCCTGGCAGTAATAGCATCTTTAAGTAGGTTCAGGGTATATCTGCTGGGGATACCATTCACAATTTATAGTGACTGTAGCGCTTTAAGATCTACATTCGTAAAACGCGATCTGATCCCGCGAGTTGCACGTTGGTGGGTCCAAATACAAGAGTTCGATTGTACTATCGAATACCGACCCGGCTCCCGAATGACGCATGTTGATGCGCTGAGTCGCGGACCGGTTGCGACTCCCGAAGCCGAAACACACGTATTAGACATTCTAACTATTGAAAGTTCCGATCAGGGTTGGATTGCCACCGTGCAAGACGCGGATGATGAGGTACAGAGGATTAAAAATATTTTAGAGGATAAAACTGCGGATTTAGTAATGGACATTCATAAAAATTATAAAATCAAGAACGGCCGTATATATCGTGTGGTAGGAGACGAGATTAGGTGGTTGGTTCCAAAGGGTGTACGTTGGCAGATTTTGAAACGTAACCATGACGACCTAGGACATTACGGATTTGACAAAACCTTACAGCGAATACAACAGCATTATTGGTTTCCCAAAATGCGTCGTTTCGTCAAAAAATACGTACAGTCGTGTTTAGAATGTGCCCATCATAAGGCCCCTGGTGGCAAACGAGAAGGCGGACTGCATCCGATTGAAAAAGTCAGTGTCCCTTTCCATACGGTACACGTCGACCACTTAGGTCCTTTTATCAAGAGCAAGAGGGGTAACTGTTATTTACTGGTCTTGGTGGATAGTTTCACGAAATTTGTAAATATAAATGCTGTCAAAAATACTAAGTCCCTCACTAGTATACGCGTAATAAAAGAACACACAAGTTATTTCGGGGTCCCCACACGGCTAATATCCGATAAAGGATCTAGTTTCACTAGTAAATCGTTTAATGAATTTACAACACTATACGGAATAAAACACATTGTTAACGCCGTAGCAACACCCAGAGCAAACGGGCAAGTTGAACGGTTTAATAGGACTATCTTAGATGCACTTTCGACTTGTACTCATAACAAAGATGACAAATCCTGGGACGACTATATTTATGATATCCAAGTGGGTATCAATACCACAGTACATAAGACTACCCAAAAAAGCCCTTCCGAATTATTATTTGGATTTAATATAACTAGTAGGACAGAAGGTATTTTAAACCCCGTTATATCCGATACCACTAATTTTATTGATTCGGAAGACTTAAATAGCATAAGAGATAAGGCAAGTTGTAGTATAAAGACACAGCAATTGAAAGATGTAGAAAGGTTTAATAGACACAGGAAATCGGCCAAAACGTATAAGATAGGAGACTTAGTGCGCGTTGAGAGGCAAGTTCCTCATGATGGTCAATCCCAAAAGTTAGTGGTTAAATTCCAAGGTCCATATCGTATAGTAAAAGTGCTTCCCAATGAAAGGTATGTCATTGAGGACACCCCTATGACACGCAAAAACGGCCGTCGATACGAAGCCGTGGTAGCTATAGACAAAATACAGCCTTGGCTAACATTTACTAGGAACTTAGAAAGTAGTGATGATGAGAATCGTGATAATAAAACTGGTATGGAACGGAATGAAGTAGAGATTTAAATTAAATTATTTGTATTGTTTAATTATGATGTTGTTTTTTGTTCTTTTCTTTTAAGAATATGAATTATTAGCTGCGCCCCGCGGTTTCACCCGCGTAGGTTTCGATCCCGTCGAAGTGTTGGGATGAAAGGTATCTCATGTGTTAATCCTGGTTGTAAACTATCTGTGTGCCAAATTTCGTCTAAATCCGTTCAGTGGTTTTTGCGTTATAATAATAGTAGGTTAGTGTGATTAGTAGGATATTATTGGGAAGTAGGATTTATAATATTAGTAGGATTAGTAGGATAGTAGGAAAATTAGTAGGATAGGATTTATTGAGTTAAAGTTTAGAGAAATAGTGAGTAAAATAAAGTATTACTTTCTAAATTATATGTTAATCATAAAATATCGTAAATACTTTAAGATTATTATTATGGATAATGAACTGTAACTGAATAGTAGGTATCTATTATTTATTCTTGTTGATTAGATAATAATGTGTTGTATTAAGTTTTTTTTTTCTTTTTTCTCTTTTCTGATTTTCTCTTTTCCTAACAATTTATGTGAGATTGTAAGCGCGAGGACGCACTTTGAACAGGATGGCCGAGCTGTTAGCTTGCATCTGGTAACCCTACTTATTAAATCGACTAATATTCGTATGTCACTCAATCAATCATTCGTTCATGATGACATTCACTGTCATCCTCAATGGCAGACAACTGTCAGCCGGCCTTCTTGTTCGAGACGCCGAGCGGTGAACACGTCGATGCTTGAGTTTTAAGCGTAACAAGTCGTTGCAACGTTTAAACTCTAAAAACTTAGCAAGTAAGTACAGGATTTATTTATTTTGGAGATACGCGAGTGTTTTCGCAGATATTGTGGAAAAGGAAATAAATATGTATGTGTTTAAATATTGTGTTTAGTTTCTTTTTGTTGCGAACCCTTTTCATTTCTGAGCTGTAGCTAACATTACCTACCCGTCTTTATGTAAAAGTATGCAGTGTAGGTACTATAGTGACAAGCCCCTTAGAAAAGAGTTATCAATAAATGAAATATAATAAAATTGTAAGTCGTGAATACGTTCACAGGGGAATCCTTGATGTTTGATGCAAAATTGCCTGATCTCATAAAACTTTATGTACTTTTAGGTTCCTATGTCTGGTCCTACTAATTATATAAAATTATACAAGTACGTACAAATTTTTTCCATATTTTCATTCACTCCTGAACTCTTGTCTTCAGGTATCCTGTTGTTTTTTTTTGTTAAAGTAGGCACCTACTGGTAGAAAAACAATTCCATCAGATAAATCTACTCTATCACATAAAATGAATCTTTCGTCTGAAACTAATTTAGAACTATGTTTGCTTAGTCTGACCCTCAATTATTCGAGGCGAACATCCCACCTGCTTATTAGCCCTGGAGCATAAAAAGTTCCGCATTGCGCCACACTTACGAAAAGCTCATGTTATATTCAGTACACAAAAATTAAAGTGATCTTATGTTATATTAATAATGTAGGCCTCTCGTGTAACACACATTCTTGCTTACTTTGTGGTTTTAATTTTTAGAGTTTGTGTGTATTCTTTTTCTTGGTCGGATGTTTATTTATGTTGACCGATAATTATTAACTTCATTAGTTTTATTTGATACTATCTGTGCCCTACGGTTTACGGTAATTCTCGATCTCGTAGCAATATCGGGATAAAAAGTATTCTATGTCCTAATCCAGCAGTGCGATTCTGTAACCATCTCACCGTGAAAACTTAAGTGAAGTGAGCGTGGAGTGAGCTGTCAATAGTGTCAATTCCTAGCAAAAACAAACTCACTTCACCTAAGTTTTCACGGTGAGATTTTTACAGAATCGACCGGCTGGTCATGGTCTACCCTGATTATGTGCCTCTCATCCAAATCTGTTCAGCCGTATTAGCGTAAAAGTGTAACAAACAAACGTACAAAAAATCTAATCTTTTCTCTTTATAATATTAGTTTTATCAATCGACAGAAATTTTTATTCGTGGAGTAAAATTGACGTCCGACAGTTTTTAACCGGCGAAATAACGGAGGAGGTTCTCAAGTCGACGAGTATATTTTTTTTGTTTTTTTTTTTATGCATGACCACGCATAACTTTTTGCAGAGTAGTTCGATTTTGATAATTCTTTTTTTTTTTGTAAGGAAGAACTGTCAAAAATTCAAAATTATTCCTCGAATAAAATTATCTGGCGTTGGAAAAAACAGTCCTAAGTGGATAAGCTGAAGTTACACCTAACTAACCAACGGATCAGAAAAGTTCTTTTTGTATTAAATAGGCTTTTATATTTATAACAGTACCTAAAAAAAAAAGTATTAAAGAGTATTCTATTCTATTCTATTCTACCTACTTAGAAATCGTCCGATTGAATGATGATAAACAATACCGAGAAACTTCTTAGCAGTTATAAAAAAAAATGGCACACTTTTAAATATTCTACCGTGGGGTAAATTGGTTCAAAAAAAGAACCACTACGTACAGTAAAAAGTCACGGTGAAATATGAAAAGGAATATAAAAAACACTGGCACTCCGGTAGTGCCGACAGAAGTGAAAACTTGAACAATTACGAGTGTATTTTGTGAATCGTCTTATAAACAAAACACGCGTGTTAAGGTGTGTTCCTTATTTTATAGGGTTTTTTGCAAATCAGGTATGATGACCAAAGTGACTGGTTTATTCTTCTCGTGAAAGGAATTTATTCAGATTTGCTCGTCGTCAGTTATATATCCGTGGTTCAGCGCCATCTCGTCGTTGTTGGATGAACTACGTAGTTAGTACGCGAGGCCTACGTAGTTAGTACGCGAGGCCCTCGTAGTTCTTCCCGATGTGCATAGATGGCGCTGTCCTCAACAACGCGCTCGTCGTTGTTGGATGAACTACGTAGTTAGTACGCGAGGCCCTCGTAGTTCTTCCCGATGTGCATAGATGGCGCTGTCTTACGTTTTACGTCTTACGAATTTTCGATCAGGGTCACGTGACCTGACGCGAATTTAGAAGTTTTTACCCATTCCAAAAAAAGTACACAGCGCCGCTAAAGAAGTTTTCACTTCAAAAAAATATGTAGGAAAGTTTTTATAGAAATAATAGTGTATACAGCTGCCCACTCATTTTATCTTTAACAGAGCATGAAACAACAAAGTAATTTACACCAAGCCTCCACAATCTTGTGAGACACTAAAGAAAAGAAAACACAAAAGAAATCTCAGACTAAACCAAGACTTATAAGTAATTATGCTAGCAACCCCATTAGCTTACACTATCTCTAATCCAGGGCTTAGTGGCCGACTAACTTAATACCAGAGATAACCAGTTCACAGCTTAACATGGAGCAAAACAAGACTTGGCTGGAGTATAATTTTATTCTAGCTAACATGAGGTCACTTTGAACGTACGGTATATGTAGTAAAAAGTACTTTATAATTGTTAGATTTTTTCAGCTTGCGCCCCGTTTTGTTTTAAGTTTAACTTTTTAAAGCAAACTTGGCATGCTCGTTTTATTGTAAGTGTAAAAGTGGTATTTCTGTGTTGGTTTGGTACGGTTGATGATGGTTATAAGTTTTAAAATTATCCTTACCGTTGTTGATCAGACTATTGTACCCAAGACATGACAATTAGTTTCCAAAATCAAAATCGAAATACTTTATTTCACATAAACCTACATGGGCACTTATGAAACGTCAGAAGCTAGGTGCACGGTTCCAATTGGTCGTTTCCTATGGAGAAAAACCGGAAAGAAACTCCACGGTTACTCTTTTTAAAAATTATTGGCTTTTACAATGTTTTCTACTATATTATAACAATAATGATCTTTCACGAATTCCTCTTCTTTTTAGCGTGTAGGTGGCAATATAAACGGACTCGGCACAGAACTGAGCTGTGTTTGGTGCTATCATTAGCTTCCGTCAGTTCTTGTAATGTGCCGACGCGACGACTTGACACGCGTTCAATCGTTTGTAAACCGTCGTCACCTATGAATTTCCATCTGAACAGGTTTTCTTGGCTTCGGTCAACCTGGGTCCGGAGTATATTTAAAGACTTCCAGGTTAGCCAAGGCAACTCATGTCAAGGTGGGAGATCTTCAAAAGAGAAATTTACGTATTGAAAGTTACCAACGTTACACGTATTTTTTGAAAATCATCAAATGACCACTCCCGCTCTGGGTGGAGCGGAAGGGAGTGTCAGACTCTTACTGACTAAAACCCAACCGTGTTCCTTCCTTGGCCCTTTATGTTCCGGGCCAGCGGTAACCCTTTCGGACAATCCCGCTGACCCGGCAGGCTTTGGCCCTCACGACACCCTTAAATACAGTTTTCAGGGTTAGTTTAGACAACATTTTCAAGCAGGCAACTAAACTCAGATTACAGAGAAAAACCCTAAAATCTATCGAGCGTCTGACAATAATTTTAAATATTAATTGCGAATATAATAAGGTGCTATTAACCAAAGCCTTATGTAAGCCCAAAATTCACTACTGGCAAAATCATGAAAACTGAGCTTGGTTAATTATTTATTGTTACACTTCCTTTTTTCCCCGTCTCAATTTTCTGCATAAAAACTCGAACCAACTAGAGTTGGATAACTCTAAGCTCTCCATAACCTTTGATTTCCTGTTATTAGCTAGGTTTAATACGATAACGGCTCCATAATCACCCGTAACTAACTGAACTTTAATCCGGGAACTTTGTAGCTGACTCACGTACCCAGATAACCGGTCGCGGATAAACTGAACTGTTTAGAACAAAACAGTTGTGTTGCTGGCGAATTGTAATTGGGGTTCTGTGGGACAGAGTTCAGTGACTGTTTTGGTGGGACAGTTTTGGGACACGTTGGGTGATTGATTTAATTTGCCTTTTGTTTAAATGATAAATGATTTTATTTCTGTAAGTAGGTTTGTACAAACACTTTTACATGTCAATCATATTTTAAAAACTATATAAAGGGCGTTACCTATCTGACTCCTCTGAGAAGAAAGGCTGAAACATACTCAGAGGTCATAGTCTCTTTTAGACTGGTGTCCGAAATGGTCTTTTGAGTAAAGAGGTTTGGGACAAAACATAAAAAGTTCCAGATTTTAATAAATCAAGTATAAATTGGACCATACAGGCTGGTAACCTGACATTCTTAATTCGAGTTAGAAAGATCTTTAAGAAAAATTCGGGCTGTCTCTGAAAAAATTGGCCAAAGGCGAGTCAGACTCGCACTTGAAGAGTTCCGTACCACAAGAGAAAATCACGTTTGTTGTATGGGAGCCCCCCTTAAATATTTATTTTATTCTGTTTTTAGTATTTGTTGTTATAGCGGCAACAAAAATACATCGTCTGTGAAAATTTCAACTGTCTAGCTATCACGGTTCATGAGATACAGCCTGGTGACAGACAGACAGACGGACAGTGGAGTCTTAGTAATAGGGTCCCGTTTTTACCCTTTGGGTACGGAACCCTAAAAATAACTTTTTTCATATTTTATTGGTAGGTTAACTTGACATTGTTTTAGAATCTGTGATTGCAGATCAAAACGTTGTCCCAAAAAGTTAAGGACAGTTTCTTATGACCGTTTCTCCACAGCTACAACAGTTATGGTACCCGCTCTAAGCCTTGTATTCACCAACATTTAAATCAACTGATTAAATATTTAATCAGTTCTATATTTAAAATTTCGTTAGGAAATTTGACATAAGCCAACTGTTTAAATATTTAACCGCTGGTTTTAATGTGGGTGAACTCAGGCCTTACTGGCCAATCTCAAAAAATCACCCTGTGTTCGCGAAGCATTACAAAAACTCTGATTATGAGGAACTGAGAGCGAAACTTTTTTTGCTGAACTTCTAAGAAACCTTTAACCAGTATTGATCTGCGATAAGTTAAGTTAATTGATTGGGTCTTATCATTTTTTAAATGTCGAAGGTCAGACAAATTAGCCAGAAAAATTAAACTGTTTGAAGAATTCTTTTTTTAAATTTATAAATGGATTTTAAAAAGAGAAGTTATAAAGAATAGAAACAAAGAAAATTGGGTCAAATTGAGAGCAAGTTATCGTATTGAGAGGCAGTAAGAGCAGGTACCTTACCCGTTGTAGCTACAGAAACTTTTTGAGACATTTTAATAGATTTTGAAAAAAAAAAATACAGACAACAAGAAAATGGGCAATTTTCGAATATAATTTTGCTGTGACCTATTAATACCTTCTAGCTACCATATTGTTAAGAAAATTTAAAACGTTTTTAGTGTTGAACTTAACCTAACTTCTTCGTGGGATATTAAACAAAAACCCGTTGCAGATCATCATAACAACGAAGCTGTAATTAGCTAATTGCTAATACCAGCATCAATAACAAGCTCATCAGTTATCTGACACCACATCAACTGAACCCTCCCACGAACTTTATAGCCGACTCACGTTTCACAGATTCCGGTCAAACAAAAGTTAGAACAACGGTTGTATAGCGGTGGTATAAGAGGCGTTTTATAGTTGCAGTCGGTTCAGATTTTCAACAGTATTCAGAATTGTCCTGAATTGATGATATTAGAGGATTTTGAACGATTGGTTATGTGATCAATTATTTAGATACTTTTTGTAGTGAAAGTGATGGAATTATTTGGATTATTTCACCAAACTGTCATAGATTAAAAAACAAATTGTATGAAGTGACCGATGTAACCAAATTAAGTCGCAAAACTGAACCAAAGATAAAAAATAATCTCCATTCTATGGAACGAAAATCATTAACCTTTTGACCGCCACGGTCATCCAAACAAACCAAATTGTGCCTAGAACGCCACGGTTCAACAACTTGACAGACTTTGAAGCCGAGGGCACGTTTTTGATTTTTTGACGTCTAGCTGTCAAAACGTTAATTTTATCACATTTATAATTCAAACTCAATACCAACGTAGCAGTAACCATAATCGCGCGTAAACAAAATTCGTAGACAAAGTAAGCAGCTGATTCACAAGAAGATACAGCTCCAACACTGTTTAGAATTTAGAACAACAGTACCATCAGAGCATTTTATTTCCACCCCAGTACACGCTGTAGGTACATTGTAGACGACAAACGACAGTTCCTAGCCAGTTTGAAGGCAGTGAACAATTTGTGAAGTTTACACAGTTGTAAGCTTTCACTGCGGGCACGCCTCGGGCGTACATAAACTTTGTTTTGAAAATGAAACCGGATGGGGCACTTAGAGAAAGCGCCTTATGGCTCCCACATCGATATTTTCTAAGTTATATTTTAGTTGGGGGTTTTTAAATGGGGCTGTGTCGGGGGTTTTGCATAAGTGCTGCTCTGCAATAATGTATGTAAGTAGTTTGGAAGTATTATGGAAGTTGAAGACAACGTACTCAAAGCTCTTGTATATAGTGCGTAGCTACTTTATGTTTCATAGCAGTCCGACTTATGTACTGTTTTTGAAAAGTAGGTAAGTTGTATCGAGAGTTTGTGAAGCGGTTATGACGTTCTATCTGTTTATTTTTATTTCTGTTTGTCTTCTTAGTGTTGATTAAGATTTATACAATGTTCAGTTAAATAAGGAGACGATCTCCATCATCATATACAGACGCCAGCACATCAAGCTACTACAATCTGTCAAATTTCTTTAATAGATTTTCAACTTTATCGCTAAAGCATAAGGTTCAAACTTGATTGGGATAATTTGACAGTTTCGGGTAGGTTGATGTGCTGGCGTCTGTACCAACCTGCACTGGGCCGGCTTGGTGGATTACGGGCCACTCCCTCTCATCGAGAGGAGGCCTGTGTCCCAGCAGTGAAACATAATAGGCTGATTGAGAAGGAGACAATAGCTGAGTTTTAACAAACAATATACAGTAAAAGTGTTTTTTTTCTAGAAATAAAACCTATAGCAGAAGCAATTCCTTGCAATCAATCAATCAACAATGTGCTACTTTTATTTCTTCTTTCGGATTACAGTTTTGATGTTACCCACAGAAAGGTGTCGAATCTGTACTTACACAAGATTCAAGGTAATTTTTTATCTTTTAAGAAAAACAAGGCAAGCAGTTTCCTCAAAGATTTAAATCGATACATTCGTCCTTCCACGTGAAAAGATAGTCGTGTTTCTGTTTAATTTTGAAACCTCTGACCAACAAACACGCAATGACTTGACTTAATTGTCATGAAAACGCTATTTAATAATGTGTGAGCTCACTGTTCCCAACATGGACACTTTTTCGCATGACTAACAACGGTGAGAGCAAAGCTAACGATTTAAATCTTTGTCTTTCCTCTGAAAAGTTTCTTCTATTCAAGTTTCAAATTTCAATATGGCAGCAAGGTCTGCTAATTCAACGAAGCCTTCATACATGATACACGAACTCTCACGATCTCTCAATATCTCTTACTCACTCTAAAATTCAAATACACCTCTGGTATTCATGACTCGCATTCAATTACAATTCAACACATTACAGCTTCCACAGATTTAGTCTAGACTTACCTACTATTGTGGTGAATATAAAGGCCTTTGTCTTAGTACTATTTCTAGGTAATTATGTAACCTGACCTGTTAGGTGCAAGGAAAATGGTATGTATATTGTATTTGTAGAAAGATAAATTATAATATTTTGATATTCTAAAATCTCTCTTCATTGTGAGCGATATTTAATATTTCTACTTATAGTTTTAGGTACGAGTAAGAAAACAACACGGACATTGAATTGGCAAAAAACATTACAAAAGCCTTACTACCTTACAATTTATTAAAAAAACTTCGTCCACTTATATTAAAAAACTGTGCCTAACAAACATGAAGCCTTTATAAGAAATAATAAGAGCATTTCGAACAAAGCTTAGGTCCCTCTGTATTAGCCGGAACCCAACGACACAAAGAGTTGTGAGGCCACAGCCTTATAAATATGTAAGACCTTTGGACTCTTGTCAAAAGCATGTTCCTTATTTACATACATAATGTATTATTATCAATATTCGCAGAAGATTGTCTAGACGCAGTGAAGTGAACGGTCATTAGATTAGCATGAAATAAGCCACGATATTTGCTCGAACAAAACTATACAGGTTCAAATTATATTAGCTAGCCAAACTCCGCAGACGTGAATATCTAAACATGATAAAACAAAAAAACCGGCCAAGAGCGTGTCGGGCCACGCTCAGTGTAGGGTTCCGTAGTTTCCCGTCCGTCACAATAAGTGTGTTAAAATGCTTGCATATACGTTTATACTACAAACTTAGTCCAGAAATTATTTTGTACAACTTTTTGTCTTTTTTATACAAAAACTGTTGTTTCCATCAAGTTCAAAATAATTTTCCTAGAAAGTCCTTATAAAGTTCTACTTTTCAGATTTTTTTCATATTTTCTAAACTTATGGTTCAAAAGTTAGAGGGGGGGGGGGACACATTGTTTTTTACTTTTGGAGCGATTATGTCCGAAATTATTAACATTATCAAAAAATGATTTTAGTAAACCCCTATTCATTTTTAAATACCTTTCCAACAATATATCACACGTTAGGGTTGAAATTAAAAAAAAAAAACACTGGCACTCCGGTAGTGCCGACAGAAGTGAAAACTTGAACAATTACGAGTGTATTTTGTGAATCGTCTTATAAACAAAACACGCGTGTTAAGTGTGTTCCTTATTTTATAGGGTTTTTTGCAAATCAGGTATGATGACCAAAGTGACTGGTTTATTCTTCTCGTGAAAGGAATTTATTCAGATTTACAAATAAGCACACAGGATAGACTTCAGCAGTGCTATTCTCTAAAAGACAATTTTATGGCTGTAAGCTGCGACGAGCTCGTCGACGAGACAGCCTTGAGATCGGCCGAGCGTACAGCGCTGATTCAAACCGTATTCACTAACGTGGTTGTGCTCGTCGTCGAACCCAAGGCTGTAACCTCCCGTCGCTGTTTCTCAGACGAACGTAGGGCTTGACACAAATTCTATAAATTATAATCGATCAATCTCGACTGAGAGTTTTATAGGTTTAAAATATATATTAAAGGTCTATCTTTAAGTATTATAAGGAATACAGTTAAACTATAACCAATATCATATTTAAAAGAGTTTATTTCATATTTCTTATTACATTTTAAGGCTGAATGACGATTCCTTTGCTCTATTCGTGCAACGCGACGCGACGATGAATTAAAAGTCAACATGACATAACAATAACAACCGATGACGCGACGCTAACAAAATCACTTGAATTTGTAGTTTTTAAACTTTTGGGTGCATGATTATTTGTATCAGCGAGTGCTTTTAACATAGGTAGTTCTGTGACTAAGAGGATAAATACAACTACCTAATGAAATGTGAGTATTATGATTTTTTCACTGATAGTATATGGCTATTATTACTATTGTCTCATCCACGAGTATTGTATGATACACGAGATATTAATAAAATTTAAGTAAATTACATGATTAGCTATTGTTTTACTATAATATGTACGTATAACTTTATTGTTGTAACGTAACATTGTGTGTTTTAGCATGCCAAGAAGTGCTATACTTTCATTACATAATATGAAAACTGTATAGGTACTTGGAAATTATAATTTTCATATTTAATTTTGTAGAGTCCTAAGCAACCCCTAAGACGACCTACTGACCAATTACTGCCTGTAGAACAATCTACTAGAGGCATGCTCCAGACCGAACAGTCCACACCTTCAATACCAGTAAGTTAATTCTAATAAAATATAATAATGTAATGTTATATTTGCAGGGCGAACGGACATACAACCAGGCCCATCTTTGTATAGGGACAATGTGCCAATGGAAAACCAGCCTAATACAGAACAAAAGGTGAAGTTTTAAATAAAAGTCTTACAATAATATGTTTTAACTTTATAATGGATATTTAGATAACTTTTTTTTGTATTACAGTTTGAGGCTAGATCACCACTTGCAGTCTTGCAATGCGTCATCATAGGAGTAATGCCCCAATTGCATCTTCATGTAAGGTTAACTTAATTATAATTTGGTTAATTATTGGTTTAGTGTAAAAAGCACTACATAGTAGTGGTCTCACTTTTGATTCCCGGGTTGGGCCAATTTGTTGGGATTTTCTGTAGGTTTTTTCAACAGCAGCCCTTATTCAATCAAGATCAAGATATAGACTACATCTAATAGAATCAAGATATAGACTACATCTAATATGTATACTACATTGTAATATCTATTCCTTTAGAGGGAGAGTGATGTGATGTTGATGATACTTATATATTTGTTTTACCTCTGTATAGTAATTTGTTGCATTTTTATGTTCATAGCATCTCGTAGGCATCGAACGGCACACCGCCGTCTGATCCAGCACTCACCACCTTCTCAAAGGCAATCCAAATGGCGAGCCTGACTGAATGTTTTGTCGCCATTAAAGAGAGGTGTTTGGAAAATGAGAGACTTCTTATTGACAACCAGCAGAGGATGTTCGACTTTTAAGGAAATAAGTGAGTCATGGTCAAGGCAGACCCAGGCACTGCAGGATTTATGAGCATCCATCAGTCGAGGAAGTTGAATCTCCGAAACATGGATCTACTACTATGTTTAGATAATTTTAAGTTTATTTAAGATGGATGTTAAGAAGTTTAAGTATAAGAACTGTTTTTTTGTAGTAAATGTCAATGTTTGTTAGCGGGCATGCTCTTTATGCCTGCAGGCTTTTATTTAGGTACTTATTTAATTTTGTTTTGCTTGGGTAGTTTTCATTGTATATACTAAATTATTTAATTAAATGTCCTGTTTCTTGTAATGTTAATTACTTTGCATACCTACTATTGTATAGAATCAAGTTTTTCTAACTGAATATCAAAAGTCATTTTGAATAAATGATTTTTGATTTGATTGATTGTTTTTAATAGTAAATAAAAAAGAAAATAATGCAGTTATCTGTTTAATTTCTCATACCCCTGTATACACTCTTACCCATTTAAAAATATAGTACAAATAGGGACTAAGGTATAAATAGGCACATATTATTATAGGCTATTGATATTATACTAATCATATACACCTTAAACACCACACTTTAAATACACACCTTAAATGTTATGACAATTGTTGATTATAATAATATTTTTATTAATAATTTAAATACCTATTTATTGTATCTAATCAATAATGGTGAGTATATTCTATCTAAACACGTTAACCACATCTGTAAAGGAACGCATAAATTGTAGATACAACATGCTCGCCATAATTGATTAACTAAATCTCGCCTACTTATCAGCCTACTCTCTAAGTCATCATGTGTTGGAGCCTGATGTGTCCGGATTCCAAGTAACCTAGATTCTTCATCTAAGTCACATTGGTCTCATCATCATAGGAGCTGGTAGCCCGGCTCTATTACATATGTCGTTTAAAACCCAGGAAGCCATCACAATTTCTCCCACTTTTATAGGATCATAGTACAATACCCTATGTACTAATAAACATCTGAACCGTCCTTTCAGGATTCCAATAGTCCTCTACACTGTTTCTTGCACTGCTGTGCAAATTGTTGTAATGGCTCTGGAGTCTCAGTTTCTGAATTACTAAAGGGAGTCATTAAATAAGGCCTTTGAGGATATCCTGAGTCACCTGAAATCAATGAATGAAGCTAGAATTAAGTGCAATCTTGACTTGTGTTTAAGTTATCATTGTATTGTAAATAATAACTTCGTGGATTGCCCTAGAGGCAGAAGACTGAGATATGTATGTGTCTACATTCTTCCCAATGATTTTTTGGTAACTTCCATTAGCCAAAAATGATAGTGTGCATAATATCTGAAACATCAGGAATTCAATAGGCTTTTGTTGGTGTGTGGTGAGGTATACCCATCATATCTCAAGAAACCTAGATGTAAACAAACCTTTAGCCTCTTGGTTAAACCACTGGAACGAAGTCGCGGACGCATATATGGAGTTAAGTCATCTTCCAATATATTAATTAAATCCTCAGAAAGCCTGTAATTATATGGATAAAATCTGTATCACGGAATATTGTTTTAAACTTTCGTATTTGTTTCGCCTGTCGAGCTTTCTTCAAATTATCACTTTTCTTAGCTTGTTCTAATAAATGTAGCTTCAATTGTGTAGTAAAAGAATAGAAATATTTAAAAAATTAAGTACAGTTTATTATTTTTGTCAGTCTACGCCCGAATATTTAGAGCTTTTTGATTTGACAGTTAGAATCGAGGCTGTGGGCGAGACGTCTGACGTTTTACGTCTTACGAATTTTCGATCAGGGTCACGTGACCTGACGCGAATTTAGAAGTTTTTACCCATTCCAAAAAAAGTACACAGCGCCGCTAAAGAAGTTTTCACTTCAAAAAAATCACTTTTCACTTTACATATTATAGGCTACCCTAATAAAACATTTTTTTCCAATTTTTATTTTACCACTTTGTCGGCGTGATTGATATACATATTGGTACCATATTTCAGCTTTCTAGTGCTAACGGTCACAGAGATTAAGCGAGGACGGACAGACGGACAGACAGACATGGCGAAACTATAAGGGTTCCTAGTTGACTACGGAACCCTAAAAATATACTTTGATGATAATTTATTTTGGAGTCTACGCATGCTGGTCGTTTTGTTACATGAAGTTTAGTTGATAAATCTGTTTTTTTTTTATATCGATAGCCACCACGTCTATGAAGTGAAGAAACAAAAACAGATTTCAGAACAGATATTTCAAGCAAACACACTACATGCGGCCGTTGACCTAAAAATAAATTAAGTACCATCAATTTTTTTTTTTTTGTTCAAATGTAGTCCATCACGTCTGCGGTGTTTCCTTAGCTAATTTTTTTTTACTCTGTAGAAATATCAATACCTACTAAACATAAGAATTCTAACGATAACGTCATTGAGATGCTCTTGGAGTTCGTAAGAAAATTGATACAAGGTTGCCTATTTATGGAGAGAATAGATAATATTTGTTATAAAAGCTATGTGCTTCTTATCATGTCATACACGTTGTAAGAAAGATTATTCAGTAATATTGCCTTGAAGAAATTCGCAGAATATATCGTCTATAAAGGCGTAAGTGTACCTAATGAAAATTATTTAAATGTATCAAATGTACCAAACAATGTATATTATTACATATGTAACATGATATTCCTATCCAGGAAAATAATAATTACCTAATTATGAGTCGAAAGTCATATTGTGGGTTTTGGTCTTGTAAGGTGTCTTTGAGTAGTGTTGCCCCATTAGAAATGGCCGCAACTTACGTAGGTTTGAACCCAGACAGACACTTTACTTTGTGTAAATAATTTCATCACCGCTGCTCTCAAAACGGTGAAAAAACATCGTGAAGAAACTGGCATGTCCTAGTACCAAAAATTCAAAGACATGTGACATCTACCAAACTGTACGGAGCTCGCGTGGTGGATTATGACCCCCTACCTCTCACTGAGAGGAGGCCCAAGTACTCGTATGTCCCAGCAGTGTGAACATTCATAAGCTGATTAGGCTTATCCTAAGGCAGAGATGGCGAACCTCTATACGTCTACGTGCCATTTTTCTAAATAAATATTTCATGCGGCCATGACGTGCCAACAAACAATCTTGGCTTAGTGACTTAGTGATTACTCAAAATAAGAACTAGGTATATACATTCACATTATTATTATTGTGTTTGAACTCTCTCTTGACATTTCTCGGGTCCCGGACCTTTGTAATTTTTGAAGTTTAATATTGCCTTTTATGTGCCTATTTGAAATAAATGCTTTTGACTTTGAATTTTTTTGGAAGGCTTACGAAACCAACTCACAGAGGCTCGTTCTGAGACGTTTTTAATGAAATGAGACACCAACCGACGATTATCCCTGTTCGAATTATAAAAATGCACCTAAGGACAACCCCACGGTTGGTGTAGGACTAATGTTAATATTGACAGTTTTATATTTAAAAAAACAAACTAGATGACTCAGGTACCTACCTAAAATCCTGAAATGATGCCGTGCCTAAATTATTTTTTGTTTTCTTATTAATTTAGGAACTAAACAAGGATACAAACATTAAACATCACAAATGACACCAACCAATGACACGCGTGCCATTGGTTCGCCATCCCTGTCCTAAGCTCTCGTCAAAACTCAACCACAATCTCAGTCTAACGACTTTACTGTTTCAAAAGATTGGCTTTGAGTTATCAACGACGGCAGTAATGGGATCTTTATCTAGATTGTGGATTACTATAGCTCTAGTACATTGTGTTTTCATGTAGATTACACATTGTGAAAACAAAGAACGGAATAGTAATTGGTAGACACCATTTTGTTATAAATTTTTTGTGAGTTACATCACTATCTAACTGCAATTTAACATTTATTTAGACGATACAGATGATGGTGTTCTTTTTATAATACCAGCAAATCAATCTATTAAAATATAACAATCTGCACCTTTAATATTATGATAAGTAGTTGCAACCGATTTATCAAACAACAATTTGAAGACACTATAAGCGTCTACGCCGTACGGCATTACATACAAACTTTCAAGCCCTTATTTTTCGAAATGAATGAACTGATTTTATTGAAACTTCACACGCATAAGCAGGATACAAATTTAGAACATTTTCGAAAAATAGTGTTACAGCCAAGTTAGACTGATTTTAAATTTTCCATAGAAACAGAGATTTCCAGTTATCTTTTTTTAAATAAGCTGATATTTCGAAAATTTTGTTAAGTAAGCTGTTTTGTATGAAATGCCGTATGGCATAAACGCCTTTATTGTAGGCATAATACTAAGGAACTACTATACAGGTTGACATGAACGCGCAACAGCAACTCTTTTTTATGATCAACTTAAAATTTCATCTTAGTCAGGGTTCAGAATCATTTGCTGAATTCATGATTTCAGTCTGCGCCTCGATGTCCCTCCCACTCTGTATACACGAGTACACGTAATCACTATCAGCCTATAATGTTCCCACTGCTGGGACACAGGACACTCTCTTCGAGTGGGAGTGGGCTGTAATCCACCACGCGGGCCCCAGTGCGGGTTGGTAGATGTCACATGTCTTCGAATTTTTGGTACTAGAACATGCCGGTTTCCTTGCGAAATCTTCCTTCATCGTGAGAGCAGTGGTCATGATAAAGGCCCCTGCATCATCATCATCATCATTTCAGCCGAAAGACGTCCACTGCTGGACATAGGCCTCCCCCAAGCACCTCCACTTCGACCGGTTCTGTGCTTATCGAATCCAACGGAAGAGAAGCGCGATGACACAACGCTGGTATTTTACTGCAAAATATAATGCATTTATTTAATTACAAAAAATCTATTATTTGGACTAAAAAATTAAAACATTAATATTTTAGTATGTTGCTTGTAGAATAATCTGACAAAAAATCAGAATGATTGTTTGTATATTAGTATGGTTTTTATAATAAAAAGAAAGTTTTTAGAGATGTCTTCGTGATTTTTTTCTGTCGTATCAAATTAGTTGTATTATGTTTACAACACACTATCTACCTAGCATACATCCTGAAGAATATCATATGTTTTTCTGATTTTGTTTACTGTAGTCAATCATATACTTTTATTGTTTCTAAAACTTGCGTTTTTTTTGTGTTTTGGTCCTGTAAGCCCCTTAAGCCTTTGACGTTAGGCAGTTTTAAAGTTACAATGTGGTAAACGACTTTATATGTCCTCATAATATACAAACTTGGACGTTGTTGGGGCCATAAATTCTGTTTAGTGCCTTTATTTGCATGGATGCTTAGCCTTTGTATGGCGTTTGGGATTATGCAAAAATTATTACCAACACAAGTAATGGGGTGGGATAAGTCGGTTGGATATTAGATCAGTTTGAGAACAACATAAAGGGTTATGGATCACCAAAGTTTAATTCAGAGTTTCAAAAATATGAATCATGGTCATTAACCACGGAATGAACTATTCACATAAGTAATACAGGGTGCCAGGGACATCGACCGCAAACTATAACCACGAATTCAGCACATGATTCTGATCACACCTGCGTTGAATCACCCTGTATATTATTGGTAGATACCAATGAATGAATGAATGAATGTATAGATAGATATACATGAGGAACAGATGACGTGCAATAAAAAAGCATTGTCAAATAAGAGAAGTTTTTATTAATGATGATATTTGTTAGGTGTTTATGAACGCAACCCATCTGTCATGTTGATTCTTAGTTTTGACAGTAGAGTGCGCCTCTTGCTCTCTCACTCACTTGTAAATGTAGCGTGCTTAATTTTGTAATATACTTTTATTCATTAAATTGTCTTTCTATTCATTACAAAATCGCACCACGAATATATTTTAAATATTCATAACGCTACACGCACAATGGTCCATTTGAAAGACTAAGTGCGGAAACCAAACCCATAACATAGAACATAGAATATTTATAATAATTATAAGGCTTATAATAACTCTTTAGATACCTAGTACAATCACACCAATATTTTAAAGGCGAAAGTTTGTGAGTCTGTGTGTGTGTTTATATGTTTGTTACTTCTTCACGCTCAAAGAGCTGGATCAATTTTGATAAAATTTTGTATGGAGGTAGCTGACACCCTGTATTAATATATAGGCAAATTTTTATCCCGATATTTCCACGATATCATGACTTATGCGGGTGCAACCGCGGGGCGCAGCTAGTCTAAAATAAAAAGAGATGCTGTATAGCTACACAAATAATAACAGCTACAAATCAAAAACGAACTAAAACATGAAAAATAAACAACGCTACGGTACGGTTCTTTGATTCCACCTGGAAAAGTGAGAACTGGATTTACGAAATAATATTGCACCAGCTAATGACAGCTCCAACAAAGCTCTCGACCCGAATGAGGAAGGAAATAGAGCGAAACGATAAAAGAATAACACCAAAGTAAGATATTATACATTTGCAAACAATACGAACACAATATTCATGACTTAAAAGTACCAACAACAAAAACAAAGTCGATTATACAAAAAAATTAAAACAAAAATAAAACATTTTAGAAGTATCGAAAGTTCTAGTTAAACCTGGTCTTATAAACCCAACGAGAGGCCTAAATACGTTTTTTGCTACCCCATTTGCTAAATGAACTAGCATTAGAGACCTTTTTAACCGACTTCCAAAAAGGAGAAGGTTATACGTTCGATTTTATATATGTTTTTTTTTATGTATATTCACCGATTACTCAAAGACGGCTGGACCGAATCCAAAAAATATTTTTATGTTTGAAAGGGTATACTCTCGAGGTAGTCCCATTATCATCAAGTTGGAATCTGATGAGAGGTTCCCATGGAAATCAAGGGAAACCCTCAAATTTAATAGGCAAACCTATAGCGATTTGGGTATTTTTTAAAGTAACTTGAGCATTTGCTCTTGGAAATCATCATTTGGTAAAGTAGATCTGATGATGAAGACCACAGATGGCCATCGGAACTACTCAATGAAAAATATTTCATGGGTTGCGATTCGATTACTTTAAAATGGCTGGTAAGCAATTTATGCTATGGTTGTTGAGGAGTTCTCCTGGTTCTTATCAGAAGAACTCCTCAACAATTAACGTCCCAGCATCGAGAAAAGCAACATTTTGTAACATGTGATGAGCAGTTGACATTAGGGTTTGAAAGGGGTATGCTCTCGAGGTGGCCCCATTGTCACCATGTCAGAATCCAGATCAGAAGGGATCCCATGAAAATCGAGGAAAATCATCAAATTTTGTAGGAATGTACAGTGTATTCATTGAACTCTCTCAAATCAAATGAAACCTCTTGATGATCCAGGTGTTTGAGTCTGAGAGTCATTACTTAAATGGTACAACTAAAAAGTGAAAAATATAAACTTATTTACAAACAAACAACCGACTTCCAAAAAAACACTATAAATAGGAAAATAACTTTAATTTCGGAAGTCGGTATATTGTTTTTTTTTTCTAATAAAGTTGTGAATTAATTCAGTTAGTTTAGAACTTTGCATTCAGAGAATTCAACGGTAGTTCTAGCTTTCTTTTTGATCTCAGTGCTTTCCAAGCCTATTCTTGAACTTCTTTTTTCCTCTATAGATTACAGTAATCAATAGCTTAGACATCTGTAACTTGTGATAATATAATATAGTAAATTTTAAATAACAGGAAGAAACGAGGTAAGAGTTACAAGAAAATTCGTTTTGTATAATTTGGTGGCTTTTAAAATAAAAAAATAATACCTAGAAAACAACAGATAGATTTTAACAGGAATATGTTATGGTGAGAAAATGAGTGACGATTTAGATGACAGTTAATAGAAGCATACATACATAGAGATTTATTATAGATTTATTTATTTATATATATAGAGCATTTATTGCGCAAAAAAAATGCATTAGAGCAATAAACGGGCTTCGACCAGACGAATCCTGTAGGCCGATATTTAAAACACTTGACTTGTTGCCGCTACCGTCTCTCTACATATATGAAACATGTATATATTTTGTGAGGAAGCATAAGGAATTGTTTAGCAATGCAGATGATTTATATCCTCGTAACCGACGAGACCCCCACAGGCTCGTACTGGATATCCTTCCGAGACTAGCTAAATATAATAAAAGTTGTATATCTATGTGTGTACGTATATATAATAAGATACCAAGTAATCTCAAGGCCTTAAATATGAGATTATTCAAAAATAAATTGTATGAGTGGTTGTGTAGTCATAGTTTTTATAGTGTCAAAGACTTCTTTGACAACAAATGTTAAATTTATGCTTGTGAAAATTTGAAATTTGTACGCTTATATCTGTTAAGCTAAAACATATGCTCATTATTTTGTATTTTCACCATCTTTTTATACCATGTTTTAAAGCAAATAAATATTATTAAATATTATTATTATTACATATATTTAGACTTATATTTAAAGACAGGCTTAAATTAAAAGAAAAGACATGCTGCACCAAACCCAAATAAATTAAGAAAAGAGCAGGAAGCTTGAACGATGAAACGAATCGGATATTCAAGTTCTAATATAAAATAGTTCCATTCAAACCCCCCTATATACAAACGGCATTTACTACAGATATTTGAAAAACCGTTATATCTCATGCAAGTAAATTCAACTTACCATCACTCGCTGTAAAACTCCAAGCGCTTAATAATAAATGTAAAAGCGTAAATAATCCGTAATTTACGGACTCCAGATTTATTACTGAAAAGATTTACAATGTAAGCACTGCTTGGAGTGCTTGCAGCAATAATGTGGAGCTGAAGATCGTAATAATGCTCCAGCCCTGAATACTCTTGGTAAATGCGAGGTCATCGTTTACGAGAACTCGTGCCTGAGAAACTTTGTACATTCTTACAACTTAGTAAGCTGTCTGATGCACCCTTTAGTTTGAATTTGTATTTATTTCATCGTCCACAAAATTTATGGTGTGCTGAATTTGTAATTTTATGTTGGAAATTCTGGAATTTCGGTAACTTTAAAATGCTATTTAATTAAATAAGGTGAGGATTACAATAATTATTATTTCCACAAGAATAATTTTGAAAACATATTTTATAGATTGCATAAATAATATTTTATTTATTTATTTAATACTTAATGACTTAATGCCATAGGCATTTTCTACCAGTCAACCAATATTTCAGAGTCAGTCAATATTTTGTAGTAGGTATGTATTTATTTTAAACCACCCAGTTCCAGGAATAAAAACCCCAAATTAAATACTACGTGAACAAACTAATACACAGAATTCTGATTCCATTCACCAAAAGTAAACCAAGCAAGATCTGCTTAATCAGTATTTTTATCGGTACCCCTTTTCAGGTACATTTAAAGGTTACGAAAACATTTATATGGGCAAAAAAAAAACCTTATTCGAAAAAGCATACGTAAGTACAACCTTGCTCTTCTTTCCTTTTGATTTCGAGTTGTGGGCACAAAGACAATGCCCCAGTCCCTTGGGGCTTAAATTCGTTACTTAAAGCCAATACAGACAAAGAAATGGCATGTTAGATTACGTATGTCAATATATCAAAGAAACGGTATAAATTGGGAAGGGATTTTTTTTTGAGAACAATAAGGTTTGTTCAAGAAAAGTAGGGAATGTTGCCGGGATTATTGACTAAGGACAAGAGTTTCAAGAACGAACAACCTAATTGAATTGTTCTTCATGTTCCAATGTAAGTTGTAAACGGAAATCAGAATTTGTTGAGGGGTACTTTGAAATACAAGCTGCCTCACTGGTACACGAAAAAACGGCTTTTGAATTTTGAGCCAGTGTTAGGTATTTAGGCATGTGACTGTACTGTTATAAAACTTAAATATATAACTTCAATCCTTGTAAAAAAGTATTGCAGGAAATCAGGGCCAACCATGCAAAGCCGCTGGTAAAAGTTAGTATAATAATTATTTTTGGCTACTAAAATATTTAACAAAACGAATATCTAAAGAACTTCTGTAGGAAAAATCTAATAATACCCAACTTGCCGACACATCGAAAAACCCAATTTATTAAAATAGGTGCTCGGTATAATAATAATAATAAGTTTATTGGTCCAAAAATATACATAGACAGGTTGTAAAGGATATTAATAATAATAAGTTTATTGGTCCAAAAATATACATTAGACAGGTTGTAAAGGAGTTACATGCTAAAGATTAATCAAATAACAATGGACACAAGGGGAGAAAAATAGTTGCCTATATAATCATAAAAACACTAACCCTGTCTCCTAAACTAGGGATGGCCTGTATCTTAGGAGACAGTGATTCGATCGATCTGAACTAAATAAATAATGGACCTTAGATTTCGAACAAAAGAACAAAATACCAATTTCATTGACATGACCTAGATCTCTTTTAAATCGGTTGTTTTTTTTGGAAAAAAGTTTTTGTTGGACCATGTTCAATCGGAAGTTGTCAGTCGACACATGCATAGCAGTGAAATGTGAAATGTGGCATGGTGACGTACCAATTATATAGTTGTAGTGACTTAAAAAAGGGATGTCTCGTAGATAAGTAATAATAGCCGCACTGGTCGATCGATCAGGTTAAGCTACGCATGCCGCGGTCGTTCCGTGGATGGCTCCATCTTTACATACCGAGACCCGTCCGTTCCTTTAAAATCACGTTAAGCCGTTGGTCCCGGCTGTCGTTCGTGAATCTTTGAAAGTTGTTACGGGTCGTTGGAAGTCAGAAGCCTTAATCTGACAACCAGACTTACCAAGGGGTATCGTATTACCCAGTTACTGCATTGTGAATGTTAGATAGGCAGTCGCTTCATGTAAAATACAGCTGTTACATTCGGTTAGACTGGAAGCCGACCCCAATAAAGTTGGGAAAACAATAAAGTTGGACAGATGAGTGACTTCAAAATAGTTCTGTCTGTCTTAAATATCATTGTGATGAAACGTACTCTTGGACACTGCAGTTTTTCGAAGCATTATTTCTACAAATCAAGGTCTCGAGGCCCATTCAAAAAAACAAAACATGAATTTTATTGTTTCTTCAACCAACAGATTCCTTAATTACTAATATTACATAGAAAGTTACAAACAATATAATTATAACGTTAATTTATTTGTTATGTTGAAGAAGGTATTAAAAGAACTAACATGGCTTCCATACCGCTCGGCTCTCTCAGTTAAGATGTCTTTCTATCACGGAAATCTTAGTAAATCACTTTATTTATACCCCATATTTTCCCATAAAACCTGTCAGAATACCAACATAAAGAAGGATAAGAAAATTCATCGCCAACAACGTTTATCTTGTTAGCTACAGCACAATAACTTGTACAGCATTAGGTAATTTAGCACAAGAAGAAAGAGCTTCTATCTCTTTCTAACCCGTGACGTCACAACCGAGTTCATTAAAAACAGGGTGTTGATTTAAACCAACAAGATTAAGAGAGTAATTACAGACGTGGATATAAATGCTTAAGATATACAACTGTTTAAAGCCTTGTTTTGGGAACAATTTGATTTGATTACGTTAATCTGGGTCCTTGGAGACGTTTTTAACATTCCTTTTCGTTTAGGGAGTTGAGAAGGTGTGTGGAGTCGTATTTAAATTTTTATCAAGTTGAATGTTCGTTCAATTTAATTATTTCAAGCAAAATGTTTCTCCATTCTTCAAAGGTATCCTTTGTAATAAATGTGAACGAATGCATGCTTTTTGTGACGTTATAAAGAATAGAAATAGAAATGATAGGGTCGTTTATTTTTCAGTGAACACAATGCCGCAGGATTATGCAATGATTCCTGGAAAAATATTGTAAGGTATTGTGGTAGACTTGAGTCGTGGAAAAGTACTCTTTTTACTACTTTTTTGAGACACAATCAGTCCACAAAAGCACAACAATTGCTTTGCATCTGAAGGCTTCTCGTTATTAAAAACGTTCAAAATCTAGTCGCAAATTCATCTTAGCAAAAAAAAAAAAAAAATTGTAACAATTTTTGATAGACGAGGGCGAGATTAAAATGCAACCGTTCTTAAAAATACGGGAATTGCCTATCGGTTGTCTATTGTTTAAAGTATTAATAATGTTGTAATCTTGAGATCTAATTTTCAGTTCCTGCCATTTTATTGAAAAATCATAACATCGAAAAGAAAAAGAGGACATGAACAACTACTCATTAAGTACCAAAACCATGCCACAAACTTAGATTGGCAAACCAATCGAAAAACACACACTTAAAAATCAAACGATCAGGATCTACAGCGGGTATGTCGGTCACGTCATAAACACGAGATTGAACGATCATGTCACACAGAAACAGTGACGGGAGTAGGGTTGGAAGCGAGGATTAGAGTTGTCACCATATCCCAGACACGTCTGCATTAATGATCCGCGGGTTTTCCGCACGGACTTCCGGATAGTTGCGGTTAATTATAACGGAGTGGATCAGGCGTGGCTTATTAAAACCCTATGCGTTCTTGTACGCGATTATTCGTTGTGGATGGAGTACAAATGAGCGTTTAGGCGGAGTTTCATTATGAACTGATTGGGTCTGTGATTAAGGATGAATTAGTGGCATTCATTTCGAGTCGTACTATTTACTCAGAGCAACTAGATAATTGTGTGGATGTAATAGGTACTAATTGATGCGGTATATGACTAATGCAGTAGACAATGTTTGATTTTGCGGACTTTGTACAAAATGTAACAACTTTTACTACATGAAATTTTAGCGAAGCAACATCAAAACTAGCAAAATTCACAAACTGAAACATTTCAAAAAATCTATGCCTAGAATTTTCCCGAATCAAAAAAGGCGAAGACAGAACAGTTATTATGCAGATAGAACAAGCATCAATCCAATAGTTGGATGACTCTGTGACAATGACATGGAAACAAAAGAGGAGGCTGACACAGTTCCGTTGGACGTGCTGTGCTTCCTATAGACGTAGTTGTATGTCCTATTATATAGTTGTAGATGTATATGTACGGAATGCAATCTCGATCGAACCCTTTATTCGAGATTCAATCTCGTGGGAAGACAGTCTCGTTCTAGAAATTTCGTTCGACCAATACGGTCGAGATCTCGAACGAGATTTCGAGATCGAGCGCGCACGTCTTAGCACAGTTTCACTTTCTTCTTTATTTCATTCTCTTGAGAAATAGTTTTCATTAAAATAGTTTACGTGATGTGTGTGCCGATTTGTATGCGTAGTGCAGATGATAATTACTTTAATATACGTTGATTTTTTTGTTTCGAGATTTGATGAATATTATTTTATATAAAATTTACTACTCTTCCCAAGTAACATTTTAGGTTTTAGAAAGGTTTTGAAAAGGTTCTAGAACCTTTGTATGGAAATTTGTTCGTAAGTCTTAATAGACTTAATAACCTTATATTAAGCTTATATTAACCTCCTGAGTGCAAAAAGGGCCCAAGTTTTAGAACCTTTCTGAGAGCTACAGCAAAACCTATAGCTCAAATTCAAAACCTTTCAAACTACTTACACAGAACCCAAATATAACCTTCACAACCTTAATTTAACGTTAATATGACCTAACAAGGCAGCTTTTAAGTTCTAAATTAGTCATGGATTTAACTCAATGACAACTTAAAACCTTTTTGATGGACATGAATTAATGCCTTTCCAGGACTCTCAGGTTTTAAAATGTTTCTGTGTAAGATTTATTTTACCAATCGTGGATTTAAATACTTATTTATAATGGCGCCATTCCCTGTCATTATACCAAGTTTCAAAATGGATACATGTAAGTGTTATTATATTCATAAAAAATAATAAGTTGCTTGCTGAAGTCAGGAAAAATCAAAAAAATAGTGCGACTGGCACTTTATCGTGAAACTTTAGGATAATAGTGCTGTATACGAGACGGGCCTTTCGTAAGTAAAAAATTTAGAAGATATTTTAATGAAATAAAAATTATAAAATTAGGTGGTTGGTAGTAAGTTGCATTAAAAATAAAACTTCTATTCATATAAAAATCATATATTTTAAATCACATAGCACACGTTACTTAATTTTGCCATGATGACTTAAAATATTGCTTTTTGTTTAGATTTTTTTTCATTTCAGTAAAAAAATATGGCTGGCGTTAGGAAATTACTAGAAAGCATTAAAATTAACCTTTTCAGAACTGTAACAGCTAAAAGCTCTTAATGTTTGCCAAAATAAGAGCTACAGATCATCTCGCGGAGCTACTTAAAACTACAAGGCTGTTTTCGCAGCTTTAAGGTTATCGCCAGGAGTAGTTTAAGACTTGCGAGTCGCGAAAATTGCTTTTAAGTTTTGGTTGTAGGAGGACGTGCGTTCGACGGTTTGACAAGAGTGCTGAACAAACAGCTACAGGCTGCTCTTAAAGTAAGTTTCTTTTTCAATGATCTGTAAAAATAGTCAAAATCGAACAGCCGAACAGCCTAGTTTTAATCAATAACCCATGAAGACCCCATGTCAAGATGAGCCATACTTCTCCATCTTTCAAACTCAAACCATTTAATACAGGCACTTTTGAATTGTCAAAGAGTCGGTCATTTAGTCAAAAAGTTGGAAGCTATAGTTCCCCAATTCCAAAACATAGATCTCTATGGAGAAGAACGGGCAAGAAACTCCACGGACACTATTACAACATTCTGGGTACATTATTCTTGTTGCTAGAAGTGAGATCAATGTAAAAAAAAATACTTAAAAACAATTCAAAATATACCTACTTAAGATTAAAAATAAGCCCTGGCAGTTAGGTGATGACCACTTTTAACTGACGGCGCCCGTCACGACCATGACGCGTGGATCAGCACCATCCAACTCAACCATTTTGTAGGGAACCGAATGATCTAAGGTCCTGGACACATCACCACGGTGCGGCGCCGCCACTGTGAAATGACACGACGTCGTGCCGCGACACACACGGTACACGCACATGGCGCACGGCAGCAACCATCGCGGCATCGTTTCAAACGTGTACTCAAACTTGCAGTTTTTGTCTAGATAATTCCGCGAAAAACATTTTCTTCTCCTGTTATTGCTAAGACGCCGAATGAAGAACCGGACGTGCCTCCACTAATGAAAAAGCAAGTCAACACCGTTATTATCAGCCATATTTTTTTGCACTAAACCGTCGCGCCGCCGCCCCGTGAGCCGGCGCGGCGCACCGTGCACGTCACAGTGGCGCGGTACGACAACGTGCCGTCCCACTCGTGGTGATGTGTCCAGGCCCAAGCACTTTGTCTATTTATAAGGGCTCTTACAGATCTGCGACCCGACGCGGACGGTAGTCGACAGCGATAGCTGACGGTCGCCGACCTGTAAGAGCCCTAAGTAGTCTTTACCAGTCACCACAATACATAACTTAATAAATAGCAAAAATCGGTTGTCTGTAAAGTCGGTTTACGGACGATAGTTTAACGTGACAACGGCATAACAAAACATTAATGAAATTGCCGAACGCGGAGGCCGATTCGGCAGCGTTAGACATCATCTGTCTCTCATCGCTCGTTCCGCGCTCTCGCTTGCACTTCAAGCCGCCATGGAACGCTACAACAACGCTACAGAGCAAGGCCGCAAGGTAACGCTACATGAGTCATGTTTTTTCGTGTGTGCAGCCAGCTTCATCGATTTATTAGACGTTGTCACGTCAAAAGAATAAAAACTTACCGATGTATTAATTATTCGTAAGAAATTTTTACGCACTTTACGTTTAAAACTTCCACTCCATTTTTTTGATAACACCCTGTATCGGTTCATCTTGCAATACAACGGAATGCTTTGAAGTCACGGACACAACTAACAGTATTTGAGGATGCCTCTAAAGCTTTAAAATATTCTTGTAGGACTTTAAGCATGCCTTCAGCTCATAAAAATAGCTTATTGGTTTAGGTTTTCACCACGCAGTCCTAATTTGTTTACTTAGATAACTATAACACTGCCTATAAGTTTTAAGTAGGTTTTAGAAATTACTTATAAGCAATTTCAACATTCCATAACTTTATGGTTATATCAAAGTTAAAAATTAAACCTTTAGATCTCACTTTAGCATAATGCTAGCCTTTCCAGAACTTAATCAAGAGTCTACGACAACTATAAGTTCCTAGGACTATATGCTCTTGAAACACAAGTCAAAATAACGTTAATTTAAACTCTTGTCAGCGGCTCCAAGGTTGTAATAATAAACAATTAGTTTTAGGACTTATTAATCATTCTCAAGTACTTAATATGACTAGATAGCAAAGCATTAACCTTTTTACGACCCTTAGAAAACCTAAAGGCATTTTCTACAACCTAGGCCCGAATGAAATGTTACTTGGGTTATGTGCCTTAAGCCGGTGAAGTTTTCATTTTAAAGTTTTTATTAAAAAAAATAAACGATGTTCGATCTTGAGAATCTCGAAAACGACACGAGATCTGGCCTGATTACCGGGCCAACCTCGACACTATCTCGAATGGCCAACCTCGATACTAGACTCAGCACGTGAGACTCCGTGTTGCCGATGTCGACTCGAGATTGCATTCCCAACTGTACGTTTTATAGCTGTACTTTCGTTTTGTAGTTGTACGTAGGGGTGGACGGGAGGACAGCACTGGGTGGGTGATTAAACTGGAAATTTCCTACATCGGTGCTGGCACAAAATATGAAGAGTTTGATCCAGAGTGTGTGATGCTTTTGAAACCTCTGGACGTGTTTTGATTGATTTTAGGTTTTCAACTGTCGGAGATATTTACAATGATGGTTTTCTGCATAGTTATTCACAACTATTCGACAGGTTTCCGAGTCAAAAATGACTCATTTTAGGTAGGTACTCTGATTAGCGTAGACCCCGACAAAAAATAGCTATCGGAAGAAAAAGGAAGACCTGAAAATTTTTACCAAATATGGTCTATTTGGTTGAAACCATAGGTTCTCAACCTTATTTTGCCCACCGCCCCACTTTGAGATTTTTTTTCTAGAGCCTTACATTTTTTTTTACCATTTGTCGAATATTTGAAACAGCTATTGCCACGATTACATTTACACGTGTAATATTATATAGTCGTAATATGGGATATATAATTTTCTCTGGGTTTTCCTCTGCCCACTGAAAGCCTTAAACGCCCACAATGGGGCGTTATCGCCCACGTTGAGAACCTTTGGTTTAAACTGTCAACATTTTCTGGTTTCTGATTTGTGAACAGCGTCTAGAGGACACCTTTGATAACATTGATTGACGTTCAATCCGGCACGGAGGCGTGTCGAATGTTTGAGTATAGCTATGTCGAAGTGGAATTGTTGTAGCTTTATCTCGATAGATGTTCAAGTGAAAAATGCTAGTGGTCAAACACAGACCGTTATTCTCGGGTACAGACGTCAGCACATCAAGCTACCCGAAACTGTCAAATTTTCCCAATCAACTTTGAACCTTATGCTTTAGCTATAAAGTTGAAAATCTATTATAGAAATTTGACAGATTGTAGTAGCTTGATGTGCTGGCGTCTGTACATTGAAGTAGAATTATTGTGTCTATCATCGAAGCCACATTTCCATCTTTTTTTTTCTATTTATCATCTGCCTAGCCTTTTCTCAACTATGTTGGCGTCGGCTTCCAGTCAAACCGGTTGCAGCTGAATACCAGTATTTTACATGGAGCGACTGGTTATCTTACCTCCATAACCCAGTTACTGGATAATACGATACCCTTTGGTTAGATTGGTTGTCAGACTTTTAGGCTTCTGATGACCTCTTACGACAGTCAAAGAGTCACGAATGACAGACGGAACTTAATGTGCCTTCCAAGGCACGGAGGGGTCTTGGTATATAAAGATGGTCACCCATCCACGACAAGCGTATCTTAACCTGATCGATCGATCCGTGTGGCTATTATTATTTGGCCACAAGCCAGGCAAGTAGGTATTTCTTCAGGTAGGTAGCAATTTTTTTATCCCGATTCTGATGCCAATGTCAACCAATCAGAACCTCGTTAGAAGAACTGCCGGTCGATTCTGTAAAAATCTCACCGTGAAAACTTAGGCGAAGTTAGTTTGTTTTTGCCAGGAATTGACACTATTGACAGCTCACTCCACGCTCACTTCACCTAAGTTTTCACGGTGAGATGGTTACAGAATCGCACTGCTGGCCTCTTTACACCACTCATTAACAATTTTCTACAAGTGCATGCCTAACAAATGAAATTATCTCGTTGATAAAACAATTTCACATCCCAAAATCCCTACATACTTTCCCTAAAAACCAGCCCAAAACCGTTGTTCCGTTATTAAGAACTAAGACAGTGATTGAGCAGCGGCTACGGCTATCACTCCGGTGACAACATTATATTGTCAAAGCGACAGAGACAATAGATGAGCTTCACATGGGGTCCGGAAAGGATGACGTACGTACAATGTTAAACGTAGGTATGGAGTTTGATTAGTTAGATACATGGTAGATACAATCTATTCTCTTGTTTACGGTGAAGGCATCGTATCAAACATCGATTGTTCTACTACTTAATGAAAATGTTAAAGGAAAACATCGTGAGGAAACAGGCATGTCCTATACTACATAAAAGATAACTTGATGTCTGCGACATATGTCAAACTGACATTCCTAGGGTTGTCAGGATATAAAAATTGTCGATAGAAATTATCGATGTTTCATACTATTATCGGTGCTAATGTAACATGTAATTGGGTTTAATTTAATTACAAACGTTACTAAATTGCCTGGTAACACGGCCTTTGAGCGAAACGCGGCGTGTCTTCTCCCGAAACCCAAGGATGGGACGTTGACGGATGGAATGCTACATGAGTAGGTGAGAAATTGGATTTTATTTACTCACTATTATTCTAGATCACATTGATGAAATAGACGTTGGCATAAATTATTTATCTGTAGTAGTCATCAGGCACCTACGTACGTACATTTGTAATAGTACAACTGCCACAGCTGAAAACATATAAGCCATTATCAACACCATTTCATTAATAAGTATGTACAAATGTAAATAATGTTATGATATTAAAATATACCTACAATAAAATTAAAAGATAAATTAATTTTAAATTAAGTTTTATTTAAAATATCGATAGTTTATAGTCTGTGGTCACGATGATTCATCGCCTATCACTAATTAGGTCGGCATGCCCATAAAGTATAACATTGACAGGTACTGTCTGTACTATTATGAAATTCAGGACTTCATAAGCGTGATTTTACTGACAGCTGTCGCAGAGATCAAGCTATCTTTTATGAAGTATGGAACCAAAAATTCAAAGACCAACCCGCACCGGGCCCTCCTGGTCGACAACTGCCCACTCCCTCTTAAAGAGAGGAGGCCTGTGACCCAGCATTAGGAACATTATAGGCTGATTATGACCGTCTGTTAAAAGCATGAATGAATTGGAATAATTTAATAGAACAACCGTTTGCATAAAACTACCTTTACCGTCATAGAAATAAGGACTCTTTCAGTTTTATGTTTTTATCTAAAAAGTTATAAATTCATAGTCACACCCACAGAATTCCCTAAACAATCAGATGCAAAACATCCATTCTATTCAAATTAAAAACAAGCATGACGACAAGCTTTACAATGTTTATTCGGTTGCAGGATCCGAACTGAACCTCAAAGGATTCGGTTTGTCAATTCCACAGTGAGCTCCCTAAGCTTGCATAAATTTTAAAGGAAGCCGAAGCGTGGCAGTAGTTACTGTGGTGTCGAATAATTAAGATTTTTTAAGCAGTCTGTAAGTTTAGTTCCTAAAAACAACTGACTGTTTTTGTATACCTATATGTAAAACTCTTCTGTTACGAGTACTGACTGAAAAACAGACTAACGCGCAACCTAAACCAATAAAAATTGTGACATCATCTATAAATAAATCATAAATAATTTTTCGAATTACCATTGATTGGCATTTTAGGCGTGTTTATTTTTTTGTCTACACTACAAGTCGAAACCGATGTTTAAAAAAAAACTTCTGAACGGAACGTTTGCAACTAACTTAAGTAGGTATAGATATAACATTTGTTTGGCTTCATCAGGGCTATTTTTGTCTTCTCATTGCACGATAGAATTTGCTCTACCGACTCGGCAATACTTATTGTCAATACATTTTACACAAAAGTGTATGCTATTTTGATATTTTTTATCTAGCGCAAAATTCCTGCCCACGCGCCCACGTTACCTATACGAAATAGCGCCCCACTCAAAAGTTAAATATAGATTTCAATACAATAGTCTGCTACAAGGTATTATGTATCTTGTTAAAGGAAAAAATTTAAAACCGACGAAGACATAAAAGACTTGACTGACAATCAGCTTATATTTCAATTAAGAATTAGAGATAATTTTCAAGTTAAGGAACAACAAACTGAATGTCATACTTTACAAAGTTCAAATTTCATTCAACCAAAAACCTTATTAGGACCGTTTGTTACAAATGGTCATTCAAAAATCAACTTAGAATTAATTTCACTAAAGTATATAACTGATTAAGTGGCGACGGAATGTTAATTATCTGAGATTATGAATACTGTTATAGTAACTATTCGTAGCTGGATATAGGAACAGCGTTAACAGTAATAAAGTAGTGCTACCAGTAAAATAACATTATCAAGGCGAAACAATAGATGAGGTTGACATAGGCCCGGAAGGGCGTAGACATATGTATATTATATCGTGTATTGTTATCAGAATTTAATGACCTTGACCTTGGGCTGTGTTAGTACCCAAGCCAAGGTCAAGATCACAATCATTTGTGTACTTATATAAAGTACCACGAACAATGTAAAAATTTACAATTGTCGATATTTCAGCATGTTTTTTTTTGTTGTTTACAGTATTATAAAAGCAAAAAATGGTGTGTTAAAAAGATCCTTGGTTGTATCTAGTGAAGTTACTAATAAGTACGAGCAGTATAGCAACGATTCATTCCTGGATATCGCAAGCGCGTTGACAGTAATAAAGTAGTGCTACCAGCAAAATAACATCGTCAAGGTGGAACAATAGATGAGGTTGAAACGGGACCGGAAGGGGTGGGGTAGATAAAGCCCACGTTCGCACGGGCGCTAAAATATCACAGCGGGATTTTATCACGCTCTGTATTTTTTACACTTTGTATTGAGCCGATGAATTAGAATCCAACTGAGTGCATGCCAGCGCGTCAAAATACCACTCTGTTGGATTTTTTACTCTCTACGATAAGAAGTGCATTGAAAATCCAGATGCGCGAAAAAAACTCCACGTGAAAATCTTGCCCGCGTGTACCTGGGCTTATATTATTATGTCGTGTATTGTTCAATGTATATCCAACACTTACAAGCTTGATTAAGGTAATTATTATTGTGAAGCTGAAACAATAAAAATGTCACCTCAATTAATTTAAATGACCTTGACCTTTTGCTCGGTACTATTGTGTTGTACTTTATTATTTGAGTGACGCAATTTTAGGTCGGACGAAGGTCTAGTGGTTACTTTGCGAATTACCACTGACACACCTGTGATTTACCCTACCTTATATTATGTATATTGTTTAAGATAATTTGATGGATGATTACTTTTAAGGGCAAAGTCAAAAAACATGTCGACGGCGAAGTGCCAATAACACCTAACTGACAAAGTCAAAAATTTACACAAACTTAAAAAAAAAATGTTCAGAAATAGACTCATCGCATTGGTTTAGTTGGGAGGTACTTCCACATTTTAATTTAATGCTGTTGCAACTAAAAATACACTTAGGAGATTTCACTAAAACATGCGAATAACGCCTGTAAATACAAAACGATAAAAAGTGAATTTCTCGAAAAATTTAAGTTAAGAGGTAATTGGCACTTCGCCGTCGATGTGACAAACTAAAATTTACCATATTAATCCATTGGCTGCAAGTCTGCTACACAAGCTGAGCATGAGGTCGTCTATCACTCATATCGATTCTCAGATCAGGCGAAATTTTATTGGGTTGGTCTGTCAGGGCCAGTAGCAGCGCAGTCTCAGGATCTATACCCGGTGATGGCAAATAGGCTCTTAAACATAACAGCCGAATTAATGTGAGTGTACTGTGTACACTTTTGCCTTACTCTTCGGGGCAAATAGGCGTGATGTTATGCCATGTAAAATTAAAATATGTGGGGAAGTTGTATGCAAGTGCCAAAAAAGTGTCCTATATCGCGTAATATTACATACAAATTGGCAGTTGCTTCATCAAAGTTAAATATGCAGGATTATTGGAAAAACACCAACAAACTCTTAAGAGGTCATTGTACTCATTATTATGAACAACTTTTACTATGGGACCAAAACTGAAATTGCGAAAAAAAAATCAGCTGTTCCCTACATTTTGACGAGTTGTAAGGCCTCGAATCGCGCGCGTCACAAAGGCACCGCTAGTTGCGCAACTTGCGGTGCCTTTGTGTCGCGCGCGATTTATCGCGTGTCGCGCCTGTTTGGAGGAGCCTTTATTTGTACATAAATGTAGGGAATAGCTGATTTAAAAAAAAAAATTAAATATTTGTTTATTTATGGCAACTAGGCCCAATTGTTAGTAACATTGTTCTTAAAAACTATTGTTAGTAAACAAACACAGAAACAAAAACAAAAGAAAATTCGTAAGGTTATCTGTGGGGTCTTCTGAGTAGCACCCTAATCGCGTAACACATTATCAATCTCAATCTGAATCATTTTGAAGGATATTTTTAATCCGTTGCTTCATATGTTCGGAAAATTTGTCTGCTCGACAATATAAATAACGCAATGAATGTTGGAGAACTGTCAAAATGAAACCCATTCCTAGTGATAGTGTGTTACATAATGAGGGTTTTCGTGAAAATTTACGACACCAGTTGGCACCACTGTGACAAGAGGTCTTCCAATATAAAATATATGATGACGTTCATCATTCGATTCATTCATTCGTTCATCATTCAGTCATGACTAAAGAAAATATAGGCTCTTTGACAGATGTCTGGACCTGACGTGTCAGTGCTGCCACCTGGCGAACGTCATTTCAGAAAACCCTCAGCATCTCCACAGCGTGAGACAACCAAGGCGCGTCGTACTTTTCTACCAGCATAATTTATGTCAGCCGATTTCAATTAGTACTGTTTACATCCAAATTAAATTATAATTCATTATCTTTGAGCTTGCACGATTCCCTTACGCCTAATCTCTGTAAATATGGACCCATATACATTCATATACCCAGCAGTATACGGGCATGTCAACACGGACCAAAACGTGAGCTGAATAATTAACTGATAAGATGTGATTATTGCCGTGTTAATTTGGAAAGGAAAATAATAACATAGAATAGTGTTGATACCTCATTCTGTGTAATATTAGATGTATTTGAGCTTCTTTGTTAAAACGAAAACATCAATAGTTTTTATGTGTTTCTTGAACTCATTATTTATGACCTTGATTTGGAGAAAAAATACGACTGCTTTGAGTTGAGTGATCTGATTCCATTTTTTTGTTTAAGCTTGCAATAAAATCTTATTTTATTACTAAAGTTGTACAACAAATAGAACGACCTAATCTATTATTCTTTTTTTTTTAATATCTTTGGTTAACCTATCTTTTTCCAGTGCTAAGCATAGATCTTACCCGTATCTTTCTAGTTTTCTTTATGTTTTTCCATCTGCAATAAATCTGGCAAGATGGAGTCCAGATCGTCACGGCAGCGTTTTTTAGGCTTGCCACGGTTTTTATTCGAGAATCGTTCGAGATTCCGTTGCAATTTATTTTTGTCATAGCTAATTATAATTCCAAAAAGTCTTATTACCAATTATAATAACTAACGAAATTATGCCTCTGGTATTCTAGCAAAAGTACATCACCATTTTCAAAACACGTCACACAGAGAAGCGTCTGTCCTATCCTGGCCGGTAGTGACCAACGTCAACGATGCCACAGGGCGAACGAACGGTCTCTGGTACCACAACGGTATCCTGCCTGACATGTTACCCCAATACAATGCCCCCGGTTTCCTCCTGTGATGCGGTTTCATGTTACGAACGCATCTTGCGTTGAGAGCGTCCCGAAAGGAAATAAAAAAGTCAAAAGACAAAATTATTTAAACAAAATACGCTAAAAAAGATAGTGTAATAAAAAATTCAAACTTTCATTAGATTTTAAAGTTTTTAAGATAAATTTTAGGGTTAGCCCACGAGGTTGTGGGTTCAATTCCGGGAAAGTACAAATGTGACTTTTTCAAATTATAATAATTATTATTATGTACTTTCTGAGTTTATCTTGGACTTTACCGACAACGGTGAAGGACAACATCGTGGCGTAACACACTCACTGAAAGCGGACACAGCGTCTTAAAATCGACAGTCTCTACCAGGAAACCCGGCTGATGCCCGTTGCAAAATGAAGCAGGATACTCTTTCCCCTTCTACTTACTACCAACTATCAAAGGAGCATCTCCCTGCAGGGTGTAACCTGCCGTGGTCCACTAGGAAGTCTCTGAACCGTCTCCGGACACAAGTGGGAAGATGTAAGTCCAACCTGTTAATGTGGGGCTACCTTGACGGAACGGCAGTAGGCTGTGATTGTGGTGCTATGTCACAAACCATGCTCCACCTCCTATCCTGCCGTCTCCCAAAACATGAAGTCAAATGGACCTCTGCACTGCAACCGACAACGCCATGGAAGTGGTAAAATTTTGGAAAACAAGATTTAAAATACAGTCGTGCCAGACACATGAAGGAGAAGGTCACTGAAATAAAATAACACATTCGGTAACATAGTTGAGTCACAAATTAAAGACACAACAGTTTACAAAAAAAAAATGAGAAAAACTCAATCTCCAACATTAAAATTCTGAAACTCCGAAACTCACTATCCGATCGACGCGACCTCAAGTGACGGTCGGCAAACAAAATCCCGTATTTACATAAACAGAAATACGGAATTTAATCTAGCATGAAGTTGTAACAGGCAAATAATCCGCATCCCCAAAAGATAACATTCCGATACTAACTGGGTTTTGCGTACGGAATTTCTATTCCTAATTAAACTTATTTGGGGCGTGACTGAAATGACATCTGTGAGTGCCAGTAGCCCAGTAATGACGTTGCTGGTGCCAAATGGACACTGTTGGCGGGGTAAGTCACTATCGCGGAGGATGGCACGTTTTTGCGATCGTGTTGTGCCAATACTGGTATTATATGCGTTCCATAACGAGCTATGGACGAGCTAGATTTTATTGCGCTGAATAATTGTATAGGCGGGATCAGTTAGATGATTATGATTTGTGTTTGAAATGTTTTATCAATTGACGAATTGCGTAGAAAACTGCCAATTTTATAAATCGTATATTTTTTTCAAACTCAAACTCAAAAGCATTTATTTCAAAGGTCAGTCAGAAAGATGAAGCTAGTTGCCGATTCCAAAGCGTTTCCGTTTGGCTTTAATCGAAAATAAACAACAGCTTGTTGTAAAAAAATCTACCTACCTTTTTGTTACTACATAGTACAGACGCCAGGACATCAAGCTACTACAATCTCTCAAATTTCTTTAATAGATTTTCAACTTTATCGCCAAAGCGTAAGGTTCAAGGTTGATTGGGAAATTTTGACTGTTTCGGGTATCTTGATGTGCTGGCGTCTGTTCCTACACGTGCTACAGATAATAAACTTATCTAATATTTTGCTCAAACTATCCTCAGAGATTACTTAATTGAAATAAGACTCAAAACACGAAGACTTGATTGCTTAATTAAGCATTACTTCTTCTGATTTCAGATTCAAAACGTTTTAATCTCAAACTTGGTATTCAATTACAAATCTGCAGGCCCATAACTTACTCAAAATTGAAGCATCGTAAGGAGAATTCAGTGGCACTTGTGTTGACATAAGTTTATGAGAAACGGCCATATTAATTTTGGTTCAGACGTAATTAGATTGAAATTAACTTGTTTGTTGATGCGGCTGTTGTACGGGTTCCATTCTTGTTAGAGTTTGTGTTAGTTTGTGTGATTTTGAGGTTATAGTTTCGAGAAGTGTCTAGGAAGCTCCTTTGGAAGTGGGACATACTAAATTAAGGGGCTTACAGGACCTAAACGCAAAAAACGCAAGTTTTAGAAACAATAAAAGTATATGATCGACTACAGTAAACAAAATCAGAAAAATATATGATATTCTTCAGGATATATGCTAGGTAGATAGTGTATTGAAAATATAATACAACTAATTTGATACGTAAACCTAGCTATTAATGTAGATTTTACGTAAACGTAAGCACTGTTTTTGGCAAATAAACATTATCTTATCTATCTTATCATATCATGTACTTGTCTGTGTAATATGTATATAAATATCCTGGAAAATAAATAAATATAATTATTTCTATCGATGAAAGATATTCGAGTCAACAAAATATCTGTAAAGACAAAAATAAATGCGTCTAACAAGAATTATTGTTTGGTAACATCTCAAATATAATAACTAGCTTTCGCCCGCGACTTCGTCCTCGTGAAATTTCACATTCCCCCCGTTTACCCTTTTAGGGCGAAATTTCGAAAAACCCTTTCTTAGTGCATACCTACTTTTCACAGAGAACACATCCTCCAAATTTCATGTCTCTAGGACCAGCGGTTTAAGCTGTGCGTTGATATATCAGCCAGTCAGGACTTTGAATTTTATATAAATAGATCTTATTGGTACAGTGTTGGTTGTGTAATCAATTGTGTCAAATGGTGGCAAATTGAAGTACATAATCCTCTCGCCTAGAACGTTTGGCTATTGCTTATAATTTTTCCAACAAATGCTTTACTAAACGTAAATTCGATTTTCTACGCATCGATCAACAAGTTCAATTATATTTTCAATATAAACAAGGGTAATGAAATCCTTGAAAATCCCTCAGTTAGTGTTTGTTTAACCATAGCTTTAGAGAAGTTACCCAAATAACTTTTAATTTGACCTTCTACTGTTTGCGTAAATTAGGAGCGTCCTCTGTTGAATTTTATATGTTAGTTACGTTAATATTCTGCTCAATTTGAGCCTAAAAGTTTTCTTTGTTATCCTTCTTGTTTTTAGTTACTGTTTTCAAAAAGGTGTTTTCACTAAATTTTAATGTTTTACGCTACTGTTTTCTGTAAAGAATTTGTTCATTTGTTTTATTTCATCACCTTATAAAATGGGGGATTTACATTAGGTTGATTTTGGCTATGCGGCTGGTCGCTTACCAAATCGCCTAAGCCGAATCACCACCCCCATGTAAACAGGTCGATAAAATCGCAGGTAACTAGTTCATTTTGCATCAAAAGGTCGTTCTTCATGCGGCGGGCGATCGCCTGCGACTGAGCATTTTCATGGTAAACTTATCTGATTGTTAATTTTAAATAAATCTGGTTTAGTTATTCTTGACTGAACCTCTTAAGGTGCCACTAGTCCATATTTTTTCCATACAAATTTCGGGAGAGTAGGTATTACTACACTGTTTGACATTGTGGATCCAACGTTAAACATGATATCGTTTTAACTTATTATTAATTTTGCCTGTACGGAAACAGAATAGTAAAATAAAAAGCCGTTTAAAAGTTATGAGCCAACAAAGATTCGTTTTTTTTTTCAACGTAACTTTGGGTGTAAATAAGTAAAAAAAACTGTAAAGTCTTCGAAACCAAGTCCGTACCGACAAAGCTCAGTTCTCGAAGAGTTAAATAAACTTTATTTATACCTAATTGATTTATGCAGTGGTTTTTTTCGTAAAACTCGATTTTCCAAAGCATTTTGCAATTTTTTTACGCGCCTATCAGTTCAGAACAGTGTTTCTAGACGTTGACGTTAACTAGACGTTGTGCGTGTAGACTAGCGTTTAACTGGTCATCACTGATACTAGCTATGTCAGAAACGAAGCCAGGTGAGACAGCGTACTTTTTGGCGATGACCACCAGTGAGTTCGAGCTCGCGACTAGTTTACTCTTAACTCGTGAACTCACAATCTTTAACTCTGCAATCCCTATGGATTGCCTTGGGGCTATCCCCAAGGCCATAACGCCATGATATTCGCTTGAAATTCTCTATTATAACCGACTAATTTTGTATTTTTCTATCTAATCTCACTGAATACTTTAAGACGATGTTCCATAGCATCTCTATTTGGAGCTTGTTTATTATTTTCACCAGTACCTGTTACTAAAATAGCATCCAAAAAGACCTTCAGTCGCGAACTCACAACCATTAACTCTACACCAGCCTTAGCCCCAAGGCTACCATAACGCCATGACACTCGCTTGAAATTCTCCACCACTATCGGCTCATTATTTCTGCTAACCCACAGTTCATCCCCTTTGTTTGTCTGCGCGAGATAATGAAGTATCCTTTGCAGATCAGATAGCGACGGAACCATTGTTGGAAACAATAGGTGACTTGTTTAAGAATTTCAAGCTAAATTTTCGAACTAAGTTTTTCGGTGATTAAGATAGTAAGGAACAAAAGTTCAGTTGTTATCCAGGAAACGGGTTTTAATGTGAAATGTTTGGTTCCATTTAAATTTTTATTTTTTTGTATCTTCAGTAGTTTTAGCGTTTTCTTTTCTATCTTTTAGTTTTTTCTCAATTCAAGTAGGTATCTAGTACAAGACCTGTCCTCTTAACTCTGAGAATGTATATTATTTATGTTTATTGATTTAAGCATTATGTACCTATTCATTTAAGGATTTTTTTTTGCATTATACAATATCAAATCAAATTATTTTATTCTTGTTCTCAGACACTATTGTCCACATTTCTTTTTCATTTTTCCTTTCGCAGGTCTGCTGGAAGAAATATCTTAAGAAATAAGCAGTACCTTTGTACTCAATACTAATATGTCGTGTCTGTATCACTTTTATTTGTACCTACATGTATAATAAAATAAATAAACATTTAGCGAATACAATATAAACACGCGCTGTCTTTGTACGCACGACAGTTACGGTCAGGCAGACCGCCGAGTGACATGCACTTACCAAAGCCACTATCGCACTCACACATGTAATAAGAGAAAAAGATAAATAAATAGCCGAAAAAACGAGTATAAACTTGAATTGCGCGATCGATGCGCGGACGGAGCGCACCGAGCGTGGAAGGGCAGCACGTTGACGCTGCTAATGGCAGAGTCGATTATGTTTAGGTATAGGTCGCGCGGTGGGTGAGAGAGCGCGGCCTAAATTGTTTCAATTAAAAAAAACAGTGGCACTCCGGGCGTGCTGACAGAATTCAAAACTTGAACAATTACGTGTGTATTTTGTGCATCGTCTTATAAACAAAACACGCGCGGTACCGGCTACGGCCATCCGTCTTACGAATTTTCGATCAGGTCACGTGTCCTGACGCGAGTTTAACATATTTTACTCATTACAAAAAATTGTACAACGCTGCTAAAGAAGTTTTCACTTCGAAATTTTGGCGCATATTTTTAAATTACCAAATTTGATTCTGTAAATAAGTGGTGCTTGCAAGGACAAGCCAGCGCCCCCTCGGTCCTTGTGCCTTAGGCTCGAGCCTAGTTAGCCTGTGGGTAAATCAGACCCTGGTGACAAGGACGGTTTTCGTAGTGCAATTTTTGTCACTGATGTGCGTGTGACTGATATGTGAAATATGATAACTATGTGTGTGACTGTATTATATGAAATGTGATTGCTTTCGGCGTGGAAAAAGACAGATATTATCTCACAGCTACGTGCAAAGCCTTAGACGTAAAAACATCTAGGTACATTTCCATTCTATTCGTTTGTGCTTCCACTTTATGCCAGCATCATGTAAAAGAATTAATTTAGCCGGGATTGTATCTCTTTGTAGTCTGCGAGAAACAATATCAAGTGCTGAAAAGTGATTGAAAAAGAAAGGAGTGCGTAATATGTTGTGATTTATCTTTATCTCTGTGAACAGTATTAAATTTAATGCAAATGATAAATTATTTTATTTCTAGATTTGTACAAACACTTTGACACATCATTTGCCTGGCCTTTTCCCAACTATGTTGGGGTCGGCTTCCAGTCTAACTAGATGCTGCTGAATAACAGTATTTTACATGGAGCGACTGCCTATCTGACCTCCACAACCCAGTAACTGGGTAATACTATACCCCTTGGTAAGACTATATGGGGGCCTAAAAAGGCCACTTTGGCGAATCATAAAAGGTTAACATTATGAATAGTAATGGACTGTTAACTGTTAAGTTAATCGAATCAAATCTCATTGATGAAGGATTTTTCAGTTATTTTTTTTTTGTCTGTGCTAAAATACCTACTAATCAATCCAATCCAATTCCAATCCCCTATCTCTTTGATTATACCTACGTAGTGCAGCGAAAAAAAGAGAAACACGGACTGTCTTCGCCATATTTTGATTCATAACGATATCCTTTTACGATTCTGCCAAATTGGCCTTTTTAGGCCCCCTGGTATATTGTGTCTCTTTTAGCCTGTGCTAAATAAATGTGCTAATAAATTTCTTTCCTTCTTTTCTTCTATTTTTTGTATGCATTGCGTTGCGATAAACTATTTTCTCTATAAAACCACATTTTCCACAACGGCACACAATAATAGCTTGTAATTGTCACACTGTAGCGCAAATAACTTTTCTCTTATAGAGAATGAACAAACATTAATCATCGCGCTCGCAGCCTGTTTGTTGGTCACTTCAGACCATTATGTCCTGGTTTTCTCGCGATGTTTTCCTTCAGTGCACTTATTATGTTCAAGATTAATTTAGTACGTGATGTTTCTGTGACCTTTAGCTCCCACTGGCTTCCTGATAAATAAACTGCCAAAATACATCGTATTTCTGGATGCCTTGGGATTGGAATAGCCACTTGCACGTCGGCGTTCGCGAGCCGTGATGTGGGACTTACGTCGCAACGCAACCGATTGCCAGCGCGTCAAAAATGCCGCGGATCTTCCCCGATAAAAACGTTTGCCAAAATAAAAATATTACAGCAATTTCAAAAAAAAAAATGCCATTGATTACGTTAGCTTAAAGAGAATAAACTTAAATAAAAATATATGCTGCAAACATACATATCCATACTTAAAAAAAAATGTTAAAGTTAAAAAAGTAAATATTTTTTTCCGATTTCCCGGCAATTTTATTTTTCGTGATTAAAATATGCTATCTGTAACACTTATAAAAATTATAAATAAAGTAGACTATATGTCCTTCAAAATGATTGCAAAAGATTTGTATTTCATTCATGGGAAGTAGATTAAATAAATTGTTCAAAACAAGACTCCTCGGCCGGAACGGCCGGAACGCTGCGTATCATATTATTAATTTCGTTGAATCTGTTAAAAATATAAACGTTATTGATTTGTTATATGTAACTAATTAATATAAATAGTTTATTTTATGAAAATATGGTATAATTTCTCTATTTCTCTTACAAATAATTTCTACAGTCCGTAAACAAACCAGAAACCGAACGTAAACAAACACAAACATAATTCGACAACTTCTTTTGCTAAATTTATCAACTTTCGAGAGTTATAGAGTATGATAATTATACACCATTATAACGTGTATATTGTCTAGAAAAATTTAATATATTACATTATTAGAAATATGCAATAAAACACGACATAATTACGTTAACACTTTTCACATACTCACACACGAAAGTTCACGAAACACGCCTGACTTCAAGTCGTTGTTACAACCACAGGATATTGAAAAATGCACTGCATTTGGTTTCAGAGCCATCTATATTTGTTTCTGTGTATTAAAAACTACAGATAATGTATGAAGGAGCCGTAATTCAACCGTAAGTTCATGTTTCCGAACGTTCCTCATAATGGCACTGTAGTACCACTGACGTAAGTCCCTAAAAACTTTTGTGGTACTACAGTACCCAGCGACGTGCAAGTGGCTACATTATCTTAACAATTCAATTTGTCAGAATACAAGTTCAACTGATTATTTTATTTATAACAACTTCGTAACAAACAATTTCCCTGCTTGACTTTTTGCAAAGGCGGGGTAACTTCGTTTCTGAGTTAATCCTCATTTCCAGTCTAGAAAAGAAAAGTTGTTTGAACGAATAAGTGCCATCGTAATCTCCGAATTCGTTTACTACCAGTTACTAAGAGCTATTTCACTTTGTTTTTTGCACCCATCACGAAAATAAAATCGGATTTCAATAAAACGAACAACGACTTTGGAAACAGACATTATAATAAACTCGAAGTCTTTACCGAAATCACTATTGCCACTATTCTTTCGGTCTTTGAATAACACCCAAATATAATAGAAGACAGAATTAAGATGCCCCATAAATAAATATTCCTTATCCCTCGAAAATAATCTTAAAAAAAAACAAGACAAAAGCCCATTGCTTTTTATTAGTTATTTTCTTCTAAACATACTGCGGAATATACGATTTCATAAATGATAAATGATTTATTTTCTTTATGTAGGTTTGTACAAATACTTTTACACGTCGGCGTTTCCTATCTGACTATTCCGAAAAGAAAGGCCGAAACAAACTCAAAGGTCACAGTCTCTTTAAGTCTAGACAAAATCTTGGTCAGATCATGTGAAGACCATAATTGACCATACCAGATTGGCCCATAATACAAGTCTAATCACTACATAGTATAAAACAAAGTCGCTTTCTCTGTCCCTATGTCCCTTTGTATGCTTAAATCTTTGAAACTACGCAACGGATTTTGATGCGGTTTTTTTTAATAGATAGAGTGATTCAAGAGGAAGGTTTATATGTATAATAATAATAATGTTTCCGTGCGAAGCCGGGGCGGGTCGCTAGTATATAATAAATAAATAGATATTGCTAACTACTCGATAAAAATCGATTCTAAACGAGATATCCCATTCCTTCTCGATTCGTTTGTACTCGGATTACTTCTATAAGAACAAGTCCCGAGTTTTATTTGTTATATGATATGATATGGAGTGGATAAATATCGGAGGATATATTAAATAGGGCGTACCTAAACTACATACTGTGTTTAAATTGATTCTTGGATGTGAACGTGAATTCCGCAGTGTGTCGTGATAAGGGAGCGACAGATAAGGTGATATATTGAAAAAATGTGGTTTTTCTATTTCGTGTAACTTGTTAAATATGTAGAATAGGGATTTAACATTTTGGTATATGTTTTATGACTCTTTGATCTAGTATTATGTAAAAGAAATACGCGATTCAATTAATTTTTTACAATAGGTACAAGAAATTACAAAGTTATATCTATTTTTTTACTTTTTTCGACATCACGGCGTAAGACTTAAGTGTTATTATTCAATGGAATTTACTTTAAAACATAGATAATTATCATATCAAAGTTTACTCAAATAAGTTTTAAATTTATTTAATTTTTTTTTTTAATGAGTAAATTAGTTTTGGCACATACGTCGTTTTATTACGAGCGCAAGCACACTAATAGCCATCACTCTTGCGTTAGTTTCAAATTTAATTCATTTATTTTGTTAAAAAAGGAGTAAGTTCGTTTTGGCGCACACGTCGTTTTATTATGAATTGAAAAAATCACATTGGTACTTAGTCGGATTTGAACCTACAACCTCGTGCATGAGAAGCGAGGCCTTACCCAATAGGCCATCACGACATCACGACGCGTCTTTTAAACGTAATGTATTTATATTACGATAAACGATATTTTGAATTGGAAATATTCGTTTTGCACATAATATTGATTTAGTTTGAAGACTTTATTCATATCCTTGAGTGATACCAACTGTTCTTGTCGCATTTTAAGGCGAAAGCGTCAGGCTAACCAGTGAAATTCAAATTTTCTTACGTTTTTTTCAATTTGCAGATCAGTTACATGATGATCAAAATAAGATTCGCGACCGACCTGCAGATTTCAAAAATCGTAAGAATATTCGAATTTCGAGGGCTACTTTAGCGCATTTACAGTTTTGATAAGAGGGACTCTAAAACTGTAAATAGATACGATGGTTGTATTTTCGATTAAAAATCGTACCATTTTACGTTAGGGTTTTCTCAGCGCGTTCGTGCTACGCCTACTGGTCAAACCCTAGGAACCTGATATTGACACTACCGAGTAATTGGATTGTGGAGGTCAGATGGCAGTAATTGCTCCTTGTTATATACCAACTGATGCTTAATCTCTTACTAGGGCTAGCCTCTAACATAAATAGTAAGGAAAGGCTAATAGACAGGCGGTAGTTTAGAATATACATTATTGTACCCAGCTACGATGTTTGGTTTAATTAAGAGAATGACAGTGATCTGGATTTAGCCTCTTTAGATTGTATTTTCGCGATTTCAGGTTTGGTCCCCTAATAAAAGTTGTTCATAATGATAAATACAATGGCCTTCTTTCACGTCCAACACCATTTACATTACACCTTGTGTTTGACAGGTAGCCTGAGACCTCAAGACGGATATTTATGCTACGTTTCATCTTTAATATTAATAATATTAGTAACAGCTGGTATATTAAACGGCCTCTTGCTTATATTATATATGTCAGGTATGTAGAGCATACCTACTATTATTATTAGCACTAAATTGATTCACGTCTAATGATACCGCGTGGGCGGATTGTAATATCCGACCCTGTGTTATGTATTTGGAATTCTATATGCCTTACATATTAGATTCGAGGAACGGTTTGGTGTCGCTGTGGAATTTAATGTAATCGAATCTGTGTTTATTTGGAGATTATTTTTTATTGGAGGAGTAATGATATGTAAATACATAATACCAATGGTAACGGCCGCAACTCACCAGTAGGTTGTAAGTTTAGACCCAGAGAGCCGCCTTACTTTGTGTAAATTATTTCATCACCACTGATCTCAAACGGTGAAGGAAAACATCGTGTGGAAACCGGCATGTTCTAAAACCAAAAATTCGAAGACATTCAATCTTAGGGTGATAAAGCGATTACGAGGACGACTGTACTATAACTACAAACGTGTTCATAAAACATTATTACTAACTAAATATTATGGTTGTATGTGGGTCAAAAGCTCGCAATATCCCTTCCAAACTCCATATTCGGTATCCTTCGTTTATTACTAAAGCCTTAATAATGATGATAGCGTACGGGAAACATGTTTAAATGAATTAATACTTAGTAAGGCAAAGTGGGATGTATGTATTTTAAAGTTAATTATGTTCTAAAGGGCGCGTTACCTTACCCATCGACGTCAGTTCGGTAACACGTGGAGGTTACGCGTGGTTTTGATATTCAATTTATGCTGTGTGTAAGGGTCGGTACGATCATTATTAGATTTCTCAGAAAAGGCAACAGTACGAATCCTAACTTCCTAACTTAATATTATAAATGCGAAAGTAAGTTTGTTTGTTTGTTACCTTTTCACGCCTAAACCACTGAACCGATCATCCTGAAATTTTGCATATACGTTGTCAGGTGTACAAAAGCGGACATAGGGTATCTTTCATCCCGAAAAAAAAGTGCTGTTCCCGAGGAAAACAACAATAACGTTATTATGATAATAGATGGCGCTACGTGTCTTTCTAACGGGATCGACACTTATGCGCGTGAAATCGCGGAGCGCTGCTAGTTGGATATATTAATTTGTTATCATTGGGTTTTTCCATCTGAATTTTCTCTGTGGCAAACCGGGTTTGTGCCCGGTTGATGACTCGCACCCTGTTGCATGAGACCTAACCATAATTGGCAAAATGTGGGTGTACAAAAGGTATACCTCTGCCTAACGCACGGGGGATTCAGGCGTGATGTTTTGTTATATTTATAATTATTGCATTCCACACTGTGAAATTTGCTGCAATTTGATCGCAGCCGTAGTTCAAACTGTAGCCAATTTCGTATACTTTATAAATGTACTTTATAAATGTATACTTTATAATGGTACTGGTTGACTTTTCCATAGAATGTACCCTTTAGAAGTTATAAATCAAAAACTTAAGGAAGTCCAAACTTTTTGCACAGGTCTTTCGAAACTTGGTTTTACACTATTTGGTATCCTAACAACATCCCAAAAAATGAGTGCAATGTAAATGTTATGACCTAACCCAGTTTTCGTCTATGGTGACCCTTCTCTTTTAACTCACGAAAAGATCATTGGGTTCTGAAGCTTTAAATTTGTCTTACAGTACATACGCTAGCACAGTCACCTCCTGAATACACGTCTAATAAAATCCCTAACTTTTACAATGCCTTCATGACTTTAGGCTGCTTGCTTAACATAATATCTTGGCCGTTAATTTAGGCCACGTCGACCTTCCCAGAATGTAAGGGTTAACACTTATGAAAATGTAACAAAAGACCATTGTTAGCTGTTTCTTCTAAAGGGTTTGTTTCTTAGCCAGTTGCTTTGTCGTATAATTATCGTGAGCTTGTTATTTTTGGTGACAAAATACGGTATGAAAATGTAGATATATACGTCATTTTGAAAAAGCTGCCGGTCGATTCTGTGAAAATCTCATCTTGAAAACTTAGGTGAAGTGAGTTTGTTTTTGCTAGGAATTGACAACTCACTCCACGCTCACTTCACCTAAGCTTTTACGGTGAGCTTTTTACAGAATAACACCGCTGTTCTCTTTATATTGATTTCATAAACCATTTTGATAGTTATTTAAGATAAAACTTAAATGGATAAATTAACTTTAAGTCATTAGTATAAAACCAATAATGAACCTGTACAATACCGTACAAAAACAATCTGTAAAGTCAGGGAAATTATTTTTTTACCAAATTGTCTACCAGTTTAAATTATCCGTATAATCAAATTACAACTAATAATTAAAAAAACTCACCGTGAAAACTTAGGTGAAGTGCTAAGCTAGCTCAGTTCACCTAAGCTTAGGATTGACACTGTTGACAGCTCAATTCAAGCTCATTTCACCTTATTATTCACGGTGAAATTTTCACAGAACAGGCCGAGCTGATATTAAATCACAATGCTCCTCAAACTATTTCGGAGAACTTCAACGAAATGTCAAACAAATAAAGTTATTTGATCATCATAATTTCTTCACAAATCAAACTGACAACGCTCCAGCAAACTCGTTAGTAAGACTTCGCTGCATTTGGCCCAACTTTGAACTAGTTCAAATAGAACTAATGAAGTTGACAAATGACGACTGCGTTCCAAATCTAATAAAAGCGATAAGGACTTTTTACATTAATATTTTTTCTTACACTTCTTCATTATAACCCTACTGAAAGACTATAAATGAAATCCATAGTAATAATATACATTCGAAAGTAACTCTGTCTGTCTGTATGTTACCTTTTCACGCCTAAACCACTGAACGGATTTCGATAAAATTTGGCAGAGAGATAGATTGCCTCCTGGGGAAGGACATACGATAGTTTTCACCGACATACCTCGCGGGCGAAACCGCGGGCGGAGCTAGTATCAAATAAAAAAGGGTTATATGAACTGTGAGGGTTGTATTGATGATTTTATTTATTACTAGCAGCGCCCCGCGGTTTCACCCGCGTAAGTTTTGATTCCGTGGGAATATCGGGATAAAAGTGTCTTATGTGTTAATCCAGGAAATGGTCTATCTATGTGCCAAGTTTCATCTAAATCTGGTCAACGGTTTACGCGTGATTGAGTAACAAACATCCAAACATCTTCACAAACTTTCACATTTATAATTTTAGTAGGAAGTAGGATAATTTTGTAAATACATACTTGTTACGGTCGCGATTCATATTTTGATCAACATACTATCTGGGGGCCTAAAAAGGCCACTTTGGTAGAATTATAAAAGGATAACATTATGAATCATAATAATTATGACGAAGACAGTACGTGTTTTTCTTTTTTTCGCTGCACTTCGTAGGTATAATCAAAGAGATTGGGATTGGATTTGGATTGGATTGATTGATATTTTAGCACAGACAAAAAAAAATTCTGAAAAATCCTTCACCAGTGGGATTTAATGCGATTAACTTAGCAGTTAACTGTCCATTATGATTCATAATGTAATCCTTTTATGATTCTGGCAAAGTGGCCTTTTTAGGCCCCCTGACACTGACTTGCACAAATTGCAAAAACCGTAAGCAAATTCGAATTTCATGGGCTTCCTCCTTAAATACCTTTTATTCAATTAGATTCTTTGCAAAAAATTCCGCGATTCTGTAGCCCAAGCACGAACGCGAGGAGTAAACGTCCCATAAATTCTAACGATTTTAAAATTGGGAATACTCGTTCCACACATACCGTCTTATTACAAAGCGAGTTCTAACTTTAGCCCAAGCTTAAATCATCGAGTCTGGTATTGTATTTTGAACTGTGTCCCGAGCAAGGTAATGTTCTTAATGCAAAACTGACAACTTATAAGAGGTTTTAACGTCAATATTTATAATTCGAACATTAGCTTTGTCGGAATGAGGTTCGGAACGCGATTTCCTCAAAAAGTCAATCTGCCTAACCTTTTCCCAACTATGTTGGGGTCGACTTCCAGTCTAACTGGATGCAGCTGAAGACCAGTATTTTACATGGAGCGACTGCCTATCTGACCTCCACAACCTTTACTGGGTAATACGATACCCCTTGGTAAGAATTGTTATCAGACTTTCGGGCCTTTGACTACCTGTTACGATTGTCAAAGATCCACGAATGACAGCCGGGATCAACGGCCTAACGTGCTTTCCGAGGCACAGAGGGGCAAATGTAAAGATGGTCACTCATCCCCGGTAATAATTATATCGATCGACCTGTGCGGCTGTTATTATTAAGCCGCAGACCTCCTTCCATTATTCTGAAAAGATTATCCGCCATCTTTTAAAACACCTTGCTAAAAAAATCTTCCACTTCATAATGTCCGTACTGACACCTGTCGTTGCCGCCTATAATTTACGGTACATTTTAGTTTGTCGTGTCACCCAAGCGATGATATATAGTCAGTCCGTAGGAAACAACTTTTAGCATGAATTTTAAAGTAGAAAACTTGCTTGAATTTATATTTTTCGTATATTTAGTTAAGCCAAGAATCTGAGGGAAATGAATCTGCATATTAGAAACATACTTTATGGCATTGCAAAAGTAAGGGAAGTATGTGACTTTATTTTTATTTCGTTTAATTTTTTTCTAGCCTTTTAAATGAATTGCAAGTTGTAAGAAATTGCTTTAGTTGCAGGTACTGCGGGGCGATTGCGTAACACATTATCAATCGGAATCGGTTTAATTTTGACAGATCAAACAACAATCATTGCGTTATTTACGTGTTGAGCAGACAAATTTTTCGAACTTATGAAGCAATGGTTGAGCAATTTGCTTCAAAATGGTTCAGACACACTATCAATCGGAGTATGTTACGCAGTTGGGGTGCTGGTCTTGAAGCCCACTTTTTAGAACATCTTTAGCACTTAGCAAGATTTTTTCTGTTAATAATAACTTTGAGTTTGGAATCATTATTTAAATACAGACCCAGGGATTCGGTTCACGAATCTAACTCAATAGTTTGATTCGTAAACCGAGTCCCTCGGTCTGGTATATTATGCATCAATATGCATAAGAATCTATGCAAATAATAAAGCTGAAGAATTTGTTTGTTTGTTTGTACGCGCTAATCTTTGGAACTACCGGTCGGAATTGAAAAAAATTGCATTTGATAGCCCAATCCTTGAGAAAGGCTATAGACAAACATCACGCTAGAACTCTCAGGACCTGAGCAAAAAGGACAAAAAAATAAGAAAAAGTGCTAAACGAGAACGAAGTAATAGCGTCGGCAGGTGATGCGATGAAATTTTATGCGGACGAAGTCCGAGACAAGAGCTAGTAAGTAATAAAAATAAATTGCAGGTCCTACCTCGCAGAAGATTAGCAATTCAACAAGATATTAAACTTAAACCTTATAAAATTTCCGAAAAGCATTTTGCTGTGTTATAATGAAACGTATAGTTTTCGCCGTTTTTAAACTCAATTATTCACCGACAGCGCAAAAGTTCTCCAGGTTTCACGAAATTATACAACGCACTTTATTTTTCATGAAACATGACGTATGAAGTTGAATTCATTTTAATTTTTCTCAACTTTGCTGGACCGGGAACTGTTTATTTCATATGAATGTTAAATGAAACAAACTAGATAACTGCATTACATTTTTTACGATGCCAAAAACAAGATGAACTATTTTAATTTTAACTACAGGTGTATCAAAGCTGAAGTTAGTTTGATTTTAATTGTGAATTAGTATTAGGATACTTTTGAAAAAACGATTGCAGTTAAATTTTTGTGCGTCGTTCCCACGTAACGAAATACACAAGAATGAGCATCGTTTGTGCATTTCGCTCTATTTCAAGAATAATGACTGAGCGTAGCAGTTACGAGTATTTGCTACGAGCTTCTATTGGCGTAGCTGTGACATCATTCCGTCAGCTACGCCGTAGCATCCCGTAGTTGCTTTGAAAGTTTTAGAGTCAGAGTAGATAGGTCATCGGGATCTTCGGGTACTCTCGGGAAAGTGGAGAGAGTTAATGGAATGGGTTTTTTAATGGTGCCCGTGGGTGGGCCATGAAACTGTCCGTACTTAAACGCCTTTAAACCCAATACATTACTAGTAATGTGGGTCAAGCTGACCACAGAAACTATAAGTACTATACATAGACTTATCTACAAACTATTTCAGAGGACCTTTTTAGTTAAAATGCTGTTTTCATTTTCAGAGGCTTTTGATTAATAATTATTTTATATCCAATAACGGTACGGAATCAGCGTCAGGTAACGATATCGAATCGACGCCTGATAATTATAATTATCGAATCGACGCCTGGTCACCATATCGTATCGACGTCCGGTAACGATATCAAATCGACGTCCAGTAACGATGTCGTTCATTGATTGTCACCGCGGTCACGTGGTGTCCGCCAACAATAGATTTTCTATTGTGTCTGTTGCCTGGCAGTTAACGTATTAATCAGAGGTTTTAGAGTACCTACCTACCTTCTAATTCATAAATAATGCAATTTGTGTTGCTACACAGGTAATAATGTCCACCGTAAACTACATGAAAATAGCGGTGACCAACGTTTTGTTGACGTAATTCATTATTTGCGTTTTATGACAGGTAGGGAAGGGCAGTTTATTGCCTAAAACACGGAATTTGGCACAAAATTGCGTAGGGTTTATTTTCACAACAAGTTTCGCGAATAATAAACACCGCACTAGAAAAACAGGGCGAGTCTAAGGCTCCATTAAAGACAACATTACAGGACCACGCCTCGCCTCTAAAAACACGAGATTTTTTATTATTAATGTATTTCCTTTTGTTCTCGAAATAGTTTGGCTTTTGTTCCTACACAGATAAGTTTGTGTAAACAAAGACGAATGGGTGTTGCTCGCATAATCTAGTACAATAAAAATGTTTGTCGTCAGAAAAAGTGTTTCTTTTGGTTTCTGTTTTTTTTGCGTATACTATGTTCTCGTGTATGTAAATGGTGTGAAAAGTGTAATGCTGTGAACCTCGGGTTGTTTTGTTTGATATATTGCTTTTGTTTTTTTCTGAGAGTTCCTTATCTACGTAAATGTGTAAATCATTTCTGTTCACACGGGAGGGTTTTTGTTTCATGGTTAATTTGTTTCATTGAAGAGAAAATAATGGGCTGATTTAATAATGGAGAATTAAATCCTCGTTCAGTTTAAGTTTCTTATTATCATTATATCAGACAAAAGATGACAGATTACGCTCAGTTTGTTAAAGTTATCAATTGACAACTATTTAGATATTAGTGCATTGTTGTCCCGGGACTCCTGCATCGCTTTATTAACTATTTAAATCAATAAATTCTACCCAGGAGAATGCAGTGAAAGTAGAACCATCATAATTATCTAAAAAAAATGAAAAAAAAAAAAATGAAAAAGTGTTTATTCACAGAATTATTTTTTACAAAATATATTTACTTCCGCCAAACTGCAAAGCAGTTTGTTGGCAGACGTAGCTCCTTTTTTTTCTAAATACTAACATACATATTTTATTTTTATAATGACACTTTTTCACATAGGTACAGGTTAATAAAAAAAAAAAGGCATTGTTATTAAATTTTTCAGGTATTCTCTGCAGTGAGGTTTTGACAAAAAATATTAAGGAGATACTTATGTATTTTATTTTTAAAAGCGGTTTTTGTGATACAACTGTTTATATCGACTGGAAGGTTATTAAAAATAGTTGGAACTAAAAAATTTCTACACCTTCGACCATAATAATTATTAGAAGTAGGCACTACAAATCTTCTCATATTATTGTTCCTTTGCGATCTTGTGCGTATAATATTGTTTTTAAATTCATTGCTACAGTACTGTTCCAACGCTACTGACATCACTACCCTCTCATGGACCGGCAGCATTTTACACTCCAAAAATAAGTCTTCGTAATCACTACTTTTACAACGGTTTTTTGTGTTTTTATCTACTAATAGTTTCATGAATCTGATTTGAAGTTTTTTTATTTTATCCAAATAAGTTTTAAATGTGTTACCATAGCACGCCAGCCCATAAGAAAGCAGCGAGTCCACCAGCGCATAGTAGACCATGTACAATGTTGCCCTATCCAACACAAAACTAAGGTGGTGGAATTTTACAAGTACGTACCTGAGTTTGTCACATAATTGTGTAATGTGTGTTTTCCATGAGAAGCTGTTGTCTATGACTAAACCCAAGTACCTGTATTCCTCCACCACCTCAATGTTTGCACACTTACACAACGTCAGTCCACCACTGTGCAGACACTCATAGCTATGCCCCACTATACGCGGCAGACGTTCGATCTTTTTGAGATAAGGAGATCGTATACGCATACATTTGGTTTTATTTATATTGATTATGATGCCATTGTCGTGAGCCCATTTGATAATATTAGTAAAATCCTCCTGAATGTTACTTTCAATTAAATTTAAATCTTTCTCTGCATAAACTAGACAAGTATCATCAGCATACATATATATGCGACAATTACGAATCACATTACACATGCTGTTGACATGCATGATGTATCCGACGGGACCAAACACGGATCCGGTTGGCACACCACACGTGACGTGTCTGGACTCTCCGACGACGCCGTCAATAAGCGTTCGCAGTGTCCGGTCTGTGAGGTAGGCACGGAACCACCTGTTCAGTGGTCCTGCGACCCCGCACTCCTCCATGGCTTGAAGCAGCTGGTGGTGTTCCAATGTGTCAAACGCTTTTTTGAAATCAATGTAGACCACCACCACCTGCTTTCTCTGACCCAAACACTCATTGACGTCGTCCGCGAACTGCGCCAAGGCCGTCGCCGTGCTCCGTCCACGTCGGAAACCATGTTGTGCATTTGTCAGAATATTGTGTTTCTCCAAGAAAACACTTACTTGATTCACAATAAATACCTACAAACAGAAATGCAAACCTATGTGATACGATAGTCAAAAATGGTAGATTGTGCAACTAGTGCATAAAAGAAGCCATTTTAGCTTGAGACATTTATATCATAGTGGATAGTTAAGTCGAGTAATGAAATGGCTCATTTATGCCCGGGTTACTCTCTGCTTTTCACTTCGATTGCGAGAAAATGAAACAGGCATAAAGTATAAAACAGTATTTTCACTGTTCAAAATGTTGCAAAATTGAAGAAAAGAATAGCTAATTCCCGCCACGAAACTGTTTAAAAGTTTGTTTATTTTAATTTTGTCATTCGACTTGGGTACTTCATACTGCCGAGTCATAAAAACGTTTCTTTGGGTTTTTGAATAAGAAATGACAACTATTTTATCTGGTGTTATTAAATTAACGATAGAAAACATGGCAATAATATCATCATCATCATCATTTCAGCCGAAAGACGTCCACTGCTGGTCATAGGCCTCCCCCAAGCACCTCCACTATAAATATAAATATATAGTGATATAAATCAAAGCAAATGTAATAAAATAATTACTTTAATTTGAGACCTTTTATGTTGCGTGTGGCTGTTGGGCCTGATTATCTTAGTCTTAGAAAAAAAAAACTTTATGCACTAGAGCATAAAAAGCGACTTTATGTCGCCTTCATACAACCTATAGACGAACTTTTAGAGCATGAGAAGTGAAAAAATATTTTCTAATGGTTCTGTTTTTCCTTTTTAGCCGGAACCTTAAAAGTTTTAAATTACACAAAATAACTGGCGAAATATGAGAATACTATAGACACACCTCTACCTAAGCTTTCGGGAAATGAAGGCGTGATGTTACGTTAAGTTTTAAATTATTAAATAAAATCTCTCTTTAAAATAACCTCTGTTATGAGCTCTAAACGTTCGCATTGAGTGAGACTGCAGTTGTATATAAAAACTAAACTGCGTTTTAATGTCACGCAATAGTTGTCTCCTTTAGCTTTCTATCAGACAAAAAACGTACACTTCTGGCTAAATATAAATGGTGAAAAATTCAGTGCCACAAAAAAAGAATTGGAAAATATTTACTTAATTGATCCTCTAAAACCGATCTTCTAACAACGATCGTCTTTTTTACTCAATAATCTATTCATTTTATGATCTTTAAAACAAATATCTGTACTAAAGTTGGAAGACGAGCATATTAATATTATTAGGAAATCTAAATGGCAATTATTTTAAAATCACTTATTAGCGATTTCTATATAAGCGATTTCATAAAAATATATACGTATTTTGCTAAATAACATAGCAATTTTTTTCAAAATAACACAATCTCTCTTCATGATAAAATCTGTAATGAGCAACGAACACAATCTCCCTTCAAAATAACATCTCAAACGCTCACATTGAGTAATAACTCCAGCCGTAGATAAAACTAAACGGCGTGTTAATGTCACGTAATAGCTGTCTCGTTTGGCTTTCTATTGTGAGAAAGTAATCGTTATAGATGACACTTTGTAGCGAGTTGCTCAGGTGTTTAGGAATTGCAATTTTCTGGGGATACTTTTGTTGAAATGAGTGAGGAACTTGTGGCTACCTATGGGTCGATCGATCAGATCATGCTATACTAGCCGTGGTTGGTCCATGGATGGTTGACCGACTGTGCATATCAAGACTCCTCCGTGCCTCGGAAAGCAGGTGAAGCCGTTGGTCCCGGCTGCCATTCGATAATTTTTGGCAGTCGTTACGGGTCGTCAGAAGCTCGAAAGTCTGACAACCAGTCATATCAAGGGGTATCGTATTACCCAGTTAGTGGGTTGTAGAGGTCAGATAGGCAGTCGCTTCATGTAAAATACTGGCATTTGGCTGCATCAGGATAGACTGGAAGCCGACCCCAATATAGTTGGGCAAAAGGCTAGGTAGATGATGACTTATTGTTGACTTTTTTTATTTTTTTTTATTTCTAGAACATTTTACCTAATTCACGTTTAGTTTGAGCCACTCAACGAAGACCTCTCAGGGTTTATCACTATATATATTATAATGATTGTTATATTATTCCATTACAACATACTTAGTACATATTTGAGACATGTTCAATGGGATCATACACCGGGTAGTTAATGTACTACTGAATAGCCAACGGCTTCGTTTAAGTTTAAAACTATAACATTTGTTTAGTCGCTACTATATCCGCGCGTTCATTGTTCAATATAATATGAATGATTTGTGTTTATTCAACATTGGAACTCTATTTCATCACAAACAACATAATAATTTACAAAAAGTGAAAAATCTTAACAGAGCAGAGTAGCTTATGTATGTACAGACGCCAGCACATCAAGCAAATCTGTCAAATTTCTTTAACAGATTTTCAACTTTATCGCTACAGGATAAAGTTCAAAGTTGATTGGAAAAATTTAACAGTATTCGGGTAGCTTGATGTGCTGGCGTCTGTACATTGAACAGCCAGTCCATTCTGTAAAATCTCACTGTGCAAACTTAGGTGAAGTGAGCTGTCAATAGTGTCAATCCTTAGAATCAGCTGGAATGACATTTCACGTCTAGCTCACTTCATCAACACCGTGAGACTTTAGCGGAATAGATCGACTGTATTCATACAATCATACACAAGTTGAATTAAAATTAAACGATGTCAACGACCCGAAGTCCGAACCTTTAACACAATTAACGTCAACTCAAACAAATGAATACCCTTTTTATGCCGAACCCAATTTTCAGTCCTCAAAAAAAAATACCCATTTATAAAGTACAAATTCGATGTGACAATAAAGAATTCCAGTGCCATTCCTGGCGCAGAAGACCACAAATTAAATCCTAGTAAACACTCTTGTCGCGCATTGCATTAATTCGACAGGTAACCACAACAGTCTTTCAAAGTATTGTGTGCTATAAATCTGTCAGCATATACCATTTCAATGCCCATTCAACGAAGCCTTTACGGACCTGAAAAGCTTTTAATGATTCTATACCAAACAGGGTCCTATTGCGGCAATCAATGAGTTTATTTCACACCGACGACGACCTTTGGTTAAACAGGGTAGGGTTTGGTCTATTTTTGGCAGCGTTTTTGAGGGTTGTCAAGCGAAAATATTTTATTGGAGATTTTTTTAATAATCTATTTTGGGTACAGACAGAGATTTTGATATTAAAAGACAAAAAAGTGCTATTGTTATACTCGCTACATAGTGACCAAAACAGTGAAAAGGAAAGGTCGTAACATTAAAAAGTATGTCAATAAAAATGCCATTAACAATGCCATTTGCACTTTAGAGACACTAAAAGAAAGTAAAAATGTAGTGTTTATCTTGCCGTGTCACAACGAAGAACCAAGAAAATTGGGTCACTGTCCTCGACGGAAAAGCTTGCAACACTCAAAGTTAAAACTCACCGCGCAAGCAAATAATTGCTTCACATAGACACGTGCAGTGAACTGAATTCGATTGTATACACGGTCGAACTTCTAATTACAATTTCTAACATGAACTTTTGGAACATTTCATATTGTATTTACCGTTTTTGGTTCTCACCAAAAATGTTTGCTTCGGCAACTCGAAAATATTTTGCTGGTACCTGGTACTTACCAACAAAATATTATCTAAGACTAGGACAAAAATATGATGGCAAGCATATTGGTATGATATCAGCCGACCTATTATGTAACAAAAACTCACGGTGAAAACTTTGGTGAAGTGAGCTTGAAGTGAGCTGTCAATAGTGACATCTCAACTACAAACAATGTCAAAAACTTGTTAAAAACCTACTTTTTATGACAAATAGAGACTGAGATTAGAACTTATTAACGTTTATAAGAATACAGAAATTGCTCCTTGTATTGGAAGTTATGCTAAAAACATGGTTAATGAAGCTCTTATTTTTCATGATAAATAAAACAATGCAATGACAGAAACAAACTAGGCCTTGAGAATGACCCAAGAAAATACCAAACTGAAGACGCTGGTCATAATGACCTTAATTGTTACATTTACTGCCCCATTCTCCTCTGAAATGGTGATAAAATGGCAGATAATGATCGAATAAACAAGACATGAAGACATTTATGTCCAATAAATTAATTTGTCTCATTTTTATAGCAGACGTAATTATCACATGTCATGTTGTTATTAATGAAGATTGTTTAGTTGTTTGTCGTGTATTGTTCCAGGCCAGAGAAATTGACCACACTTTTTATTTTAGATGTTGCAAATCTCTCACTTTCCGGATAATTGTCATCATCATTTCAGCCAAGACGTCCACTGCTGGACATGGGCCTCCCCAAATACCGCCACATTGACCTCGGCATTGACAGCGGTCCTCTGCTTGTCGGATATTTAGGGCGAATTCGATCCATCTTTTGTACCTCGTATAAGTCTTCCCCTGTAATTTAATTTTTTAGTTTTTGTAAATTTTTCCATACAAAAACTGTCAGATGTCAATTTTATTTCACTGATAAGGCTTTAGTCAATCAGTGGTTAGTAGCGTTTTATTAACTGTTTCCTAAGCAATAGATTTGGATGTTTCAAAGGCCTAAAAATTATAAATATTGACACAGTCCAAACTATACATACTTTATTAACTACATATCTTGTAGTCTGTGTATTTTTATTTTACAGCTAATTATGTAATGGGCAGCGGAGGAGTCCAAAGAAAACCCAAAATATCCCAAGTGAGATTAATTTAATAAAATGATTACAATTAAATCTTAATATTAAGTAATACTAAAAGGTTTTCCTAACGACCGATGTATGTGTCGAAAGGCCCCGCGCCGAATCTGATGGTTGGTTTTGTTGGTGCACCAAGATGGGTTGCGCAATCCATTCACAGTAACCGTGATGACGTATCTGGGAGACACTCACAGATATAACAAGCTTAAATAAAACAATTTTTAAATACCTACTAGCGACACGAAATTCAAATAAAACTTACCAAATAGATAAATTCCAAGTATAAACCCTAATTACGCATACATGTTTGCTGTTGCTATCCCGAATAAAATAAATAAATTCGTATTTCACCGTATAACTAAGCTCCAATTAATTTTAGCAAAACGCGTTTGATTAGCTGTACAAACAAAAAATAATCAATGGACGAGTTTCCCGGAAAAAGGTCCCGGTGAAAAGTTTTTTTGGACTTAACTTTATTGCCTGCAGTCATTGCTTAATTGCCATTGCGTATTCTGGGTCACAAGAGTACCCGCTATGTAACCGATATTTTACTTCCACGTCTGTTATGTAACTTAAAATTGGTCTATGTGGACGTCACATTAGATTACTTCGTGTATTTTACCTATTTGGGCCTTAGTTGCCTGATAATAAAATTATTATTATTACTATTATTTTATTTTATTTTACATATCTCGGTACCATGGAGTCCCGGTCCTTTGGAAGGCGTACGACGGGCCGAAGCCAACTTGCAGAGGCCCCTTAGGAAATCTTAATGAAATGCGGCACCAACCGACGATTATCCCTGTATGCACTATGCAAGTGCACCCAAGGATAATCCCCGGTTGGTATATTGCAGGATATGAAAAAATAAAAAGTTGGACTATGGGTTTGGGTGGCTAAAGTGGACTGGTTACCAAGAACTATGGAAGAACTATGACCCCTGGCTGATCAATGTTTTATAAAATATACACGGATAAAATGGCAGGGGGTGACTTGCACACTCAATAATGGGCCCCCGGAAACGGTCGCTAGCACATAGTGATGTAGCGACAAGGGGACAATATGTCCTGAGGTGCTTATGAGGAGTGGAGAGGTATTCCACGGCTATCGGGACAATCCCGGAAGTACGGTCAAGATCCCTACCAGCATCTTACTGGAATATTTCCTTGCTCCGAGCACGTTTGCTCTTGCGAATCTCCACTCAAGCCAGCCAATAAAGGCAAGCCAGAGGTGAGGAACAAGACTTCTCCCGGATGAAAGGTTCCGTGGGATCGCTACTGCCCAACAGCTCGCCACATGCTGCCCTACGGGTTTCTGTATCCCTCTTGGTCTGACTCCTCACCTTAGACCTGTTCCGGCAAAGTAAACTCTTACGGCCTAGAGTTCGGAGCGCGCAAGCCCCACCACGACGACAACGTTGAGATACGGCGGTGGGGTTATTATTATTACTAGCTAAAAGCGGAGCTTTGTGAGGGCTCGCGTCGTTTTTCTGCGTGGTAATAATCTTTAAGGCAGTTTTTTTAAATATTTTTTTCGTAATTTAAATTATTTTTTTTTTACTGATAACACATCTACATATAAATAGAAATTATTATGTTAAAGCACAAATCAATAGGCGTAATAGTTTTTCCGTAAAGTGTACCACAAAATGCTCAGGTTGTGGGATATAGCAGGGCTCGCTTCGCTCGCCCTGACTATTATTAATTCTGATGATATAATTTACACAAAGTAAAGCGCCTGGCTGGATTCAAACCGTCGACCTACAACTTATAAGTCGGGGCTGTTACCACACTACTATCAGAGGGGCGATTCTAGTAATTTTAAGAATGTTCACAGACTGAGGGAAGAATCTCGTATTTTTTTTTAATTTCAGTGTGATCGATAATTTCTCAACATTTTTGATAAGTTTTGGACATTGATTGTCACTTAGATGAGATTGTGACTAGATTTTGAACGTTTTTATTTACAGGAATTTGTCTTCAGAATTTTCTTTCATAAAAATATTCCGCTTCAAGTAGTATTGTACCACATTTTTAGATGCATGTTTCGATAATAACTTACGAGACAACTTCCGAGATGCCAATAGGACTACATTCTTGATTTTACTCTTAAACGAAGCATTTATTTTAAGTATAGCCTCGAATCGAGGTCAGAAAGTTTCAATATTGGCACTTATAAACATAATTGTTATGTATAGGGATCAATTTGAGAGTCTTTACCGAAAATATTTGAACATGTTAACTTATGTTCAAATATTTTCGGTTGCCTCTAGTATCAGAAGAGATGCTTTATATAATAAAATGTTTAAAGTAATGTTACAAATATTGCATTAATGTTCGTCTTACAGCAACCAACTATCCGTCTTTTCCCGCAAAGTTATTCTTATCCTTCGCTTGAACTCGCGTGGGAATATAGGCAACACCGATAAATTTCTCTTTTATTCGAAGATCAGAATGGAAACTACGTATTAACCGAAAGCTAATCGTAAATCTTGAAGGATCTACGAGTTAGAAGCTGGCTTTATTTACAACTGCCCACATAGTAGATATAGACGTGGAACTAACACTCCAAAATCGAAATGGGATTTAGAGAAAACGTATTATCGTTTTGACATTTATGTGATTATACTGGGATCTGAGGGGCTATTACTATGAAGGGGCCCGTCAGGACCGAAGCCTGCCGGGTCAGCGGGATTGTCCGAAAGGGTTACCGCTGGCCCGGAACATAAAGGGCTAAGGAAGGAACACGGGTAAGTTTTAGTCAGTAAGAGTTTGACACTCCCTTCCGCTCCACCCAGAGCGGGAGGGGTCATTTGATGATTTCCCATGGGGAAAAAAAAAAAAATGGGCTATTACTGCAGCGCATCAGGGATGTTCGCGGACGCACATGTGGTTTGTTTCTTTGCCACAATGCGTAAGCGCTGTGCGTCCCAGGTGCGTGGGGTGTGGGTCAGCAACAACAGTATTCTGTCGCTAATTTAGAGCAGGCTGGACTGTCCGTACGTGACCTTTGGAAATAGACAATCGGCTAATTTCGGCTTCGTAGAGCGTTATCTCTGTCGCACGAAATACAAACAGTCCGGTATCTATTAGGAGCTGTTAAAACAATTATGATTTGTTTCTTTTGACAATATTTTTATTATTTGTGGTAAATGGTTTTGTGTAAAAAGGTCGATGTGCTATATTTATCGCCGGGTACTGTTTTGAGTTTGAGTTTGAAATAAATAATTTGAATTGAATTGAATATTCTCGTAATTTTAAGAACGTTCACAGTCTGATCTCAGTCTCAATCTGTCAAAAATACCTCTAAAATCAAATTTGTCGCTGAGATGAGATTCCGATTAGATTTTGTTCGTTTTTAATTACGGGAACTGACTTTCAGATATAATGTATAATATGAACTTCGACGAAATCTAAAGTGATGTTATTTTAATAGTGCAAAAATTGGAAAATCTATTGAGTAATGTTTTCGAAAAGCATGGCGGCAAGGTGGACGGTGAACGACCAAGAGGCCGCAGCCTTTTGCGATGGTCCGACCAGATAAGCTCTTCCCTTGAAACGAAATTTCATGATGTGCTTCACCTGGCCAAGGATAGACAGTGATGGCGAAACATCGTCAGAGAAAAGATGTTTTCAAGGGAGGATCACGACCCTCAGTAATGAGGAGTACGACTTGAGGAGGAGAAATGTTTACGAAACTACATTAGTTTTGTCATAAAACCATTTTAAGAGTTCACGACTAGGAACCCATGATGGATACCACCAATAAGACCATATCGCTTATTTAATAAACCTACGAAGATCCGTTCTTACTTTTTCGTAATAATAATAAGGCCTACTACAGAACCAATGAACCAAATTAACCCGATCCAAGACACGTTTGTACGGTTTCACATGAAGCACATGAAGCAATAACGTCGGCACCATATGGAAGTTTGTCCTCCTCGAGTGAGAAATAAGGGTGTATGTACATACACGCCCAAAGTCAAAGTCACTCGAAAGGAAAAAACGCTGTGAAGTAAAGTAAGATGATATCTCAAAGAAAGTTGCGTCTTTGAATAAGGATCAGTGGAAGAGAAAAATATTTTAGACCTAAAAATAAGGAAAATAGAGCTTATTATTGTCGAGCAACATTCTAGACAAAAAAAAAATCTCTAAATCTCAGTACCTCTTGACAGAGCGTCAAAATCCTTTTACGCAGTGGTTAGATATCAAATTTCGCGAAAAAGGTTTTCAAGGTCATAAGCCATCTCTGATATTAAAAGGCTCTGGTATTTTTCATTTAACCCTGTGCTGTTACGAGTAGCAATGCGGTCAAAACATTAGTAGAGTTAGATGCGGAGCGAACGTTATGAGGCCCCCGCGACCCGTTAAACGTTGCCCCGCTCATGATTTTTAACATTTGAAAGGTTTGCCCATTGAGCTTGACAGCCATGAATACTGAAAAAAGATATTAGACGTTAAAAAGGGTGATACAATGAAGGAATTAAAAGGACAATTATTTCTGTACAAACAGTACTAACTGAACAATTTTGGACACCATTTTGCTTTTAATTATGAAAAGATTTTTTCAAAGGGGCATAAAAAGTTCCGATTCTAAAATAAATACTGTGCAATAATTAAGTAGTATCTTATAATAATTGAGTATTTTTTTGTATTGTGATGAACACTTTGAGGGACATTAGTTTATTCTGTATTAGTATTTAATATTTTTAGAGTTATCTAACCCTTACGTTGCACATGCCATGTGTTGCCTCTGCACCACCCTAAGGTTGACTGGTAGAAAATGCCTCAGGCATGAAGTCCGCCTTTGTACAGTATTTTTTCACTTGTGCATAAAGTTTTAATAAAATAACCTGCCTATAATGTTCCCACTGTTGGGACACAGGCCTCCTCTGTGAGATAGGAGTGGGCCGTAACCCACCACGATTGGTAGATGTCACATTTCTTCGGATTTTCGGTTTCCTCACGATGACAACAACAAACAACAACAACAAACAACAATAACAAACAACAACAACGACAATTTTCTTTCTTCTTTTCTTTCTATGTTTTCCTTAACCGTTTTGAGAGTAGTGGTGATGAAATAATTTACACAAAGTATAGTGCCAGTCTGGGTTCGAACCCACGACCTACGACTTGCAACTCATGGCCTCTTTTTTTGAGCGGTGGTGGCTCAGTGGAGAACTTTTAATTAATTCATTAATTAAACGCCCTTAGTTGTATTTTATCAATGAAACTTCAATTGAGTCTCGTTCAGAATCCTTTAACCGATTAAATAAATCTCAAAACTTACTGTAGTGTTACAGATTCCAAATAACAAAAACAAATGAACACGTTTAATTGAAATACTGCTTTTCAATTACTTTAAACGAACCAGGATTACAATCCATACAAAATATTTCCAATTCATCGGTGAATATTGCTTAATGATTGTATTTCCCGATTAATAAAGCAGTTTCCCCATTTCATATTCATGACCAGAACTATGTCACACATCCTGTTTGATATACCAATATAAAATGTCGGAAACATTTATGACGTCACTGAAAAAGCTTGTACATTGCTTTTAATATCATAATATTGGCTTCGTACTCGTTACTGTTCTTTTTTTTTTTTTTAAACGTACGTCAACGATGCGATATTATATTTATTATGTACTAACTTCCGCCCGCGGCTTCGCCCGCGAGGTATGTCGATAAAAACCATCCTATGTCCTTCCCCGGGACGCAATCTATCTCTCTGTCAAATTTTATCGAAATCTGTTTAATGATTTAGGCGTGAAAACGTAACATACAGACAGACAGACAGACAGACAGATAGACAGACAGACAGACAGAGTTACTTTCGAATTTATAATATTAGTATGGATGCAAACCACAATAATGACCTCTACAACGTGTAACGTTAAATGCGCAAAACCTCCTAAGAGGTCATTGTACTCATCATTATGAACCACTTTTACTATAGGACCAAATTTGAAATCGCAAAAAAAAATTCAGCTATTTAGTAGTATTTTGACTAGTTATGCGAGCATTAATGTAGGCAGCAGATTTTTTTTTTGCGTTTTCAGCTTGTGTCCCATAGTAAAAGTTGTTCATAATCATGAGTACAATGACCCCTTAAGAGGTTTTGCGCATTTAACGTTAGACCTTGTATATTCTTGTATCTTGAAATTGTGTGGTCCATATTTATGTGAGAAAACGTAAGGTTTCTGTAAACTGTTATAGTTCTAGTAAATGTCAACTTACATCTACTGTATATCATCATTAGCCTATAATGATCCCACTGCTGAAGCACAGTCCACCTCTCTTCGAGAGGGAGTGCTGGTTGATAGATGTCACGTGGCTTTAAATTTTTGACTCTAGAACATGCCGGTTTCCTCACGATGTTTTCGTTCACCGTTTGGAGAGCAGTGGTCATACTGGCTGGACATGAAATCAATTTCATTCACAAAGTGCCTGCCTGAATTCGAACTCACGACCTACAACTCGTAAGTCGAGGCTGATAAAACTGGGCCAACAATGCTCACATTTTTTTTTGGTGTGAACCAATAATTAGTTTCATAATTGGAGTTCTTTTTCTCGAGCTAATCACGGAACGAGGTCGTCAAACCAAAACTAGAAGATAATTTTCCCTGTAACTTTATGATTTTTGTTTTTTTTGAAGTGAAAACTTCTTTAGCGGCGTTGTACACTTTTTTTGTAATGGGTAAAAAATGTTAAACTCGCGTCAGGACACGTGACCTGATCGAAAATTCGTAAGACGGATGGCAGTAGCCGGTACCGCGCGTGTTTTGTTTATAAGACGATTCACAAAATACTCGTACACACGTAATTGTTCAAGTTTTCACTTCTGTCGGCACTCCCGGAGTGCCAGTTTTTTTTTTTTTATTAAACTACGACCCACTTTTTTCAAACAAAAGCAGAAGTAAAGACATGACGTTCCTATTTTAAAACCCGACTGTCTTTTGTTTCAGGTTAGTATTGAATTCCTCGCTGCAGTTCCACAAATCACAAACGGTGGCTGGAATTGGCACAAGGCTGCGGAAAATGGTAAAAAGGAAGGTTTTCATGCCTGTGTAACATGCTTTCCTGCATGCTTATGTTTTCTTTTATGACAAAACGAATGTTTATTATTCAAATAACGATGACATATCAGTAGCGCAGTACAATAATGATAATACTTTACAATGAGGGTTTTCGTGGAAATTTACGACACCAGTTGGCACCACTGTGACAAGAGGTCTTCCAATATAAAATATATGATGACATTCATCATTCGATTCATTCATTCGTTCATCATTCAGTCATGACTAAAGAAAATATAGGCTCTTTGACAGATGTCTGGACCTGACGTGTCAGTGCTGCCACCTGGCGAACGTCATTTCAGAAAACCCTCATTACGCGAAATCCAAAAACGTTTTTCTCGTGAAACAACAATTGCATTTTTGAGAGTAAACCTATTCCAAAATAGTAGTATAGTATGATTTTTACAATACTATGTTCGTAACATCATAACATATCTAATAATACTGCTGGAATTATTTTTAAATATTACTTAAGCATAAGGTGTGCTCGTTACTGTAACCGATTTGCAACATGATTCCAATCGAACTCCCGAATCGGTTTTCTATAAGTTAAAATTTTATTAAATTATGCATCTTTTTAACCCATTTCAACATTTCATTTAGAAAATCTAACTAATACTTTCTTGCAATCTAGAAAATGACACAAATTCTATTATCACTAGAATCACAAGTCCGACTTCATCGCAGTCACATTTCCTTTAAACCGAATCGTAATTTCCAAAGTAATCCATGCTGAAGGAACATCTCATTGTTCTAATAGACACGGAGCGCAAAGTTAAACAATGGCGAGCAAACAAAGTCTTACAATAAGGAGATTAAGTTTATAAACGAACTTATATTAGTATAAAATATTTTGCCTAAGTTGTCGGAAAATGAGCTTGCGTTTAGAGGTATTTGCGCAAATCCGTTCTGCTTTCATTGGTACCAGGCTAGCAAAATTCTAGAGGAAGCTTTAAATGTAGTGGAAATAAGGTTTCTGAAAAGTAAATCTGTTCACGTAAGTTCCCTGTGGGTTAAGTAGAGGTCTCTAATCGAGTGAGGTATTTCTCTCGGCGATTTAGTTTTAGATATTTTTCAGAATGAAGAAGTGAGATGTTTTCTAAGGTGCATTTCAGACCGACAAAACTTATACTGTAACTCTGCAAGATGTTTTGTTGCATGAAATACTTGTTAACGAAATGATATTATAGGGGTTTGATTTCTATGAGTGCACCGACATTAAAACTTAAGGATAGGTAGGTACAAAAAATACCGTACGGGGTCAGTGTTCATGCAAGATATTTCATTATAGTAGGTATATACGTTAGAATTTATTAGAAAAGTCATGACTATTACCAGGTGATAAAACAAAAGAACAGAAGAAACCACAAACACGAAAACCATAAAAAAAATCTTAAATAAAGCCATTACATCATAAAAAGTAACAAATAACACGTTTTTATTTATTTACGGATGTCGGCGTTTGTAGCTAAAAGTTTATATTGTTCACAGAGTTTTTACAGCCCTCGTTGCGAGGCTAAACTACCCGTGACGATGAGCACTGTAAATATCTGGAAACATCAAGCAAAGAATTATTATGGACCATTTACTTAGGAAAAGTTTTAAAAGTGGGTAGGAAAATAAACAGGTGCTTTTTGGTTGTAACTAAAGACCTAATGTTCTGAGGTTATTTTCGTAATATTATCATTTAGTCCGTGATTATTTATGTTACGCACGGGCCCTTTAATGACTGATACACAAAACGGTCAAGTGGAAAATTATTAAAATTACAACGATTGGTAGGTATTGTACATCTTAGATTGCAGTTTTTTTGAGATATAATATTTTCTTCGAGGTATCGCATCAGCTCTATGGAGGCATCTGGAGGAGGTCTTTGACATTGATAGACAAACAGATAAGGTTGTTGAGGCAGGACAGTAAATATTTCAAAATTTACTTACTAGACAATAAACTGAATCTAACAAGTGGAACAGTGATAGATAAAAAAAAAACACACTAATATTATGAAGGCGAAAGTTTGTGAGTGTGTGTGTTTTTATATGTTTGTTACTTTTTCACACTCAAACGGCTGGATCAATTTTGATAAAAAATTGTATGGAGGTAACTGACACCCTGGATTAACATATAGGCTACTTTTTATCCCGATATTCCCACGGGATTGACACTTATGCGGGTGACACCTTATACTTTTTTGTAACCGTAATGTAACGTATAACCGATATTGTAAGTTTGTAACCATGTCTGAATAAAGGCTTATTTTTATTTTTATCTCAGCTCACATTACATTTTAAAACAACTACCCTTAAAACTGGCCCAAAAATAATCACTGAGTTTTTATAGGCTAGGCCTAAACATTAAAAATGCCTTTTTAAGTCTTTGGGCATTTCAGTCTACGCCGTTAATCGAACAAGTTTTCTTGTAGTATTTTATTTTATTTACTTCATTCTAACAAAACAATTAAAGTTACGATCGTCTGTCAGTAAAGTGACGGTTTTTTGCTTTCGATTTATTAATTAGCCATCTGTGACAGCAAATATTGGTAGCATCACAATATTTACATCGATCTACATGGTCTTCATATAACCTGACCAAGATTATGTCTGGACTTTAAAAGAGACTGTGACCTCTGAGTTTGTTTCGGCCTTTCTTCTCAGAGTAGTCAGAGATAAAACGCCGACCCCATCTAGTTTAAAAAAATATACGATTGACCTGTAAAAGTGTTTATGCAAACCTACCTACAAAATAAAATCATTTATCATTGACAGTATTGATTGACACGTCACAAACAGGTATGCAATTTATTTTGATATGAATGTCATAACTGCGTCATAACATAGTGACGTCAGATGCAAAAATATGCAGAAATCAATGTTGGTAATATTGAAGACCTTTACCCAGCCATATATAGAGCAGTGGTGGTGGTCTTGAGTACGAACGCAAATAGGCGTACTTTACTTACAATGCTTGCCACGAAAGAAGAGACTTGACATACCACGTGGTTTGACATGCGCAGTACACGATTTTAGGTATCTTTAGCGGTATGAGGTCTGAGTGCGGGACGGGACCGGACGTCATAGGGGCGGCGGAAAGAGCGGGGGAGGCGGGGTCAAGTCTCATCTTTCGTGGCACGCATTGTACTTACCTACTTTTAATTTTACCGCTGGTCTCAAAACTGTGTAGGAAAACATCGTGAGGAAACCAGCCTGTCTTAAAACCAAAATATCGCAGACATGTGACATCTACCAACCAACACTGGGCCCGCATGGTGGTTACGGTCCACTCCCTCTCATCGAAAAGAGGCCTGTGTCCCCACAGTGGAAACACTATCTAGGTTAATTATGCTGCCCAGCCATGGAATGATCGAGAATAAAACAAAATAGCCAAAATTTTACCTTCTGGTAGAACGCAATACATTTTCCTAACATGACTTCTAGACAATAAATTCAAAATAATAGGACGCCTTTTCATATCATAATATGTCTGTGCGCCGGATTTCGTAAATCAAAACATGTGTCGGAAAACAGGATTCGGGAGCTTGTGTTCAAATCTCTGTAGTAATCGCGTCAATATTTCCAGTTTCGACCTTGTGACGTCATAAGTCTGTTGGAATTAAAGGGAAGAAATGTGTTTTCGAAAATGGTTTTGAAGGTTGTTCGGAAAATAATGTGTGTCTTGTGTAGTCTGTCAGTAAAAGAAAATTAGAATGACTTAATGAGAAAAGAATGGTCTCACCCAGAATTAGTAGCAAACATGATTTAATCGCTTTGTTATTGGGCCACGAAGCCGTTTGTAAATGAAACAATAAAATAAATCAAAACTAACTTACATTTAAATCGCTTCTATTATGTACCTACATTTATTTTAAAATATCTCTTTGAAAATTGCTGAACAGACATTTCAACTGACTTAATTTTAGACGGTACTGCAATGAATACGAAACACTTTCAAAGTAAATGATATTTCTAAAACGACTTAAGAGCGTTTCAAACAAACTTTCAAACCCTTGTTTTTCGAAATGAATGAACCGATTTTAATTAAACTTCATACGCATAAGCAGGTTAAAAAGGTCTAAAAAGTTACTTAAGAACATTTTCGAGACGTCTTATTTAAAAAAAGATAACTGGAAATCTCTGTTTCTACAGAAAATTTAAAATCGGTCTAATTTGGCTATAACACTATTTTTCGAGAATGTTCTTTAGTAATTTTTAGACCTTTGTATCCTGCTTACGCGTGTGAAGTTTCATTAAAATCGGTTCATTCATTTCGAAAAACAAGAGCTTGAAAGTTTGTCTGAAATGCCGTACGGCGTAAACGCTCTTAAGAGACAAACCGCAGCTTCTTCAATAATTTAACTGTTTATGTTAGAGCACCTGTTGGAATAATAGTTCTGCTTACCTTACTACCAATTTGTATTTTACAGAGCACATTCACGTACAATATAATTATAACATTAAAAAAAGAACAATTTTTAATGGAGATATATAACCTTTTTTACAATAAAATTGACACTAAAATATACACATCCAAGTACCTATATAATAAAAAAAGGAAAAGAAAAAGGCAAGAGCTCATTGGGCATCAAAAAACTCGTCCGCAACGCTGTCAATGGGATAAGTGCTCAAAAGGCTGGCAGCATTACCACGTTGGATGGCAATGCTTATTCTTTGTGCTAAAAATAGGCCAACCCTCTGGTCACGTGTAGAGTCAACCAACCGCTTGGCGATGTCCCGAAATATTCGATGAACACTCGGACCCCAAGGCACTAGTGTTACAATATAATTTGGTTCAATTATTCCGCACACACACTACACCACACACTTTTACAACAACAATATCTCACAGCCACAAACATACGGATCCTTACACACACACACACACACACACCCCACATTTTCACTCTACGTGTTGATTGACCGTGCAATGATCAAGAAGCAGGAGCTATTCCCGTCACGTCTATGCTAAGCTCCATAACGCTTGACGAATTTAGCGATATTACTTCTGTTCACCACGAAAGAGGGAAAAAATTCGTGAAAAAAAAACATGTTATTTTTTCATGGCTTTTCTGGTGTTGCTCTCGTTTTTATGTAAGGATTGTTTATTTTTGACGGAGCTTTGTATTGTTACTGTTATAAGATTGTTGAGAAGTAACTTAAGATAAAACAATTTAAGCTGCATTCGCGATTTATTTGCTAAAACTGTAAACAAATATGGGTTTATGAAAAAAATACCTTAAATCCACACAATAAACTTCAGTTTATGCTACAACTTTAAACATTTTTATAGCTTTTTGAATACTGCTAGTCACTCTGAAATTGACTTAATTACCATTGAGATAAAATTGATATTTGTTTAACTTAACATAAGTTCGAATAGACCTTAGGATATGTACGAGTATACAGGGAGACAGTAATATCGACGCGCAACCTGTTTCCATGGATTCAGTACAATTTTTTTTTCATACAAAACTTTTTTCATATTTTAATTTAAGGTTGATTATCAATAAAAAAATCAGTTCATTTTCATAGAATAGTGCAACACCTACGCGGTCAAAATGTTTGGAAAATCTCTTTTTTTGGGGTTCCGTACCTCAAATGTAAATTAAAATTATAATTAAATGACTGATTTAATAAGGGACTTCCACAGCGGAGATGACGCCCTGTCAGCCACAGTCTTCAAGATTACGTTGCGGTCTTGCGGTTAATAACCGACGAAAAATTTCTACGCTACGTCTTGAATCATGTGCTGGATGTTGATTGGTCGTTACAGTTTGCGCTTCGATCTCTCTCTGTCACCCTGTAAAGCTAGTATTACATTTTCATAATATTATTTTGTATTTTGATTTTCATTTTAGTAAAATTAAATGCCATCTATATAACATTATAATTCCGTCTTTGTCACATAAAACGAACCAAGCATTACGTTTCATCTTTTCCCAGAATTTTGACGCAAGCAATTCAAATAGAATAAGATCTAGGAATTAAACTTTTGGTCTAGTAAACCTTTTCAGTACCGGATTAGTTTTGCTCAAGCCATATTTATGAATGTAGGTTTTAGGATTCCGAACTCTGAAAGGACTGATTTCTATCTTTAAATATACGTCTAGAAACTGACTGTTACAGTCTGTAAGAGTGGGATTTTATCTTTTAGTGTGCCTTTGACTGTACCAGAGGATAAGTACCTACAGTTTCAAGTTCGAATATGTTTTTCTATAAAGATTTGTGGACTTAAATGTAAGAAACTATTTTATGAAGTTGTTCTAATCTTCTGGTTATCTAGACACTGGCTTTTCGCTTACTCTATGAAAGATAACAAGGTAGCGATAGTGTTTCCTTAATGTTCTTAGTTTTTCTGCTTACAAAAGGATTAGTCTAGATAAAATAAAGGCTCTTGCAAACAGGTGCGACGCGTGACGCGAATCGCGCGTGACACAAAGGCACCGCTCATTAAGCGACTTGCGGTGCCTTTGTGTTGCGCGCGATTTTATCGCGTGTTGCGCCTGTTTGAAGGAGCCTTAATCGTTTTGTGTTACCATATATAACAAGTTTTTATAAGAATTAATAATGATTTTTTAGTCACAAGGAGGAAATATTCAATTTTGAGTTTCTTGTTTTTAAACGTAAAATTAGGAACTCCTGGAATTTTCCAACCCTAAAACACCAAAGGAGATGGATAAAGTGTGGCCCTCCATGGACAAAGACTTAATAATATTACAAAAAAAAAACTTATAATACTTGAATTTCTACCATGACTTTCATTTCTCCGCATAGGTTTGTGGGAGAATATCAATTTAAAAGAGTATTGTTTTGTTTATTTTATTTTGATAACCATCCGTGAGTATCAAATGTTGCAATACTACTTGTTGTTGTTAATACCTACTCCTGTATCGAAAATAAATGAAAATTTCAATATGAACATGTAAAAATGTTTGACCCAATTTTAACACACATTTACTGAGATAATTTCATATTTCTAATTAATTACAGCTACCAGGTTAGCTAATTTTTACCTAACAAAATAACTCATTTAAATTCTAGCAATCTCCTAAAACGATAAGGCTTCAACTGTTTTCGTTTCAGTTTGCGATTGGCATTACAAATATTACGGGAATACAAACCCCCGTTCGCCGCCATTTTATCGACATACCCCTCATATCTGAAACCCCATATGAAATAACTTTCGGAAACAATTAAAATTTTACTTTCCTACCTAAAATACCGAGCATTAGTACAACGAATATTTGTCCTGTTGCCGCCAGAAGTGTGGTCACATTAAAATAAACTTTTCCTTTCATAATCATGCTAAAAAGAAAAGTTTTGTTTTCGTACACGAGTAAAACAGTTAATCAAATTGATAGAATAGACCCTTCGCTATCGCTAAGTGTTCTGAAATTTTCAATTTGGATGTTGAAAAGTTATTTTGATATTATGGTAACGAAATAATTGAGAATTTCATTCAGTTTTTCATAATTTATCAGATAACTTAAATCAATTTAAAACCCAGAATAGTTCCAATCTTGGGTTACAAAGATACCCAGTAATCTGTACTATCCATACTAATATAATATTATAAATGCGAAAGTGTGTCTGTCTGTCTTAAACCGCTGAACCGATTTAGATGAAATTTGGTATTGAGATAGTTTGACTCCCGGGAAAGGACATGGGATAGTTTTTATTCCGATATTCCCACGGGTCAACACTTTTGCGGGTAAAACTGCGGGGCGCTGCTAGTTCATAATATACCAGGTAATTTCAACGCATTTCCAACATAGGATAGTGTCAATTCTGGGTTGAAAACGCGAATATTCTAGCGGGAATCGCTATTCTAGCGACCAAGATAGAATTAAGGCCCTTCAAAACGGCCCAGATCCGTAACTGTGTTTACCCGTCTGGGCCAATAAGACGACCTTTTTCCCTCATTTGTGGTCACATGGTAATATGGATTACTTTTACGGGTAATTTTCCCTTAAAACTTGCGGGTAAATTGAAATAGATGGAAGGGTTTTGTAATGTGGGCTCGAAAATGGGACTGTTTGCTTCCCATTTGCGCCATTATATCGTTGTGTGGTAAAATTAAGGAATTTTGGAGATCATTAATGTGTAGAGGACGAAATTATACACACGACGTCATGGCCTCTACACATTAAGCTAGAACAATAAAAATGTTGATATCGCAATTAAAATTTTAGATTAGGCATACCTACTAGGTACATAATATATTTTGCTATATGTAATATATGTATATTGTATTTTTACGTTTGGGTATACCTTTTTAAATATAGAAAGAAAGAAAATACGTTTATTTGCGGCAAACAAGACACAAAAAAATATATGTATAATTTTAGAGTATAATGGTTTTAACTAAATGAAGGTGTTTTGTAAATCGTTTGTTTTAATGCAACTCACAAAGCTTACTGAATTTACTTTTAATAGCAAGTTTCAAAAGAAGTACCAAACCAAACTAAAGTTCATTCTCTTCACCAAATAAATAGGTAATGCCCCCCTATTGAACTTACTGCTTCACTAAAAATAAACCTAATTTACAAAAGATAAGACATAATTCACAAAACGTGCTGAAAAATAAAAATTCTTAATAATCAAAATGCCATCTTTGTTTGCGAAACAAGAGCTGCTTAGAGAATAAACATGACAACATAAAGATTTATGGGCACAAAGATAAATCAGAATAAGGTGTGGTGACTAACAGATTACAGTAATAAATATTTATTTAAACGACAATGCACGATAAACAAATAAATCAAAGAGAAAAACTGTGAACTCGTAGTAATATGTCATGCACTAGGGTGGTATATTGATAAAATATTTTATCATTATAAAAATCGATCTAGTAAACACGCTGTATAATATTTATTACAGAGGTTAAAGTAAAAATGCATTTCTGTTATAACCACTATGCAGGTTGTATAAACGCTACATACCGAGATAGTACCATCACTTTTTATTTTCTTCTACTCATCGGAGTTTTTATTTTACTATTAAATTATTGTTTTTTTTTTTATGGAATTTTCATTTCGAGTAATAATTATACACTTTGAAATGAGATGCATTTTTTACTTAATGATAATTTAAGAACGGGATCATCTGTTACGGTTCCTTTTGGTAATTTTGGAGGCGTTGGAAGATTTTAAAGCGGACGTTACAACTCTGTGACAAACATGCTACAGAGCTTAATCCAAGAACTGTGTAGTAATCAATTACTTTGATAATACAAATTACTTTCCAATTGAATTATAAAAAGATAATACAGTGAAAGAAAAGCTTACATTATTACCTTCTGCCCAGCAACAATAATCTGGAAAAAATTAAACCATAAAAAAGTTGAATAAAAAATAAAAGTCTCACAAAATACTAAGTACAAATGAGACGGTAAAAACAAAACTACGTAATACAAAGGATACGTGCGAAACCCAACAACGTAATAGATTCTAAATCCTTAACACAATTACACTACATTACCGCGCACGAACTCATATTTCTTAGCAAACTACGGCACGACAGGAAAATAATAGCAATACAAGAAGAAAAAGAAATTAATAACAACTCTTACTTAGCTGTAAAACTAAAGTAAATTTCGTCTCTAGAGGGAATAAGGCGTTTATTTGTAAAGCTCGACCTGAATCTGAACTATACGATATCGAATCGGATCGATTGGAAATTATAGAATGGCAATTATTGGCAGTGAATTATTCCTACTGCATACGTCACAACATCAGCTTAGATTTGACATCAGGAAAATTCGAGTTAGTTGTCAATCCAATACGAATATTACAAACTATAAAATATCGATTCTATGAACCAAACTTCAAAAAGTTATTTAGGGTCCTGAAACCGAGGTCTAATGCGAATGATAGATGTCAAAAAAAACTTTGCTCCCCCGACCCACCCCGTCGCATCGCATTGCCCGTCCGCGCTATTTCTTCATTTTCACTTAGTGTTCTTTCTGACTTTTTTTCGACTATAGTCTTCCTCAAGAATTGGGCAAATGCGAAAAGATTTTTCGCGCTTTCAAATAAACAAACAAACTCTACAGCTTTACTATTAGTTAGTAGATTACTATAGATAGTTAAGGCTGGAAATACATTCCAAAAATATAAAAAATACTGTCCATTTTTACAAAAATGTGCGATTATTTCATAAATTGTAGGCAGGTATATAATACGTTTATTTTGTCTGTTATTTTATAGTGGATCTGCAGCGATAATTACTCGTGCGTTCGCGTAACCTAGTTATTGGCTGCATGTTTGTAGATTATAATATCGGAAACGTGTACTAATTTTGCTCTTTATTGGTTAAAGCGTTTGCTTTGGTGGTTTATGTCTGCAAACTTTATGAACGTTTATAGTTACTTCGCAAATTTACATAAAGCTGTTTGAATGAATATTATTATACGGATTTGATTTTTTCTTTCTCCAGTCATTAGCACTAATATAGCATTTATAATCTTAGCAACTTTTAAGTGATTTTCTCCTAATAATGTATTGTAATTTTATGTTGTTATGAAGAGAGTATTTTGGAATTCATACTTTTATGAAATCAGAGTTGTTGAGGTATTTATTAATTAATTAACTTTAACTAACATGGTTTAAAACAATTACAGTAATTAAAAATAGACACATATACATAAAAAACGACAAACGATGGCTTATCTCAAAGTTGCCATCGTTATTCCGCAAGAAAATTTCTTTTGCATTTCGCAAAGTAAAAAAAAATGTTTTTTTCTTTATTTTCATACACAAGTAGAGCTCGTTACATACACAGTTCAGTTACAATAAGAAATCGGGAACATTACTGTCTTTTTTCTCGCCTCATATTGAGAGCTACCTGCTGAAAAGAAAAAGACGTAGTTTCTTAGCTCGGGTCAAAGCTTAAGACAATGTGTGCACTCTATCACCCCCAACGATACAGATAAAACCTTTTTCTAAATGAAAACTCAGCAAAAACTGCTTGTTTACGTTTCCAAAATGGCTGTAATTTAGAAACGAAACAACACCCAAAAACAGTATCGTAAAACATAAAAGTGTTGACAATTTTTAAAAGCGCTCAGTTGTTTTTGCTTCGTCGTCGACAAATCGATAATATTATTCGATACCCTGCCAATTATATCGTGATTTCCACATTCTGAAACGGCTTTTATTTTCACTGCGAATGAAATGTAATTATTGTTTTAATTACACTTAAAACGTTACATGAAATTGCTCTTTCTGGCAAAATTTCCTTAAATAAAGCCGTTACTGATATAAAATTTTACTGAATATTGAGGTGAAAAAGATCGACTATTACCAGAGAAAACGAATGACTTTATTCTGTGTCAGTTTTTCTCAAGGCTTTTCAAATTGTATTGTAATTTCAACATTGCATTGATCAGGCTTTATAATTAATTAAAGCCCGACCAATGCAATGTTAAAATTACAATACAAATAAAGATCCGGGTGGGTTAGGATTACCAAACCCACCCGGATCTTTATTTCCTTCTTCTATTGTTAAAAGTTTAAAAATGTATAAACATAATATATTGTTTTTAAGATTGTCAGTTTTGTGATGATTTGTATAACTTTATGGAGGTATAAGGAACAGGGTGTAAAGTTCATTCATCATGTATACAAAAAGGAGGATCTTCTGACCAGACTGGAGTTGCACCTGGATGGTAACTGTCCGACGATTGTTGTCGGAACGTTGTATACATACATGCTAGTTGCGCGGTGAATTCTGCTTGCGCGATGCAGGATTTTGCGTGACGTCAGTGTGATTGATGAGTAATTCGCATGTGGAGATGTAGATGCCTGCAACTTAAAGTCAAATTATGACTTAACGTTGTATCTTTTGGTAGACTCACTCAACATGCAAAAATCATTGCATTAATCAATAAATGATAAATCATTTATTTTCTGTAAGTAGGTTTGTACAAACACTTTTACACGTCATTCATATTTTTTAAACTAGATGAGTTTGGCTTTTCCTATCTGAATATTCCGAGAAGAAAGGCCGAAACAAACTCAGAGGTCACAGTCTCTTTTAAAATCCAGACAAAATCTTGGTCAAATCATGTGACGACCATGTAGATTGGTGTCTGAAATGGTCTGATGACGAAAGAACCACACAGATTGAGCGGACCTGTCCAGTCAGTGCACGCATTTGTCAAAAATCGTTCACCTCAACTTGAACTAATAAATTTCATCCGAAAAAACGGCCCGAAACGGTAAACTTTCCGCACGTAAGTAACGATGTTGGTCCCGTTACATAATTATTTCAACGGAAAACTTATTTCGAAACTAAACCCTGCCATCGTTTTGGTTTATTATTTCAGTACCTTTTCACAAAACGACCTCATTTTTCGGATACGTTTTTTACGTACATTAACGTACGAGCTTATTTTGTTGCTTTATTTTCGTAGGTACTTACAGTCCGAGTAAATATTTCAGGTCGCCTTACATTTCGCGGAAAAAGCGGCCAAGCGAAGACATTACCCTTTTCATTTGTTTTTGTTCTCCTGAATGTGAATGTTTTCGAAATTCTCCTTGTAAATACATAAATCTCAGCTCCTTTCAACCTATTTCTGTTATTTTTTTTTTCCTCTATTTTTCGTTGCAATCGTAGTGAGTGGTGTTAAAAAGTATCAAAGTACAAGTGAAAAATATGACTTGAATAATTTCTTTTGGATGTTCATTGCTCGCTTGGACTTTTAATTTTGAACGTCGCACGCATTTTAATGTGTGACGCAAAGACTTTGCAGCTGTGTGAGGTTTTTAATATCAAAGTTAAACGGTCTCAGCTTTAGAATTCATTGTATTTAGTCTTCCATGCGTTGTCGAGTATTGCTTTTAGCTGGAGTTTATTATTGTTTATATGAAAGTAGGTCCGGATTTTCAATGTCTTGTTTTTAGCCTTTCGTAAGTTTGTGGTAATTATATCTTCACATTTCATAAGAATTTGTATCGCTTCAAAGGAGCCTTGAATTTAATACAGTTTTTGATTACACTGTTCATGATCTGCCTAGCCTTTTTCCAACTATGTTGTGGTCGGCCTACAGTCTAATCGGATGCAGCTGAATACCAGTATTTTACATGGAGCGACCGCCTATCTGACCTCCACAACCCAGTTACTGGGTAATACGATAAGACTTGGTAAGACTGGTTGTCAGATTTTCGGGCTTCTGAGGACCCGTAACGACTGCCAATGATCCACGAATGGCAGCCGGGACCAACGGTTTAACGTGCTTTCCGAGACACGGAGGGGTAAATGTAAAGATGGTCACCCATACACGGTCCAATCAATCAATCGACCCGGGCGGCTGTTATAATGATGCTATGAGGGGATGCTAACTGTACTATGATTAATGAATAAGACTATGTACTTTTTTACAGCGTAATTATTATGGTCTTAATTATAACATTTTTTATATCTTTGTCCATTGGCTTGTCAGTTAAATCTAACGCCTACCGTTTTCTATTTTCAAATTGTTTTGGCTTTTGTCTTATAATGTTAAGCCATTATCTTATAATTAGCAAAAAGGTTGCATCCCACACACAAAGCAGATCATAATGTAATCATAATCTCTACAGTACTTTTTCAACAGTAGGTATGCTGCGTGATTCAAAAACCCCACGATATGAAATTTTAATCACCCAAAGTCTAAGCATAAAGCATACAATAAATTAGGAACCATTATCGTATCACACATAAAATATGAGCCCTAAAAAAAGGGGAGTAATTAATTCCTGCTCGCCCACCCGATAGAGCCGGCCATCACATTTTACGGTTATTAGCGAAGACAAATACCCCGAAATGAAAGGATTTTATCATAGTTGGAAAAACAAATGACCCAGTTCTCAAACATAAATCTATTTATATCTTGGAGTATGATTGGTCAACTCACTCGCTTGGCAAAGCAGCAATGAAAAGCTTTTTTGAGACCTGTCTATTCTTCAGTTTTAATATAGAATTTTGGTACCCGGAGCCGCAATAGAACTTTTGTGGTGCTGATACATTATCTAGTAATAATACTCGTACAAAAACGTATATTTTATTGTTTAATATCACATTTTCTTTAAATTAGTCTGATTGTAAACGAACTCTGTATACAAAAATCATAATAACTTTTAGGGCAATTGAATTATGACCATGCTGTAGAAAGATTTTTTGCTGGAAATGACCTCCTTTATATTCCTATCCCTATTTCGTTTTATTTACGACTTTTTTACCACCCCGTGGATTTAGGTACCTAAATTACATGATTCACGCATGTGTAACAGATAGTAATAGTTATAAATAAGTAGAGCTTCCTAGGTATAGGTAGCTCCTTAATAATTTATGCTCTTGTAGTCCACAACACTATTTTCATAGTGGTATAGTTTTAGACCCACCATATACCAGGGGTAAAGCCAGTGGTATGGTGGGTCCGCAATGCTATCGACACTATGTTTTCAAAGAACGAGTTGGTCATACATAAGATAACTGAATACAAAAGGATACTATTTACACCTAATAAGAAAATAAATTGTCAGCTCTTATCGCTGGACAGCAGAGCCAGAATCTGTTAAGGCTACGCCGATCGCCTGGTGGCGCCCTCATTGTTTGTTTGGTTATTTCTTTTATTTTAGAATGAAAATTCAGAAAATAAGCACGTTAAGTTGTGCTCCACAAGAGTATACCTACGTTAATATTATTATAAACGCTAGTTTTACACTGTTTAGTTTTATTATAATCACTAAAACGGATAATAGTGGCCAACATTTTCCGTTTTAGTGATTATAATAAAATTAAACAATGTCTATATATATGTTTATATATGTCGCAGGTTTATGACAAAATCGGGTTTTTCATTGAAAACCTAGGCTTTTGATCAAGTAACGGAAGAAGTCAAAATTATTACTTTATGTTATCTTAAACCTGAGAAAGTCCAGTTCATTCTAAAATAAAAGAAAAAACAAAATAAAAGAAAAAAACCAAACAAACGATGAGGCCACTGCGCGGTCGGGAAAGATTTTTTCACAATACCCTATATAATATCATATTTTTTTCCACATAATATGCTCAATTACATCAGCAGAATTTTCCTAATATAAAAAATCTTGTTAGGCTAAAACTATACTAGCTTCAAGAACCAATCTAGCAACGTTATTACAAATAGGCATAATTCCTTCCCATCGTTCTAGGGTCACAAACGGCTCGCTGTACCATAATCATAAATAGTTGTTCGCCTGTTCTCATAGCCAGGACATTTTCCACTCGCTTTCAGATCAAGTTGTAGGGAATTTATCGGTAGCCGAAGTAATGGCAGCGATCGTGTTCGCGTAATTAACTTGGCTATAGTTTATTATTTATTCGTTAGTCTTTCGTGAAAGTTCGTTTATTTTTGTGGAATGTGTTTTGAAAAAAATGCGGCCTTTTCCTTGTTATTGGACATTGGAAGGTGTAACCCTGTTATGTGTGAAAAACATCGTAAATATCTTCGGTAAACAATACCCTGACAAAATTGAATGTCTTATTAGCATATTGTTCCTAAATTTGTCAAAGACAAATCATTTATTTCAAGTAGGTCGTTAAAAAGCACTTTAGTACGTCATAATTTACAAGACAATTTAATTGAATTGTATTGTCTCTTCGAAACCAGGCACTATGACTGGGAAAAATTAAAACGAGTATCGTTAGATAGCAATTTGCTACCCCAGTGTGATTTAGGCTCAATATTAGTTAAATAAACAGAATAATATTCACCATTAATTATTATATTGAAAGTTACCAATAACCAGTAGCAAAATAGGATCGAAGGACCAACTTTAATGCGGTCTGTCCCAAGACCAATGATATTTAATTAAAGTCTATGAAAATCTATTGAGTTTATTTTAAAAATCATTTTAATTCCAAATACAAAATCAACAAGAATTTTGCATTATTAGTTACCATTTAAGCACACGTTGTGGAATACAATAACTGAATCAATTTTTAATATACAATCTCAAACGTGCGAGCAACTATTTGAAAACAAAACAAAACACTTAACACACCACAACAATTAAATTACAAAGAGAACAACGCAATAGCCACCACAATCAATTGAGCTAAACTGCCTAATGTTCGCCCAGGCACGAAGCCACGCACACATATCTATCTATCATCCAATTATTAGCAGAAAGCCGCTGTTTAATCGTCCTTGACTAACTAAACTGTGATTATCGAAGCAACAGATATAGAAGTAAGTAACGCAAGTATCAAGATCAGTGACGGATTAACCCTTAATCCCGCTCCCGTTAAGAGTTGATTATGATAATGGCCCAAGAAGTGCATGGTAAAATTTTATCGCAGATAAAAGATTCTAGATATGATAGTCTTTCAGTAGATTCTACGCCGGATTTGATGCATATGGACCAGCTCAGCGTAGTTATTCGCTATACAAAAGATGGGCAGGCAGTAAAGCGATTTCTTACATTTATTGGGTTGGAAACGCATCACACAGGATATGAACTGGCAAAGCAGACTCTTCAATACCTTGAAGAACATTGTGAATTAAATTTTTCAAAATGCAGAGGCCTATTTTACAAAAAAACTAATGTTTTTAGGCGGTAATGGTTTAAAGACCGATTCTAGTTAACATACGGATAGAGGGGCCCACAGGCATGGATTGCTTAGGGCATCAAGTAGTCTTAATCCGTCACTGATCAAGATCTATATGAAAACCAAGCGTGCCGTTTTTTGACTACCTACTAAGACGTCACAAGCTATTTAGTAATAGGAAAATCAAATCGATCCAAAGACACCACCACGTGCGGCAGTGTCTGGCTCCGCTCGCGGAGCCAAGCGCCAGCGCTCATGCTTACTCAGCCAGCAGTACTCACAGGACTGATCGCTAAAGTGGTGGCTTACGATTTTTGTACGTAAGCTGGGCACGCGAAGTAATTGCTCTAGCGTTATCTAGGTGTATCTATATCTGTGATCGAAGCACTTACTACTATTGATTTGGAGATAATTTATTAGAATTGTTTGGGTTTCAGTTTTGGTACAGGTTTGGGAACATAATTAGATATGTTCTCGAGTTTTGATCTACGTCTTTTGAAATTCTGGGAGAAAAAACACTTATTGTTTTTTACACGAAAGCCCTTCTCTTCGTCTTGTCTTGTTAGTCTTATAAAATTTTCTATTAGCATAATAAGCTTATAATGTTCCCACAGCTGGAACACAGGACACCTCTCAGTGAGAGGGTGTGGGCCGTAATCAACCACGCGGGACCAGTGCGGGTTGTTAGATGACACATGTCTTCGAATTTTTGGTTCTAGGACATGCCGGTTTCCTCGCGATATTTTTCGGTTTTGATAGCAGTGGTAGTAAAATAATTTACACAAAGTACGGCACTTGTCTGGATTCGAACCTATGACCTACAAATCGTAATTCGCAGCTGTTCCCAGCAGGCCATCACTGAATTTTCTATTACTGGCTGGTATTTATATACTTTTCCTCTTAATATATCTCACCATATGGCAAATGGAATGTTCATCATGCTTACTCACTGCGTCATCATCATACATCTGCCTGTGTATTTGGGGTCAATACAGCTCATTTTCTTCTGTAATATATCTCCTAGTTATCGCAGTATTCACTCGTTGGTTATTCAGGACGCCGCAAAGTGTACGAAGCTGGTAAAGTAAAACGTTCGTGAAATAATGTTGGGCTAACCACAGCTTTTCGCACTCGAGAAAATACTGAAACATCGGTCTGTAGGTGTTTCAGTATTTTCTAAACGGGTCTCGTATCCTCGTTTATTTATTTTTTGGTTGTTTGTAATGTAATTTTGTTAGTTCCAAATCCTCCTTTTTTACTGTTTGTATTTACTGTGCGTGTCCCAAATAAAATATTTTTCTTTCTTTCCTTGATATTTCCTAGACGAAATCCGTTTACCGTTTGGACAAAGATCAAAATATAACCAAACTATTTATTTTTCCATTTAAAGAATTGTTAGGTCAGCAATATTTTGACGGGACAACAGAATGATCTTTTTCATTTCAATTATAAAAGTGAGAAATGAGAGACGTATTCGAGTCCTTTGTTCAATAGTTTCATGAAATTCAACCAATGAAAAATAACACTTCTTTTACATTAAATTTTTCACTGACCCAGTTTTATTCAGAACTATACTTTGATTAGAACATAGAAGTCAATAACTACCACCTAGGTATTTACTAATTGATTGACTACGGTAAAACATCTGACAACACTTAAATTCGCATCAACGATAAAATAAACCTGCAATTTCTCACTCCAATGATCGGAAACGGTTACCAAGTGAAATATTTCCGCAGCACCCAAAAGTACCTTATATAATATTCAAGTCATAAGCAGCATATTCCGTTCAATCATTCGACCATTAGTAAGTGAAATTCGCACTAACATATAAAAATCGAATTGGGTCGAACGTCGACACACACTGGCATTTGATGGATGTTTGTGTAAGAGGAACGCTTTGCCATCACCCGAATAAAGTGAAGAAATATTAAAATTTATGTACAACACCTTCTCACGTTCAGAATAACGATGTATGGAAACGTACCAAGGTTCGTCATAATTATGACGGCAAGGCGAGACTAATATGAATGTCGCCTTATATACGTACGGAAAAATCTTTTTCGCGCTTCAGGATTCAATTGAAAATGAAATAAAAGGGGAAGTGAGTGTTTCATGAAGGAAATAAAGCTTTAATATTTGTTTTTATACGGTCTGTTAATCCACGGATTCTTGGCGGCTTCTCAGCTTTTTGATTTCCTGGTAGATTGCTACAATAAAAGGATATTGTTGTTGGTATAACCACGCGTGACGAATTACTTGTTTGAGTGTACGTGATTATTAGCAGGCAGTTGAACGTTTCTTCTTATCCCATGATATACCTAACTAATTTATTAAAAAAGGAATTTATTGTTGACTATAGATATCATAATTCATCATTCTCTGGCATAAGGGCAAAATAATGATAATATACAAACCTAACTGCAGACTGATCTTTAGTGGAAGTATAGAAATTTTTGTTACACACACGGATTAATACACATTGAAAACTAACAAACGAGACACATACAACAACAATCTTTGCTTAGAGCAGAACAATATTACGTTAACATAACATAACATAATCAGCATATAATGTTCCCACAGCTGGGCGAAGGCCTCCTCTCTGTGAGAGGGAGTGGGCCGTAATCCACCACGCGGGCCCAGTGCGAGTTAGTAGATGTCACATGTCTTAGAATTTTTGGTTCTAGGACATACCGTTTTCCTCACGATGTTTTCCTTCACCGTTTTAAGAGCAATGGTGATGATATAAACTCCTCCTCCTCCTTAATACATTTAAACTTAAGGGATTTCACGGTTTCCCAAAACCACAATTACACCAATCCTTACCAACCTTATCATTTAACTACGCAATCCTTATCTAACGTCTTAAATGTAACATCGTACATCACAAGCAGGCTATTAAATAACAGCCCATAAAACCGAATCCAAGCCCTGATTAATTCACCGTTCCTAAATCCAAGACTTAACAGCTAAAGCATTTAATCATAACAATAAGGATAAGCAACATGATAAATGTGATAAATTCGGCCGCAACATCTCTAAAACCCGAGACATAGTGGCGAAGCTTAAGGTAAGGACAAAGTTATATTTCATATAGTTTAGTATATAGACGTGGACCTGCGAAGTAGTCAAAAGACGATGGTACCTTAGGGTTTAATGCAAGCATATTGAATAATGTTGATAATGAGCATAGCTTACTAATAAATTAGATTGGATTAGATTTAGCACCGCAATAGCAAAGATCAACAAAACTTACTATGAAGAGTCAATTGGCAAAAAAGTTTTGCGACTAAATTTATTCATAATTAGTCAATCCCCAGTCGTTACATGAAAAAACTCTAACAAAATGATCAAATATAACATCAAATATTTTGAACTTTGTAAAACCACGTTAATTAACAAAGTCTGTCGTTTTAATGCCCAGTCTGGTGATGTACGAACGACACTGTAATTAGAATATCATGAGGTTTCAGTTTAAAGCCGATTTGGGAATTAAAATATAGTTTTAGATCGTTATTCTGTATTTTCCATAAATTAGTGATCACATTGTCATACATCTGCGAGGAACGTAATCTTTGAATAATTGGTTTGTTACCACTTGATTTATAATTATGAGCGCGCCAGAAAGTACACTGGTTTGTTATTGTGTCGATGTTTACTGAAAGGCCAGTTATTAATAATGAGCCAGCAAGGTTGATCGCCTAGGGAACGCTGGTCTTTTATGTATCGTCACTTGTAGAGGGCTCTTATAAAGTTAAATCGACCGCAATTCCAGCGCCAGCTCAATTTTTGTTCTGATTCGTTTGCTTCATTATTTAAATACTCTACGACGAATAGCATTCTTGGAAGTATCTTTTTCATTTTCACAATCTTTCCTTTCCAGTAAGTTATTATCCTTCGGTAGCTAAAAGCCTTCTCTTCATTTGTTTCATGCAATCTTTGTATGTACATAATTATTTTTTCACTTGCTTTATAGTTGTCTTCTTCGTAATTTTCCTTATCCAGTCGAAATGCTACTGGACATACGCCTTCCCCGAGTCTCGCTACAATAACCAGTCCTACAACGGCCCGGTCTTCGTCATAAACATCATTGTTTTAAGCTGTGGCCATACTGATGCGAATCACGCCGATTGTGTGACATAACGTGTATGAATTAATTTCGATTGTGTCAATCTGACGCGAATAGTCGTATTAATTCCTGATCTCTCACTCAAATCTGTGTGGTTTTTGCTTAAATAGACCATTTCAGACACTAAGCTACATGATATGACCCGGACTATGTCTGGCCTTTCAAAGAAATCGTAACCACGGAGTTTCTTTCGGTCCTTCTTCTCAGAGTAGCGGACAGGACGTGTAAAAGTATTTGTGCAAACCTACTTACAGAAATATGATCATTTAACATTTAGCCATTAAAACAATTGACGCGCGCAGTCGCGTCCCTTTCCCGCGCGGCATTTAGGTACCTCAATTTGAAAATATTTATGACAAACGATTAGAAAATACCAACATATCATAAAAAGCACCTACTGTTATTGACGCTCTATTTTATTACTCCGACAACTCCGTTATGATAAATAAAAACAAAATATGGCTGTCAGTGTTTCATTCTGTCACTAACTGTGCGTTTGTTGTTGCAAATTGAACTGATAACTCTTTCACAAAACTGCATCGGCAAATACTGTGAATATGTGAAAAAAAATATTTTTATATTCGTTCGGATATTATATATTTTATATATTTTTTTAGTTGTTCTGTTCATTATTTTCTTAGAATGAGATATGAATATGAATCAAAGGCAACAGAACCGTGCAAGTCTCAATTAATTAGTCAAGTTGTTATTTAAATATTAAAAGTCACTCTTATGGAACGGAAAATAAACAAAAAATATTAATATAAGTTTATAAAAAGACTCCAAAAATTGTATAAATGTTGAGTCAATAAACATTGTTATTATACCAAATTTAAAAAAATATAAAAATAAATTGTTACCATTGTTTGTTTGTTTTTCTTTGTATATTTTTAGTAATATAAATATATACATACCATCTAATCCCCGATGGCAGTGGTGTCCCTGAAATAAACCCACATCTCGCCAATTCAGCAATACGTATGAACAATATGGATTCATTAAAAGCAATGTCTTAAACTCATTTAACAGCCTCCTTTCTCAAATTACAATTCACAAAGTGCCTGCAGATATCTGTTTATTATAGGTTCGTCCGTAACGATCCATTATTTTTATTAAAATCTACGCGTCTTCTCCGAACAAGTAGTTGTCAATTGTTCGGAAAAGACGTGTGGATTTTTATACATTCGAAAATAACTGACATCGCACTTCCGATTAAATGAATATCGAATCAAATTACCTACATTTTTTCCACAGCCAGAAATCAAGACGAACAAAATAAAAGCAAACGATTCATATTAAAAAAAAACTTAATTAAAAATGCTTTCGAATCTTTCATTATACATTTTTCTTCTTAATCGCCATTAAAATCTGGTATTTGTAATTGGAAACTCTGAATGTCGGGTCTCTTTTTTATTTTCATAACATCGCCTGTTAAGCTGCTTACTCATTTGTGAGGTTCGCTTACAAATTTAATACTGAGATTACGTTTTAGAAGCTACTTATTTTTATTAGTAGGTATTTTGTGTCTTATTATTACGGGGAATGGAACAGTAAAAATATTTTTATGTCTCGTCCGCTCTAGTATTAAAAGAGATTTTATCAAAATATAAATCTTCTATGTATAGTTCTCATTATATAAATAGAAATAACTGTCTGTAACAAAGAAGCATATATCTTCCTTTGGATTTCATGAAAGAAAAATCCAAGTTGAAAATAACTTGACCGGTTTTTTCAATGTGTTCAGGTGAACACATTGAAAAAACCGGTCAAGTGCGAGTCAGATTCGCGCACCGAGAGTACCGTACAAAGGAGCATGCCATCAAATACATACCTATAGGGCACTCGTACCAAAAAAAGTCCGCTGTCACAATTAAAACTAGTGAAAGAAAATTTAATGTCCTTTCTATATTGCTAACTGTTTTTTACATTACCGCAACTCGTATTTATATGCCATTTACCTACTTAATATTTTGAGGTTACGTTCGAGAAAATTACAAATGAACGATGACGATGAATGATGGAGGCAATGCCAAGGATTATCACACGAAGAATACGTTATGGAAAAGCACCTGAACGTTTTCGTTAATAAGGATTTTAATTATATTTAAATAGTTCAGATGAAACCAATATTGAAACTAACGTCATTCGTGACGGCGCAACAGAACAAATGCAATACGTCACAAATAAAACGATTTTTTTAAATCGGTGTTCTTTTCTTTTAATGCGTAAAAGGTATTCCAAAATAATAATTAAAATTAATATATCGCAACGCGTGACCTAAATATTTTAACACACTTAAAAATATACCTAATCTTTAGTAAATATTTTTAATTAGTAAATAGTAAATCGGTAGATACTTACAATTTATCTTCTTCATTTAAATGTTTGTTGGCAGGTAGGTACCTATATTTTTTACGTAGTAGCAACATTCGGAAATGAAGTGTAATGATAGTGACATAACAGAAAGTACGTACAAAAGTAAATAAAACGGACAGAGAGACGGACAACTATCTTATAAAGGTTCCATTTTTCGTTTTGAGGTACGGAACCCTAAAAATAAATCTAAAAATAAACAAAATTATGTTTTATTGATAATAATATTTGTGTACTTAACCCTTTACTTTCTGAATTTCAGAAACATTATATTAAAAATATCTTCACAATAAAAAATAACATAAAAATCCTTGATCTTTTGATCTAAAATGCAAAATTAAATATTTTAATTCCCTTTGTCTTTGTTTCAGGTAGGAGGTATGCGGGCTCCGAAGGTACCCGCTACCTTGCTACTGTTGCTCTTCGCAATAGAAGCTCTGGATGCCAACAGAAGAAAACAGAAAGACAAAATCGTACCAGCCGCGATAAATATATGTGACATCAGTGACAGGGACTCCAAAGTCCACTGCTACTGCGAATTCAGCCAAGAGATCAACGAAGCTGTGAAAACAGAATGCTGGGTCTTCAACGGAGGAATAGAAAGAACAGACCCACTATGGACAAGCTTTACTTCACAAGCCAACATAGAAACACTAGCCTTCAACGTAAGAGCAGATGGAGGTTTAGACTTTGTACCATCGAAAGTACTACGATACTTGAGAAAAGTTAAACAATTCAGCATAAAATACAGCTCAATCCACAAGATAGAGAGTTACACATTTGTCAACGTAACGTCTGTACAAGAAATGACGCTCACTAAGAACCAGATCGTCCATCTTGGTAAACATGCGTTTTATAACTTGCCAAATTTAACCATACTTACTTTAGATGAGAACAGAATAGTTGAGCTAGAAACTGAAGTTTTCTACGAACTACCGGCACTCCAGAAATTATATCTCACTAGTAATAATATTACCGTAATTCACGATGGAGCGTTCAAACATCTTGTCAACCTAATTGACTTAGAACTCGATAGAAATAATATAAGCGAACTCAAGAAGGAGTGTTTTTATGGACTTGCAAATCTAAAGCGATTAGATTTAAGAAGAAACAAATTATCCAATCTTAATTCGTTTACATTTACTGAGCTGTGGAATCTCCAGACGTTGTTATTAGATTATAATGAAATTTATATTTTGGCCCAGAGAACGTTTGATGGATTATCGCAATTAAGGAAGTTGAGTTTAAGCCATAACAAACTTGTAACTTTGGCGAGCAGCCTATTTGAAGGGGTCAGAGGACTAGCCGCTATAGACTTAAGACATAATAAGTTAAAGAGGTTCACTTTCGAAAACCTCCATCCAATATACGACAACATGAAGAACCAAAACAGCTATATCTACTTGGAAGGTACGTAAATCCATATCAATTAATTTAGGGACATTAAATATTATTTTAGTAGCAACAAGTACCGATAATACAGCTAATAAACTATCAAATTATTTTCATATAGTCGAAGTAAAATTAATCCATCGAACAAAAATCAATTAGTTTCAACAGACTGTGCTCTCAGAAGTCATCATTACTCCAATTAGGGAATTAATTAATGCGTCAATTGTTTCAGGGAATGAATTCCCGTGCGACTGTCATCTCGCATGGATGCATAAGCTTCGGCACGAGGCTAAAAGCGTGAAAGTGCGAACATCTCTCGAAAATTTCATTTGCAAATTCAACACGGAGCCTTCGTTAAATTCACACTTTACTTACTTCGAAAGGAGCGTTATCGGATCAAACAATTTGTACGATAGCGATGACAAAAGTCAAATAAGAGATTATTCGGATAATCCAGATGATTTTTTTCAAGACGAAACAGACGACGCTTACCTTGATGAACCAAAAGCTGTTAAGGGCGAAAATGAGAGGACATTACTTCAGATCCCAGTGGAAACGCTGCCTTGCCCTCCGGACGTCAAAAGTGTGACCGATAGAACGTACACCTACCCGTCGCAAAATGAGGCGAAAGATTACAGGAACTTAATCCAATCTTCGAAGTCGAATTCAATCGATTCGAGCTTTGCCGTTTTACTGTCAGCGTTTATTATGTTAATATGGACCACGCGAATATAAATATAAAGAGAAATGGAGACGTAGTTATGTCTTATTTGGCAGCCTTATTGTTTTTCATGATAAATTTAATTTTGCTTAATAATAATTTAAATAAAATGGAAATATCACATTGTACTGGGATCGATCCATCATCAATGACAGGACTATTGTTGCCAATAAGCCTGATATAGTGGTAATGGATCGATCAGAGCGGCGCGCAATGATTGTTGACATAACCGTCCCGCATGATGAGAACCTCGTGAAAGCCGAGAAAGATAAATAAATCAAGTATCTTGACTTGGCTCTCGAGATTGGCAACATGTGACATGTGAACTCAGCAATAATTGTGCCTATAGTCATGACAGCCAATGGGCTAATAGCCAAGAGTCTCGACCTGAGGAGGCTCTCGTTGGGCAGCTGGATCAAGGGCTTGATTCAGAAAGCGGTACTTCTGGACACGGCTCGCATTGTCAGGAGGTTCCTCTCTCTGGAGCCCTGACCGCCGGGGTAGCTTGGACCCGTTCCCGATACCGGTGGGCTATTATTTTTTATATTTTTAAATGTTTTTATATTCTTATATTTGAAAATATAATGTTTATGTATTTATTGAAATAAAGGACATAATAATGTCACACACACAAAGATGTGCATAATAATTATGTAAAAACATTTTACGTTTTGAATTTCAAAAACCTTATGAAATTGTAAATAGTAATATAATTCTATGTAAAAAATGTGATATAAAGTATAAGTATAATTATGATAGACCTTGTCTTGGAAAAATAAATTTTATCGGTAGGGTACTTTTCTAAAAGAAAACATGAATTTTTCTCATCATGGAATTTCATTTATATTGTTACAAATCTATTGAGGAACTTTATGTAAATATTTAAGATATTAAAAGAAATTGGTTGTACATAATATGAATAATTAATAGTAAAGAGAAATGATAATTTAAATGTATTAATATGTAAAAAATATGTATAATGTCTTTTGCCAATGTCATTGAACCTAACGATAAAATATATTTATTTATTGATAATGGACGAGACAACTGAAACATTGGAATTTGCTATAGCTGCGTATGTAACATGTAATACATATTGGTATATTAAAAAATGGGTATAATTATGTAGTTTTATCAGCAATGTGCTCATGCATTAGTTGGCGTCTTTTTGTGGTGACTGAACACAAGAAATACTAAAAATGTAAATTATCATCACACTTCACTAGTTCTATTATTCGCGCAGTGAGCAACTTATTCTCCTTAGTGAATGATTTATTTAACCTTGACGGTATAATTACCCAAAGGAATAAGCAGATATGTATGTATTGTCATACATCTAAATTCTAAATAGATGGAAGGAAGTAAGACGTTTCATATGATCAATTCCAACATTACTATAAAGGTATGAATCTATGCATCTTAGAAATCTTAAGTAATCAGAAAGAATACTTGGTTTTAATTGCTACGAATGGACTGTAATGTGACAGAAATGGAAACGTTAAACTCACTATCGTAAATCATGATAAAACAGATATAGAATAGGACGCGGATCCAAGTATTAGTAATCATGATAAAAGCACAGATGTTCCCAAGTACCTACAAACTCTAAATAAATCAATAAGAAAGGGTCTCGTCCATTACCAAGTTAAGCCTTATTTCCATTATTTTACACTATTTTGTTTGAAGCCCAAGTATTTGAGCAAACTACCCAGCACTGACCGCAAACATAGCATTTAATTGAATCACTACATAGAACTCTGAGGTTGTGTTAATATTAGATATTCTGTTAATAGCACAAACATCCCTAAATGCTAATGTTTCAATCAGAATGTTTAGAGGCTAATTAAACGTTTTGTGTGCTAATTTTACCACGTAATGTTTACTTAATTTGATATTTATTTATGGTTTAATGAATTCACTGATTATATCGTGTATATTAAAGCGAATATGGATTTAAAGAATTTGGAAATGTCGTAAATGCATTTAGGTCGCAATGGACTTTGGACTGTCTATCGAACTATGGTTCTAAACCAAACATAAACATTATTATTTAGTTTATATTATAATAATGCTTGTTGTTCTGTGTTTACAATAAAATACATATATGTAATTAAATTAATTGGTTAAATAATTGCCAAGCTATTTTTTAGTCCACAATCGAAATAAAAATGCATATTTGTGTCAGTGTCATTAATATTTAAGTTTAGCTAAATTGTACGTACTAAAAGCTAATATTTAACCATGTTCAATCACAAATTAGTCATAGGTAATTAATTACAATGTTACTAAAAGCTGCACCTATATTAACACACTGATAACTAACCTCGTCATTTGAATATTATTTTGCTGTTTACATTTACTTAAATTTTGTCACTCTGCATAACATAATACAGATTTCTCCTTGGTATGCATCTCGGGCACTTAAGCTTATTGCGTTGTCCATTTTGCTGAAGGTAATTAGTCACGCCCTTATTAGCAAACAGGTTAATAGAATCCCGGCTGTCATCTGTAGGGACAGCAGCATCCTTGGAATGTTAATTTCGAAACGGTCTCCATGTTATTTTTAAGAAGTGACTAGTCTATATATATACCTATTATAAAGTCGCTTTTCGAGTCTATCTGTGTCCGCGTCGTTCTGCTAAACTACACCAGGGATTTTCATGTTGTACATTATTCTAGAAGGCTTTTAATAAAGAAAACCGTGGGAAGCAGGGGCTGGTAAGTAATGTATAAAATACAGATAAAGTGTTTTAATTGTATGCTAAGAAAAGCATATAGACAAACTCTGAACCGTATGTTGCTTATCATAAAAAAAAATTCCAAAAAAAAACAACCGACGTAACGTAGTGTTGTGTTTTTTTTGGAAGACCGTTTTTTTGTAAATAGTTTTTAATTTTCACTTTTTTTGTTGTAAAACACACAAAAAATAAACAAAAACATATAACACTACTTGCTAGTTGCTATGTGAATATCAGTGACATGAAGCTATTGAACACATCAGCCTACCCTTTAAAGGGTACAGGCGTGATGTTATGTTGTGTGATTGCGTAAACAATGCATACATATGCTATAGCAGCAATCACGGTTAATTTGCTGGCATTTATATTGAAGAATTCCGTTGTCTGTCTCCGAAACAAATCATCAGACCTTTACGAAATTGAAATGTGACCATTTCGGAATAAACCTCTTTCGAACAAAAAACTAACTCAATAACTAACTCATACAAAAAATCACTAACTCATACATACCTATACCACGACAAGTTACCAAGGAAAGTTTTCAAGTAAATCTCGTAAAAGTATAAAATAAGACCGTTAAATACTATTCATTGAAACACTAACATTTCTTTGGAAGGTCGCCAATCGGATACAGATAGTATCGAGTAAGTGAAAAATAACTGCCTTTAAGAAACCCGGCGATACATTTTGTTAAAATTTGGTGTGTGATTATATTTATAGGAGCACCAGAAAAAGCTTTTGACCTCAAACAACATAATTAGGATCCATATATACAGTATTTTTAACACAAAAGAAATAATATTCAGGCTCCTTCAAACAGGCGCGACCCGACACGCGACACAAAGGCACCGCAAGTCGCACAACGCTCTTTGTGTCGCGAGTAATTATATCGCGTGTCGCGCCTGTTTGTAGGAGCCTTTTGGCTTAGCAAGCAATTATCAGTACTTTTATCTCACGAACCGACGCGCGCTTTACTTGTGGTAACCAAGAGTAAACGCTGTAAATGTGTGTGTAAGCGAAGGAGCTCCCGGTACCGTCCGAGACAATGGCGAAGCTGGAAGTGTGTGTTTGCGTGTGCGTGTGTTTTTCATGTGCTAACGCTACTCATCGATAATGTTCTCGCTTGCTGGAAGCTGGCCATCATCCACTACGCGGACCAAGTGCGGGTTGGTAGATGTCTTCGCATTTTTCATGTTGTTAAAATAGTTGCTTGTTAGACCAAATATGATTGAATACTTCTTCTTTTGTGATAAGAATGGTATAGGTTTGCGGGACGTATTGAGGTAGTTGTGTCAAATACTTAATTACCGTTTAATTTTCATTTTTTAATTAATAAAAAACTCTGATCATAAAAAAAATTACCTAGTTTTAAACAATAATTTAGGCAAAACATTGTTTTCTGGTTATAACCGGTAATTCAACACGATAGGTACCCTGTTTTCGGCCTTTTGTAGACATGAAACCTATGTATTGTATGTTTGCTCAAAGGATTTGAGCCGTTTGTACTAAATGTTATGAATTACTTATTTTCATTGTTCTGAAAACCTTTCTTTCAACCCTCATACAACTTGAATGAATATTTTTTAATCGTGGTAAAATTAACACAGAACAAATAATATTATTAATGAATTCAATATTTCAACCATATAAGTATAACTGTATAATAAAAAGTCATTTTACTTTCCATACTTAAGTTACACACTGGGTTACTGAATGTACATAGTTCTTTGTAAAGTAATTTATTAATTAATACTTTATAATTTCATTAAAGGTTGATGTTGGAAAAGTCCTTGCTTTTTTCTTTTAATCCTTAACACCTTATATAATATCCAACTTTAAACTGGGTCAAATTTGACGGGACGGTTGACGCAGTAGTTAAGCGATTGACTGCTGCGCTGCGTGTCGCGGGTTCGATTCCCGCACGGAACAAATATTTGTATGACCTACAAGTAGTTGTTCCGGGTTTGGCTGTTTGTGTATGTGAATTTAAATGTTTGTAAACGTACCCACAATACAGGAGAAATTCCTAGTGTGGGGCAACGTTTTTATAAAAAAAAAAAAAGTTAGTGTACACACTTGTAATATTAGTTTAAAATCAGTTTTTTTGTGTAAACTTCACAAACGTGATTGGTATAGATTTCTCAACACGATAAAACAAAGGAAAACCGATTTACCCATCTCATACTATAACTACTTACTCAACTAACAGTGGTCGTTGATCCCCCAAAAAAAATGCATCAAACCTTTTTTATTTTATCGTGTTTAGATACCAATATCCATCACGTTTGTGAAGTTTCGCTAGGTACCTAATTTGATTTGACCCTGTATATAACTTGAATATTGGACGTCTGCAGAGTTCCACTAGTTAATTTAATTCAACTTTGTATAATGAATTAATACTAAAACGTAAGAAGTATAAAGGCACCTGCAAACAGGCGCAAATTATATATTACGAACAACATTTACTTTAGCACAAGTAATAACTTCTCTGTATAGGACATAGTTTGAGAAACCGCCATAAGGATTTTCTTGCAGTTACTATGATTTAAGGAGTAGATGTTTCCTTTATCATTTAGCCTATTATAGAGTAGCGGTCAGAGGTACGTATAAAATTTAGCGGCGAAAGCATGTTTTGTACTTTTTTGAGGGCAAACTATATCTTTATGTCTCCCTTTGGTAAATGCAGTGCTGTATGGAAGCGCTGCGTGCTGTTTTAGTACAGTGCTCATTAAAAATAATTGTCGAACTGTAAGTAAAAAAAATGTCCAACAGTGGACATATTTCGGCTGAAATAGCATGATGATGATGACTCCAATAAAAACCCAACCGCATTATATAATGGAGGTCTTATTCCTTAGTCATTTTTGTATCGTGTATCAAGCAAGCCAAACTCTAAATTGCATAAACTATCTCCTGACTTTTCCGAAATAGGTTCGGCTCAGATTCCAGTCTAAACGGACAAGGTTAACTATTAAAACTTTACATGAAGCGAACAAAACTCTGACGGCTTCGGTATCCACAAACCAATTACAGGTCAATACTGTAGTTTAGCCTGTGAAATTTACATCGAACCGCATTCAAGTGATCGCAAATCACATACAGTTTGAGAGCAAGCTATTTTTTTTGAGTTAAATCTTTAGAAGTTAAACGGCGTGGACGTGTAGTCCACCATCCACGCCATTTAGCTGATTGATGCTCTGTAACATTGCATTGTTTTTTAAGGAAAACGTAAACGTGCTATCCGAGATACTTAGTTTTAAGTGCACGGATTGTAGATGCACTTTAATTTTGCAGATCAATCTAACCACCACTAGCTAATTCATAGTACAGACGCCAGCACATCAAGCTACTACAATCTGTCAAATTTCTTTAATGGATTTTCAACTTTATCGCAAAAGCATAAGGTTTAAAGTTGATTGGGAAAATTTGTATCATTAGCTATTGTTATGGTAGCGAATTCTTGACTTAATACAATAAACGAGAACTTCTTCTTCAAATTCGCTGCCACTTGCTTCTGAATTTGCCACCTTCTTTTTGTGCTATAAAAAACGTTCGCACTTTTAGTTGACACTTTCCGTGACCCAATGGCTGGCTTTTACCTTGGCCAGAGGCTAAATATTGCAATACAACGTGGCAAATGCTTAGAAAAAAGAAGGCGTTTGGGCTCTTATACCGTCAGCGATGAGAAATAATTTTTCGACGCCATATTTCAGTTTGTTATAATAATAGTTTTAGTTAGGTTAACAGTACCGTTTTTTTTTTGGTGTAGATAAAAAAAAATATTTCTTTTCTTCACTTTCAGATATAAATAGTACTTATAAATGCGTGATTTACACTGATGGGAAGCTGAATTTCTTGCTACCTCGGATATCTATGTGGCTACCCAATAGGTTTTAGTACCAGGAAAGCAGATACGAGAGAAGTTTGTCTTAGTAAGTATGGCATGTTGACATTATCTTATGCTCAGAATTAATTATCATTATTATGTTTGATGAAGGCACACCAATTAGGAAGATAGATAATACCACAGCACACAGGCAGCAAATTAGATTCGATAATTGACCATAATAATATATTAGGTCCAGTAACTGGGTTGTAAAGATCAGATAGGGATTCGCTCCAAGTAATATACTGATATTCAGCTGCATCCGGTTAGACTAGAAACTGACCCCAACAAAGATTAGAAAAGGCTAGCCAGATGATGAATATCTTAAAACCAACACAATATATCCATCGGTAGCCACTGTTGTATCATTTTTACGGCGCCGTATCTCAAAAGGAAAAAACGGAACCCTTATAGGTCCAATTGGTTGTCTGACCGTCCGTACATCTGTCTGTCAAGACCCTTTATTTTAGGAACGTGTGGAAGTATCGAGATGAAATTAAAACCAGGTCCACTCAGGTCTACAGTCCCTTGAAGCTGTGAAAAATCAAACACGTAAGTAATTAACGTCATAAAAAAGTTACGTAATATCGTAATATAATACCTATAGGTACATATAAAACGTATATCTCAACACTCTCAAGGGAATAAAAATATATAGGATACTTCCCGTTGACCTAGAATCATGAAATTTGGCAAGAAACAAGATCATGTGGCACAAGTAAATAAACAAATCTGAAAACTGTAAATTTGTAGGTACTCTGGGATCTCTGGGGATCTGTTAGCGAATAATATGTATGAGTGCACTAAGAAAACCGACTTTTCCTCAACAAACATTAAAAAATACAACTGATTTGAGAACCTCCTCATTTTTTGAAGTCAGTTAAAAATACCAGAAATCGGAGGCAAATCACATTAGCCCCTAGTCAAAAAACTACATGAAGACCACGACAGCTCTGTCAAGAGTGCTACGAGGAAGACGAAGAGGTACCTACGTAGGTAAGAGTATTTGTATGGAGCATCGATTTTAACGAAATCATGGTGACGAAAAACACAATATCTACGCTAAAGGTTACGTTAATTCATATTTTAATGCTTAGATTAGGTAGGTGTGCATACAGACGAGCGACGACGCGTCGACGACAGAGGCAACGGCAACTGCCGACGCGTGTCGGCGACAGCCGTCAACGCGTGTCTGCGGCTGCCGTCAACAACATACTGCTCGCACTTGATAGCGGAATAAAGTATAATCTATCTGTAAGTATACCCCAATAGTTATTTAATATGTGTAATACCTATGAATATGGTATGTAGGAAAAGGATTTTATAAATAAAGCACAGAAAGACAAGACCAAACATTTATTCAATTAAGGCTTGTCAGTAAATAATCAGAAAGCTAGTCGTCCGTTCCAAATCTAGGTCCTCGTGGAGAAGAAGGACAAGAAACTCCACGGAAACAGTATTAAAGTATTCTATCAACAGATTTATAATAATGCCATTACTTACGTGACATCTGATCGATCTATTCCACATAATAACGTCACTAGTACTAATCAACTGAACATCTATAGGCCGGAGCTCCGTTCTGGTCAACGTCTTGAACAAGAATCGTCCCTGCCACTCGGGGCTCCGAACAAATAACTTTGACGTTTCCATCTACAGTCATTTAAAATATCAACGACATTGAAGGTGGATACCCGTTTGGAATACTAATGATAATAATAACAAAACTATAATTAGCATAATCTATCACACTCATGCTCTTTGTCGTCGAAGCGAGTCGCTCCTGTGTATTGACACAAGTAATAATGAACAGTTGTTTATCAAATTGACTAAGAACTACATAGTCAGTCATAAACTGTCAATCCTTGACAGTTGTAAGAAAAGGCTATAAATACGGCAACTTGACATAGTGTGTCAATTTGATAAATAATTTTTCCTAACTGCTACTACATAACTAGACTGTTACCGTTAACAGACTTACTAATTTAAGATTGAGCGCCCCACATTAGCATCTACCTAGTAAGTTCTGAGTTGGTCTGCTTTCAGTTTGGGCCTGCGGTGGCTTATGTTAGTGCTGCCAAATCACATCACTATGTATTCTCGCTAAACTAAAGTGGAGTCATTTTAATAGGTAACATTTGACAATTCATCAAATATTCAACAACGTAACCTTGTAACGGCGGGCATAAAATAACATATTTTTTCGTTTTGTTAGAACTGCACAATTGCTTACCTTTTTTCAATTACGATTACATATTTATTGTAATAATGACCGATACGAGTAATTTTACGATTTGCTTTCATTAATAAACCATTCTAAACATAATAAACAATTTCTGATCTAAAGAACTGAACGTCGTTACAAGGTTACGTCAGTTAACCATTTTTCTTTTTAAACACTAGGGATGTTACTCTAAAAATCGAAAGCTGATAAGTAGAATCGAATGCAATGATGACTTGTGAAGAAATATCACCATAAATTAATAACCACGTTGTGATTATAATAAAAAAATTATTTATTATTCTTTTAACTAACTAGGTATAAAAATACAAAAAATAATGAAATAGAAAAACTGCCTCCTCGCATTCGCCTCTAAAACTACAAGTGATTACCATGAGGAAATAAACTTTGAGGTTTTTAAAGAGTGGTTTGAGAAGCTGCTAGTCAGCTTAGAAAACCCATCGAAAATTATAATGGACAATGCACCGTATCATTCTGTACAAGTTGATAAACCACCAACTCAAGCAAATAAAAAGCAAGAAATTGTCTCGTGGCTGGTAAGAAATGGTGTGGATGCAAGTCCAACTTTATTAAAAGTTGAGTTGTTAAATCTAGTAAAAGCAACTAAGCCGTCCAAGCTCCGCTATGTAATCGATGAACTAGCCCTAGAGCATGGACACGAAGTTATTCGATTGCCTCCCTACCATTGCCAGTATAACGCCATCGAGCTTATTTGGGCACAAATAAAGGGTTATGCAGCGCGGAACAATACTGAACCACCCTTCAGTACTGCTAAAATGATGTCTCTGCTACAAACTGCGTGTGCAGAAGTCACTACAGAAGACTGGAAAAAAGTCGTAGAGAAAACAAAGAAAATAATTTTACAAGATTTTGAACGAGATGTGAGAATAGACAATATTATTGAAAATGAATTAATAATATCTCTGAGTGCTGACAGCAGTGATGAAGATGACAATACTTTTAACAGTTCTAGTTCAACTGAATAAATGCAATTTTTTTGTTAAATTGTGTACTTGTCTTATTTTGCTCCTTAAATTTACGAAAAAAATAATAATAATGGGACAGGGATTCGCCTGATGATTTTTAAAATTCGCATATGTTTCAAGTCCGTATCGATTCATTCACTTTAATCGATGTTTATAAGCAGGTCACCTCACTATGAGGACAAAACTGACAGACGTCAAATGTTACCTATTAAAATGACTCCACTGTAAACCAAGCACTCACAGACGGCGAGTAGATCTAACAATGCTGGATTTGGGCCAGTAAGTTTACTTAAACAAAGTGGATCGTCATACCTTATTATAGTATACACTTACGTGCAAAAAAATTGGCCCATCCATTGGCTCTCCATTTGAGACACGATATCTCAAAAATCGTAATGAATATAATTTATTATTTTATATTGTGTGAAGGTAGGTAGGTATAGTTTATTTGAGCATACACTATAATATTTTGATAAAAGTAATATTCTTGACAAGATCGACTCGATTCATCAGATGTCCTCATCACTCACTTTCGCTCGGAAAAAGTGCGTGATTTTTCTTGTCAATGAAATTGACAAACGTTACATTTTGTTTATTTCTGTTTGTTTTATCACAATTGAACTTGATTTTGCTAACGGAGAAATTACAGAGGACATCAAATTTTCGCAAAATTCTTAGGATTATGTCAAAGGACTTAAATGTTGGAAACTAAATTTTTTTTTAATGATTATGGCCCTATTAATAACGAGCTTTTAATAACCCTAATCTCCTGCGACATATACATATATCTACATAAGATGAGATTCTTATTTCCTGCAAACGTTTTGAGTGACTGGAGTAAGAACCAGGGGGGTGGAGGGGAGACGGGGGGACTGGTATAAACTCATTTTTTGTACTCAAAATCATCGATTAGAGAGAGAAACTTGCCTACAAAGAGACTTTATGGACAACACCCATAAAATATCTTTTTTGTGAAGACACAAAACGAGCACTGACCGGAATTACCCCTCCCCAAGCACCTCTGTTTGACCGGCTTTATGTTTCTCGCATCCAACGGGCTCCTGCGGCCTTCACAAGGTCGTCGGTCCACCTTGTGGGAGGCCTTCCAACGCTACTTCTTCCGGTACGCGGTCGCCACTCCAGAACCTTTTAGCCCCATCGGCCATCTGTAATGCTGCAAAATTCAATGTTTCTTGCATGACGCCGGGCATATCAATTATCGCAGATGTTTTTTGGAATACTTTTACTTTTATTTGATGGAAACTTATTGTAATATGTGTAGGCTGTCATTTAATGTAGTATAAAGTGCTTATTCGTGTTAGGTGAAATTTACTCCTTACGACTATGAATACAATAGCTAACTGAGCCACTCACATCTGCCATCTAAAATCCATTTTTGGTGGACGTGCTACGGTTATTTTTTATACAATACCATATCAAAGAGCGAATTACGAGCCATCCAAACATGCTAGCAGTAAACCTGATGAACACCCAAGTATTCACTAGAATACTAAAAATAAAGATTCATCAAGACCTTATTTAAGAGGCTATAATAATAAACGGAGCCGTCACTGGACGGTTTCTGTACAAATCCGTTGATGAGTACCAAACATATTGCTCCCAAATATCTCCAAGAATGATAGATTGCGTTAAACATCAATCAAAAAAAGTATAAGAATTGTATTTCATTATTATAAAGGAACAGGTAAGTAAAAAATAAGTACAAATAAATATCCTTGAGAAGGTCACTGGGAAAGACGATTGAACTTTTGAAGCAATTTCATTTGCATTGTAGCAACTGTCAAAATAAACCTTAACATCAAAGGAATCCCTCCGGAACACGACAAGGCGTCAATCAAAACTTTTTCAATAATGTCAGACAGTAATTTCATGAGCTCATACACATTAGACAATTGTTACAAGTTCAGATATTGTACTTAGCTACGGTTCGCGTATTTTATCTCTTAAGTAATTACAAGAGCGAGAATATGTATATTCGAAGTACCTTTTACATGAAAGACATCAAAACTTGAAGCCTAAGATTACCATTCATAACAGATTGCTATCAAAGCTCACAAATGAGCAAAGTTAGCTTGAGAAGTTCCCAGAGATTTTCCTCTGTGACCACAATCCACAATTTAGGGCACCGAACCAAAACCGCTAATCGGAGAATGTTAACGAAAGTTAAACTATTCCGGGACCTACATCGGAGACAGCAGCAATAGATTTTAAGGAGGGAAACGTACGGGAGGACGTCAGGGCATGTGTCTGGCAACGTCGCTCAAAGTGACTGACTGCACTTCCCGGATTCACAGTTTTCGGTTGAAAAAACTAGCTCAAAAATTTTGTTTTGAATGAAATTGCGTAGAAAGAACTGTTGGATATTGTTATTGGATAGAAGTTTAAATATTTTTCTGGTTACAGTATTTTTTATGCACTCGTATAGCTAGCTCGAAGAATATTAAAAAATACCTATCAACGATTACAAATAATACAAGTATTGAAGTGTATTTACCTGGGTACAACAGCTGTAAGTATCAACAAAATAAAATTTAAAAGATTTTTATTGATCCCAGTTCGTGTTCTTTGTTTCCCAGTATTCCCAAACAAACATTTTAGGAGATACAATTTTTCTCATTTCCTTATCCAGGCCATTACTGATTCCCTGAATCGTGATTGCTTTCCTATTCATACCAAAGCGTCGGATTACTCCGTTCACTTTCTAGAACTGGGTCAATCAGGAATCAACGGAACGGGAATATAATTTACACAAAGAAACAGCCAAAAATATCCAAATTAGAAGGCATGAGACGCCTCGTGTGACGTTTAATAAAATGACGTATTTACGTCACGGACCTCTTACGATTTTATGGAACGTAAGAGGCTGTGTTTACGCAATATATAACGTCACACGTGGATGGCGACGGAGCAGTTTAGTAAGTTTATACACAATTTAGCCCTTGTTTTTAGTACTTAATGTAAATCTGTAGAATTTGTAGGATATCACACTAATATTGTAAATCGAAAGTTTGTGACTGTGTGAGTGAGTGTGTGTGTGTGTTTATATGTTTGTTAGTTCTTCACGCTCTAACGGCTGGACCACATTTGATAAAATTTTGTATGAAGGTAGCTGACACCCTGGATTAACATAAAGGGTACTTTTTATCCCGATATTCGGGATTGACACTTACGCGAGTGAAACCGCGGGGCGCAGCTAGTTAGTTAGAATAATATGAAGTTGAGAAGGGTTTTGTAGGAATCCCGTCTTTAGGAAATACGGGCTTGAATTACGTGGTATTCGTGGCTTTTAGATGATTTGGTTGCGTGAATGTTAAGCTTTGCATAAATCGGAATATAATATTATTCATATCATTACAGAATGAAATTCGTGATCGCGAATATTGAACAATCAGCCGGTCGATTCTGTAAAAATCTCACCGTGAAAACTTAGGTGAAGTGAGTTTGTTTTTGCTAGGAATTGACACTACTGACAGCTCACTCCACGCTCACTTCACCTAAGTTTTCACGGTGAGATGGTTACAGAATCGCACTGAAGATATCGAAGACGGCGTACTAAAATCGAACTGCAGAAATGAGAGAATATTCACCGAATATACATACCTACGGTATATACCTACATATCCATTCATATCATGGATGAACAAAGTTTGCTAAAAAGAAAAGACAGTACAATCTGTGAGCTTAGTGTGCTCACGCAAGCGTGCGCACAATTCCTTCCTTTCTTTGAAACTTTGACCTTAGCAATATCCCGGAACAGGGTAGACGATGTCTGTAGGAAGCTAAATAGGTAGCAAGCATTTTATAAGTTGTTACTTTGTCTCATACTGCAAACTGTAACTTATACAATTCCCTTCACATGTTCCGTTTAGATTAACGACTAAAGTATATAAGTCCTTCATCAAGTATAATTGCTCAAAATATCATAATAAACTTAACAAACTCAGTGAAGAGTTAAATCACGAACTACCGAGCACACAGGGAAAGTTCTATGCAGATATTATACAATTTGAATGGTCGAGTCAAAAGTTATGCAAGTGAACTATGCTTGTCTTTGATCGGGCAAATGACCACTTCCGCGAACAATTATAATACTTACTGGGAGAGTATTTGCTGCCTAATCACTTTGTGGTGGTGAAATTAATATTGAATGAATAAAATTGTTTGTTCATTTTGGTATATATTTTGGATCTGATGAAAGTAAGGTACAGACGCCAGCCAGCACACCAAGCTACTACAATCTGTCAAATTTCTTTAATAGATTTTCAACGTTATCGCTAAAGGATAAGTTTCAAAGTTGATTGGGAAAATTTGACAGTTTCGGGTAGCTTGATGTGCTGGCGTCTGTACATATTTGAATAAATTATACAGGGTGCCTACCTGTTAACATGGATTTAGTTCATGATTCTAAACCCACCAGTGAAGAAATTTTCCGTCGGTTATAAATTATAATAATATGCTGGTCCATACAAAGTCAGTTGTTAAGTTCACACATCATTAGGTACAGTCATGCAAGCACACATACACAGTGATTAAATAGTTAGTAGGAAGAACACATAATTATAAAGCACGTAGGTAATAGCAAAAATAATATTTAACCTAAAAAGCAAACAAAAACATGCAATACACGTCCCACGCGCTCCTAGTCTGGTGTCACAATAGGCGTTGTTGCCGTTCCGCGCATGCAGCGCAGCAGCAGCGGTTCGGTGTCCAAATAGCGTTGGGGGTGGTGTCGAAAGTTAGTCATTAATCATGATGTTGAGTATCGATTATCGACTTTGATCAACTGAAGATTATGCATCGGCTTATTTTATTATGTTGTATGAATTACTGTGATTAGGTAACTGTATGACTTAACTAAAGTAAAAGGTATGTCGTAATAATTTCAGAAAACATACTAGGTATACCTAAGTACAATATTTTGCTCCTACTAAGGGCACAAACATATTATATTTTTATCGATATAGACCCATAGTCACAAATAATCCCTGGCCAAGCCGTTGTTCAAAACATTTTTGAAAATCGATGAGAAAATCACGTGGTTTAGATTTTACTGATTATTTCGTCCTTGATTGCTGAATCGGTAAAGTTCTTGATGCATTTTTGATAATATTTTAAAATGTTTTAATAGAAATAAAGCATTTATTTCTCCGAAATAACTTAAACTAAGTAGTTTAAGTAGTAAGTACTGAAGTAAGTACTTACCTAATTGCTTTAATTATGAAATGGTACTCCACATTTATAGAAATTGTAGGTGTTTTACATTTTCATGTGTTTTGCAGGTCAACGATTTTTATGGAGCAGCTAACGCAGCGAAAACGATTATGTCTCTGATAAAAATCTTATCCAATACCGTTTTATTAAAGTCTTAGATTGTCAAATAACTAGGTTATTTGACAATCTAACACAGGGGCTACAGAGGGGTGTAATCTTACGAGACGGGTCCATTAGCTAAATTGTCTAAGAGTTATTTGTACAGACGCCAGCATATCAAGCTACTACAATCTGTCAAATTTCTTTAATAGATTTTCAACTTTATTGCAAAATTATAAGGTTCAAAATTGATTGGGAAAATTTTACAGTTTCGGATAGCTTGATGTGCTGGCGTCTGTACATTGCATGTAATCGTGTAGTGTTGTTATTTCAGCCGAAAGACGTCCACTGCTGGACATAGGCCTCGTCCAATCACCGCCACTTCGACCGGTTCTGTGCTGCCCGCTTCCAGCATTGATGAACATAATAAATTACTAATTAAATAAATATTTTGACAATTTTATTTCACACACTTCAATTACCTTTCAGGAAATCAAGCAATTCCGTTTTTCAGGTTATGGGTCCAGGACTCTATTAAGAAAATAAATTATTATTTTTAAATAGCCGGGTGGTGACCGGTGTGACCCTGGCGTCTTCAACTAATCAACTAATTGAACATCGCCATCTTCACAGTTCTTCATCTTTGAGGTCATAACACCCGTATCAAATCGGAAAGTGATCGGCACCGTATCGCCTTTCGCCTCGCCGTCAAACAGGCGTCAACCTAACGTAAGCACATAACCACAGCGGATCAGAAGTTCCAATACGTCGACTCGGCTACGACTAGGCGACGCCGCGCTTACGGCTCGCCGACCGCCGGTTGATGGTGCAGCAGGCAGGCCGGAGGGGTGAAAAGGGTAAGGATGGATGAAGAGACGTAAGCTCGGGTACGGAGAGACGTAAGCGCGGGGACGACGAGCTGTAAACGCGGGGACGACGAGCCGTAACACACCGCACCGCAGTTCGTAAGCTTGTCCCGAGGTTAGGCGATTACGTTATGATTCCGATTAGTATGCGCTGCAGTAGGGAGTTTCATACAAAGAATACTGAACGGCTCGAGTTGATATGGAGCTGATCCCTTTCCGGTTTGATACGTGTTTGATACCTTTACAGATGAATATCTGATTCCTTTGACATTACACTGAAAATAATAATTTATTACTACAGCACATTAAAGCGATTTCATCAAGACTTACTGACTTTATAGTTTATAGTAAGAAGACATGTTTGTAAAACAGTAAAAGACAAAACAGTAGCTTTTAATGATTGTACATACTATTTACTAAGTCAATAAAACGGTTAATTTTGTGACCTTTTAGCTACTTAAAACCTTAAAGTTTACTGTTATGACGGTAACATTTTGCTTCAAGCTTTAACTGTTTTCGGATCAGTAAAGAATACCGTTTTGAACGTTAAGCTCACATGGAACAGTTCAAAGCAGTTCAGATTAATGTTTTTCTTTTTTATTTACTGCTTATTTCTTTCAGTGTACTATATGTCTAAACACCATAACGCCATAGTCAAACTATCTATCCTAATTCCCGATTCCCTTTATTAATATTAATGGTCACACCGCACATCAAATTATGCGGCAAACACACGTCAACATTGTCTCAACTATATTCCAAGCATTTACCAACTCAAACCCCACTGACACCGACATTTGGGGACTGACACCAACATTTGGGGACCCTACACCTTCTCCCTTATTTACGAGTATGTAACATGTTCTGCAATTTTGTGGTGTAATTTCTCACTATTCAATCCAAGAGCACTAGAAAGGGCTGAAGATCGTAACATAAATAATGTACGAACATAACAATTATGGTGATGTCAAACTGCTACGTGCGTGCTGCGTGTTTCATTATGAATTCAATGCGAAGCGCAGATCATGTAAAACTAGCGGTTTGGTTTCAGTCAGTTTAATTAACTATCTGTATTAATCCCTCGTTTGTAGGAAAAGGATTTATTTTTGTTTGTTAGGTGTTTGTATCCGTAAATGTTAAAAGTTGTGCAACTCTTGTTTTGAGTTTTCAGAATTGATATTTGGTTGATGTTTTCAATAAATCTGTTACAATTTTTGATGCGATCTTTTGGACGGCGATTATTTTTGATATCGAGCATTACGATGGGAGGTTCTCTGTGCATGCTGCAGTTTTTGGAACGTAGCAAAAATCCGAAGGTTTTTGCTCATTTATTATTGTTTTACTCGCATATTTTTTAAACGAGCAACACGGATCGAGAGTGATACTAGTTTTATTTATACATATTTCTTTAATAAAATGAAATATAGATATTTCGTGTATAAATCTTTATTGATTTAAGTTGTTACAGTTATAATTAAAAGTAAATACAAAATTGAGTATAAAAGGAAACCTTTTTTAATCCTTTCTGAAACAAAGATTATAAAATATTATGAGCGAATAAAAATATTACTTTAAAGAATAATCCTTTCATACGTACTTAAACAATAAATTCCTTTGAGAATTAATTTTGAAATTACGAAATATTCTCCTTTATGTGATGATGTGGTACCTGCTGTGATCGGATTTATAATAATCTCTTTATGGTATTATCGAACATGGGTTTGCCGATGAAAGCCGTGATCGTGTCCTTTTTTGATACAAAATAACCGAGTTTATTTATGTCATCAACAAGTCGTGAGTATATTTTAATTTGGTTCCGAGAATTTTAATTTATTTAATTATATATTAACCAACAGAATCGTTATAGAGGACGTATGTACTGACGCCAGCATATCAAGCTACCCGAAACTGTCAAATTTTCCCCATCAACTTTGAACCTTATGCTTTAGCGATAAAGTTAAAAATCTATTAAAGAAGTTTGACAGATTGTAGTAGCATGATGTGCTGGCGTCTGTACAATCAGCTTATAATGTTCCCACTGCTGGGACACAGGCCTCCTCTTTTCGAGAGGGAGTGGGCTATAAACTACCACGCGGGCCCACTGCGGGTTGGTAGATGTCACATGTCTTCGAATTGTTGGTTGACCTGCCGGTTTCTTAAGGAGGGTTATTTATAATTACGTAATGTGTCGTCTGTGGTGTACCTAGCCAACGTTTGTTAGATAAACATTTCTTGTTGTTTGTGAAATAAAAAAAGGTCACATGACGCGAGACACTAAAGGAAAGTGGATCAAGGTAGTGACAGAATGGTATCCAAGGGATGGAAAAGAAATCGGGGAAGACAGCTAACCCGATGGGAGGAAGAAATTAAGCTGACAGCAGGTCCAAACTGGAGGAGGATACCCCGCGACAGATATTATTATATAAGAAAGAGAATTATAAGATTAGAATTAGGTAAAGATATTTATAAGAAAAATGTGTTTAATATTGTGTCTTTAGTTTTTATTAACTTACCAATTGAGTTAAAATTATTACAGGGGAATTTGTTCAAGACAGAATTGACAGAAGGGCTTCTAAAGTGTTTGTTTTTATAGTACTAAATGAAATCGTGCTATAGAAACACAACTGCCTAACCCTGCGTGGAAAAAGGCGTGATGTTCATCATTCATCATTATCACCATTTCAGCCGAAAGACGTCCACTGCTGGGCATAGGCCTCCAAGCACCTCTTCGACCGGTTCTTTGCTTCTCGCTTCCTATGGGTTCCTGCGGCCTTCACAAGGTCGTCGGTCTACCTTGGGGGAGGCCTTCCAACGCTACGTCTTCCGGTACGCGGTTGCCACTCCAGAACCTTTAGGCCCCATCGGCCATCTGTTTTGCGAACAATGAGCCCTGCCCACTGCCACTTAAGTTTGGCAATTCTTCGCGGCGAGATGTTATATAACAAAAATATACCTCTCAACTTCCAAAAATATTGTGACTCCCAACTCGAATACAAAACTACTCCAATATGAAGATAGTACCTATATAGTATATAGAACAGGCAAGCATGATGAATGCTCACCTACATTTTATGTCAGTATGACTCCGAACTAATTAAAACAGTGCTAAAGTTTCGTCCTTTGGGGGTAGTAAAAACTTTTCTAAATGTCCTCACATAGAATTTCGGGGGCTCTGAAAAAGGGTTCTCCTAGTATACTGGTTTCCTTGGACCCTTTTATGTTTTACGTGAACAGATTTCATCGCATCATTAGTCTAGCGGATAAGCTTGACTGCTGTTGTTAATTTTTGTTTTTCTTTTTGTAATTATGTTTATTTACATATTATTTATTATGCTGTCAACATGTTTCATTTGATTGGAAAAGGCTTCATGACGACACGTCTGCCACCTGACGATGCGGCGGGGCGGTGCGGCGGGCCTTTCAGCAAAATAGTGTTTAGTAAGAGACGTTTCACGAGTTGATCGTCCTAGTCCTAGTCTGTGAAAAAGGGTAAGAAGTATCAACGTGTAATTCCTAAATTAGTTTGAGTGTGGCTGCTAAATATGTAAATTAAATGAAAATTATTAAACGTGTGGAATATGATTTGAAATGTAATTCTTTATATATTTTGGTAAAATGTTTGTGCTTATATTAAATGAATATTATATTGGTCAGTGTTTTCCCTACAATTGGATCTCCAACAGAGGCTACACAATTACATGCATGCTTACAAAAACAGGGACAAATACTTGTGTGTGCTTTCAATTATAGGAGACCACGTCATTTACTTATAACCTAGGTAGGTACAATAAGTTTGACTGCCATACTATGCATTTCTGTTTATGTAGATATAAGGTAATTGTGAATCTAAACTATTCGTGGACCAACCCGAACACCCAACTAATTTCAATAAAATCTGCCCGTATTAAAAATGAAAAATCCTAAACCCCGACTGCTGCGCCACATACCGGGTCCAATTATTGTGAATCGAAACTATCCAGGGACCAACTTAAACACACACAAAAAAATTCATCAAAATCGGTCCAGTTGTTTAGGAGGAGTTCAGTTACATACACACGTACAGAAGAATTATATACTATAAAACTGTATATTAATAGTAGGATTCATTTTCGATATGCCTTAGTTCTGCTATTCCACATCGGCGGGCCCATCAGAACACGGAATCACCGCGCCGGCAGCGTCTAGGGACGGCAGCATTAATAAAATTCGTGGTGCCTAAAATACGCACAACTTCTGCCGCGGACGCCATTCAAAACCTTCAGTTTTTTGGGGTTGTAGTGAGAGTAAACGGTGTCACGCCTGGATTTTGTATGGAAACTGTAGACAATTCCACCTCTAGCAGCGGCCGCCGATGTGTCTCTGTACTCAGTGTACTCTGTGTTTGTCCAAACCGAACATCAATGCATACCAATGAAAACCCTTGAATTAAATCAAGTTTCGTTTCCACATCAGTCTTGAGATCTCTGACATCAGCTGCTTGCCTTGTACATAAATAATGACAGTAGCGGATCATGTTAATCCGATCCCCTCATTTAAATTTCACAATGTGGCTTGGTAAATAGGTGATTCAGTTGGATTTTCGTTCCGTATAAAATTAAATATGTATTGTATAAATAAACGACTTATGTTTTGTGTATTCAAGTGAATGATGATGGTTTAGCTGTTATGTTGACAATAATGGAAACATTTATTGTAGTTGTGCTTCTCTTGTGTTGATGCGGGTTAGTGTTTATATAGGTACGCTAGCGGCACGTTGCCAATGGCAGAAGCGTCGACACTCGTCGGCAGCACCCGGAGACACATCCACGGCCGAGTCAACGGCTGCAATTGCTTCTTCCGTTGGCAACATGTTACTCATGTATATGAACACTTTGCTCATACTTGTTCTCACTATGTTACTCATTCAACAATATTGATTGATAGCTGATTTTCGGAAGTGTATCGTACAAAATTAAGTACCTATCGTTACTCGTGTAAGTGTTTTAAATGCATATCTCTCATAGGAGTGCTTCAAATAGCTATCACATTAAAAAAAAACACTGGCACTCCGGTAGTGCCGACAGAAGTGAAAACTTGAACAATTACGAGTGTATTTTGTGAATCGTCTTATAAACAAAACACGCGTGTTAAGGTGTGTTCCTTATTTTATAGGGTTTTTTTGCAAATCAGGTATGATGACCAAAGTGACTGGTTTATTCTTCTCGTGAAAGGAATTTATTCAGATTTGCTCGTCGTCAGTTATATATCCGTGGTTCAGCGCCATCTCGTCGTTGTTGGATGAACTACGTAGTTAGTACGCGAGGCCTACGTAGTTAGTACGCGAGGCCCTCGTAGTTCTTCCCGATGTGCATAGATGGCGCTGTCCTCAACAACGCGCTCGTCGTTGTTGGATGAACTACGTAGTTAGTACGCGAGGCCCTCGTAGTTCTTCCCGATGTGCATAGATGGCGCTGTCTTACGTTTTACGTCTTACGAATTTTCGATCAGGGTGACGTGACCTGACGCGAATTTAGAAGTTTTTACCCATTCCAAAAAAAGTACACAGCGCCGCTAAAGAAGTTTTCACTTCAAAAAACAATCAATTATTTATTGAAGTACCTACATTTAAGCTGAATAATAGTGATATCTTGTAGCGGTATCTACAACGCCACATGCAAACAACGCGTCATACTGACGTCACGCAAATCCTGCATCGCGCAGGCAGAGTTTACCGCGCAACTAGCATAGATACAACGGCCCGACATGAATCAATGGGCAGTTGCCCGCCAGACACAAAACCTGTCTGGTCGGAGGATCCTCCCCTTTCTATGGAGGATGAGTGAACTTTACATTCTGTTCCTCATACCTCTATACTGGTGACCCCGAACATGAACGTCAGCGCAGCCTTCGTGCAAATACTTCAGCGTGACGTCATCATCATCACTCCCGCAAGCTTTAGTGGCGAGTCACCCAGCCAGCCAGCATCCACGGCTTCAACGGGTATCCTGACCACCAGCATGCAGCGATCGCGCATACCTGGTCATCACCCTCAGCCTCATCAGCAAACTTGGCACAGCACACTGCACTTTCGGCCGGTCAACAAGAAGAGCTCAATTCCTCTCCTAGTCGACGCAGCAGTCAGCCTCAACCCGGCGCTGTACCACATCCGACGCACTGGAGCATAACGCAGCGCCACCCCGACTCACTGGGGACATCTTCGCAGACAGTTCCGACTCACCGTGAACTATGCGGCAACCGGTTCCGACTCACTGGAACCTCAGTTGGCCTGGCAAGCATCGCAAGATACAAGACTCAGCCCACTATCGACCTCCGGTCTCCGGGGGGGAGTGATGTAGCGGTATCTACAACGCCACATGCAAACAACGCGTCATACTGACGTCACGCAAATCCTGCATCGCGCAGGCAGAGTTTACCGCGCAACTAGCATAGATACTACGGCCCGACATGAATCAATGGGCAGTTGCCCGCCAGACACAACACCCGTCTGGTCGGAGGATCCTCCCCTTTTCTATGGAGGATGAGTGAACTTTACATTCTGTTCCTCATACCTCTATAATCTGATCATGTGAAATATTTTATTAATTTTAACACTGACCTCAATAACCATTAATTATCCCCTTTTGCTTGCAATTACAAAGAACACACCCTCCAAATTGCATGTCTCTGCGACCAGCAGTTTAGGCTGTGCGTTGATATATCATTCAGTCAGGACTTTGAATCTATACTAATCCATACTAATATCATACATTCGAAAATAACTCCGTCTGTCTGTCTGTCCGTATGTCACCTTTTCACGCCTAAACCACTGAACGGATTTCGATAAAATTTGGCAGAGAAATAGATTGCATCCTAGGGAAGGACATAGGATAGTTTTTATCTATCTCCAGATTATTGTAATCCTATTATAGGCCTAGATTAATATTAATACTACTGAACCATATGTACACTTTTTGTAAACTTATTTTTTCAATAAATTTTATTTTATTTATCGACATACCTGAAAGTATTATATTATATGTTATATATATATATGTTCAGCATAATGCTGAGCGATAGCCGTTTTACGTGGATGTGACGCATGTTTTCCCCAACCCTTTCTTATTTTTTTTTGTGTTTATGTTCTTTATTGCGTCATTTTTGCCGCAAATAAACGTATTTTCTTTCTTCTTTCTTACCTCGTGGGCTAAGCCGCGGGCGGAAGCTATCAAACTAACATTATAAAGCGAAAGTTTGTGAGTGTGCGAGTATGTGTGTGTGTGTTTATATGTTTGTTACTTGTACGGCGGGACCGATTTTGATAAAATTTGGTATGGAGGTAGCTGACACACTGAATTAACATATAGGCTACCTTTTATCCCAATATTCCCACGGGATCGAAACTCATGCGCGTATAACCGCGGGGCGCAGCTAGTTATATATAGATCTAGTTCAGCTAAAACTTCTGACTCAAAATTTGGTTTCTTTCTTTTTTCCTAAAAGCCAATTCCCCTACATCTTACTTGCCAACACTTCTACAAGCTAAGCGGTCTCTTGGCACCAATCAGCATTCGCATTGAAAACATATTATCGAAATAAATTCTGCAACTCTGTCCGCCAGCATTTTCTGTCTGATAAGTTTTTTACTTCTATGCATTAGTGGCTGCAGAGTCATTGGTTGGTGAAACGACTCAACTTTTAACTCCTGCAGAGTAATGTCCTGGCTTGTACTTAGTTACTTGAGCACTTAGGAGTAAAGAAATAACATAGTAGGTAAACATTTGCTGGTTGAGTAAGGCAGTGGGTAAGGTGAACAATCAATATTAAAATATTAATCAAAGGAGATGTCAAAAGTGGTATAATATACCTAAGATTTTTAAACGCTAATGTAATGTACAAACGCCAGCACATCAAGCTACCCGAAACTGTAAAATTTTCCCAATCAACTTTGAACCTTATGCTTTTGCGATAAAGCTGAAAATCTATTAAAGAAATTAAACAGATTGTAGTAGCTTGATGTGCTGGCGTCTGTACCTTATTAGAAAGCTTATTTATTAAGCTACTCGATTATAATTAAATATGACTTTTTCAGGCGCCTTTTTTTGTAAAAAAGTGAAAATATTTCAGTACAAACAAAACGCACATAGCCTTTATTCATTCATTTCTATGCAATATTATTATTTTAAATGTGGCTAAACTTTCTGTATCTATTAATTACTTTGAGATTTTATTATAATATTAGCTACTGCTCAATGAAATTGAGTCAAAAAATATTGATTATCATGACAATGCAATATTTAAACGTGTCAAATCAAATCTGTGAATGTCAGAATGACGTTGAAATAAAAAAAGTCCGCGAGGCGGAGTCAATTGTCATATTTGTCATTGTCACGTCATTTGCCAAGGGCTGCCAACCCTAAAATATAATTAATAATGTTAGTAGTGATGCATGCATTTAATTTATCAAAACTTGTTTAAAAAAAAACAGGTGGCTGTAAAATTAAATTAAACGCTCCAAGATATCAAAATAATTACCCTCTTTTAGCCTATATAGCCCAGAATTCTGTTTAAATTTTCAATTATTTTCATACCAAGCCTCAAACATTTATTGAACGTCTCCTTTATTATAGCTTTTTGCTTTACATAGGGGTAGGCAGAAACTACAGAGCGCCACTTACTTCGACCGTACAATGCGTGCCACGAAAGAAGAGACTTGACCCCGCCTCCCGCGCCTCTTTCCGCCGCCCCTATGACGTCCGGTCCCGTCCCGCACTCAGACCTCATACCGCTAAAGATACCTAAAATCATGTACTGCGCATGTCAAACCACGTGGTGTGTCAAGTCTCTTCTTTCGTGGCACGCATTGTACATATTACTTTTGGTTCGTTTACATTCTTACATCTGGTCATACACGCACGCTGGTTGCGAGTACTAAGCTCCTGATCTTTCTGAAGAACCAATATGGTGTAATACGTCCGTAGGGCGTCCCCCTCCTGGTGTTTTCATTCGCATCTGTCTTATAAATATCTTTTCTTAGTCGCCTTTCATTCATCCATTTATGTATAGTTTAAAAGGGCAGATTTTTCAATCGACCGATAATTTTTATTCGTGGAATAAAATTGACGCTTGACAGTTTTTAGGGGAAGGTGAGGTATAATGATCCCCTTAAGGGAAAAACTTAACTGTGGCTAAAGTTGAAGGCAAAATTGCAAGGTTTCTATTGTTAGAGGTAATGAATTTACTTAACTGTGTAATTCCATACTTATTTTTGATTATATGTATGTAGTTTTTTTGTATTAGAGGTTTTTGTTAAAGTTTAGTAAAGGATCATTTTATACACACCTATGTACAAAATGATCCCTGGGGTAGGGGTAAAATAATCCCAGGGATTTTATACCATAAGTTAATAAATATCAGTGAAATAAAACACTCGGCTGTTTATTTTAGTCATATGTATTGTTCATAACAATTTAAGTATGTAAGCAAGTTATACAAAACTTTTGCAGTCTTCTATTTTTATTAGAGATCTTTTTTTATAATTATCTACCACTTAATCAACAAAACTAAACATTAAACATTGCAACAAACTTTTAAAAGGTTTGCAAAATTAACAATATACCTAGTCAGGCAATAGGTAAACAAATAAACTCTTCTTTTAAATAAAAAAAATCACAAATAATACTCATCCCTATCACAGGTTTTTTATCAATGTCAAAATGAAATAGAAAAATCAACTCTTCATTTAAAAAATAATAATTTTCTTATCAGGAACCAACCAATCACATACCATCTTTGACGGCATCTAATGCCTTTTGCATTTGTTCTTCAGGCCAATTTTGACGATTAGTTTTGTGTATATAAATTCTCGGCATGATCTGAAAAAACAACAAATACTAGTGGGGTAAAATGATTCCAGGGATCATTTTAAACACACAGAAAGGGATCATTTCGCCCCAAAAACAAAATTCCAAGATATCGATCAAAACATAACCTTCAAATACCGCGTGCGGTGATCGAACATTGCTTAAATATTAGCTAACTGCTATTAACACCCGCAAATAAAACAACATTTCAATAAACACGAACATGTAAAAAGCAATGAAAGTCCAAAAACAGGCTTACCTTAGATCAGAGCCACACTTTTTGATTATTTTTTAATAAAATCACGCCAAGCGCTCGTACCGCCATGACACTTGGAGAGGCAACTGGCAGGGGTGCGGGGAACATGTTTCATGCACATTTGGATAGTGTGCACTAGTTGTCTCTGATTTACGGCGGGGGATCATTTGACCTACAGGGATCGTATTACCTCACCTTCCCCTATATGGTAAGGGCTAATTTTTCCAACGCCAGATAATTTTATCGGAGGAATAATTTTGAATTTTCATCAGTCCTTCCATACGAACACTGTCAAACGTCAATTTTATACCACGAATAAAAAATATCCGTCGATTGAAAAATCTGCCCATAATAGGTATAATAAAATTATTTATAAGCGATCTAGTACTTACCCAGTTTCATTGGCTTGAAGATTTTATTGTGGTCTGATTACATTTCTAACTAAATGTCTGCAGTTGCGTAAAGGCTCACAAACTCGCTTCGAGTTTTAAATCAGAGTGACATCTTTTTACAGTAGACACTTTCTTTGTATACAGTAATTAAGACTAAGTATAAAACTAAATGTTAGTATGTCACATTATCATGACTAATACCCGTATTCTAGAATGACACATACCTACATAAGTATGGCAACACTATGCGAAGCAAGGCATTTCTCACTGCGTTCGTCATTGCAGACCATTTAATTCACAAACAATACTTAAATTTAAATTCATTTATTTGCTAATATGGGTAATTACATAGAGTTGTATGTTACTTCTTCACGCTCAAACGGCTGGACCAATTTTGATAAAATTTTATATGGAGGTAGCTGACACCCTGGATTAACATACCTATAGGCTACTTTTATGCCGATATTCCCACGGGATCGACACTTATGCGGGTGAAACCTTATACTTTTTTTGTAACTGTAATGTAATGTATAACCTATATTGTAAGTTTGTAACCATGTCTGAATAAAGGCATATTTTTATTATTATCTAAGCTCATATTACATTTTAAAACAACCACCCTTAAAACTGGCCCAAAAATAATCTTTTTATCCCGATATTCCTACGGGATCGAAACATATGCGGGTGAAACCGCAGGGCACAGCTAGTAAGTAATCAATGTTTGTAAGGAACGCGTAACAATGTCTTCTATACCTACATTTCTATTGCTTGTAATAAAAAAAAAACATCGTTCCCATTGTTGGGACACAGGCCACTTCTCGGTGAGAGGGAGTGGGCCGTAATCTACCACGCGGGCCTAGTGCGGGTTTGTAGAGGTCAAATACGTCTTCGAATTTCTGATTCTAGGACATGCCAGTTTCCTCACGATGTTTTTCTTCACCGTCTTGAGAGCAGTGACGAAATAATGTACAAAAAGTAAAGCGCCTGTCTGGGTTACGACCTGCAATTATGTACGTAAGTAACCATTTATTTACTAAAAGACTTAGCCTAGGTAACATGAGTGTTGTTTCTTTAAGGGATGGCTATGACTATTACAGATCATGAACTCGTAAATCACGACTGTACCCAATTGTCGACCACTGAAAGAAAATAAAGAAAGAAAATATGTTTATTTGCGGCAAACATGACGCATAAAAATAAAAAACACAAACAACCGAAAAACAAAAATAACAATTTGGGAGAAAGTATGCGTCACATCTACGCAAAACGGCCAACGCTCAGCATAATTCTATACCCTAAGACCCTATAGGTACGAGACAGAGCCCCAGCGCTGGTTTTCAGCGACAGCCGGTGATTGACGTGATGACGTCAGCCAGTGCAGCATACGATTATATATAAATAAAACAACAATAAAAATAAGAAATAAAATATACATTACAAAAAGTGGCCCCACACACAAACACAAAAAAAAACATGATCATTAATTTGTCAAAGACCCATTTTCATACATAACGCGACGTAACATATGTTCGAGTTTATTTTTTACATATTCCTAAACCAATATAAAGAAGCACCTGCCGCCAAAGATTAAACATTTATTATTTTATTATATTTTCATATAACTAACAGGAGCTAGTTTATATTATTTATTAACGTTATTTATGTTAGTTCACAAAACGAAATGTCATTTTGTCATGCCGTTTGTGGTTATAACATTTGAATTAAAGGTTTTTGTAATAACATTTTGAACGCAAACTATTCGTGGCCATGTGTTGTTTATACATGTAAAGCTATTAAAAAGATAGAGATTATAATATCACAATGACTGGAATAGCCTATATTTAGCTTAATCATTTTTTAGGGATCAACACTAGCTTCGGTTTTATAATAATTACCTAATGTATTATGTACTACTTCGTGAAAGTATGTAGACCACGTTGTTGAAAGAAATATCAAAATCGGTTCATTATTTTTTGAGAAAATCGCGGACATACATACGTACATACATACAAGTCGACTACGGAATAGGGTGTCCCGTTCATGGATGGGGGAAAAAAAAAATTGAGCTACGGCTACGCAAGAGGTATCAAAAGTTGCGTTTTGACACATATATTACGATTATTATAAAATTTAATTAGATATCCGGCATCTTGAGGCCTCTACCAGTCCTTGAAGTTTTTCAAATTTGTTATTTTTAGGGGTTCCTAATATAAACTATAAATCATACAAAAATAACATTTAAATGGTTTTTATTAAATTTAAGGGTACAACAATGAGTTAAAGCAAGGTTTAAAATAGTTGAAAGACAAAATAATCAATGGCAACTTTAAAAACGGAACTGGTTTTTGTGACCAAAATTAGGCATTTCTGAGCGAGATTTTAATCTGTTCCTAATAAAACCATCCCGAGCTGTAGCGTCCGTGACGCTTTGAGAAGCCTCCGTCACTAGTTTTAAGTACACATCTTTCCACTGACTGTGTCAGTCCGCGTTTTTCTTTTTCTCATTGCAATACGTAGGTATAATCAAAGAGATAGGCATTGGATTTGGATTGGATTGATTGGTATTTTACACAGACAAAAAAAAAACAGCATGTGCGCAATTCACACGTGGTAGAAGTGAAACCTTCAAAAACACTGTATAATGCTTCCTATCTCATTTTCTCCCATGTTAAATCTTATGAATTTACATGTCTCTAAAAAAACAACAAAACAACATGTAAAAACTGTCGCTTTTTCGTGTCTTAAACTTTCAAATCACAACGATGCTAAAGAACATCCTGATGATTCTGATCCAGATTCTGATCCAGATTCTGATTCTGATCCAGATCCAGATCCAGATTCAGATTCAGATCCTGATTCAGATCCTGATTCAGATCCTGATTCAGATCCAGATTCTGATCCTGTTTCTGACCCTGATTCAGATCCTGATTCAGATCCTGATTCAGATCCTGATACAGATATTGATCCAGATCCAGATTCAGATCCAGATTGAGATCCAGATTCTGATCCTGATTCTGATCCTGATCCTGATTCTGATCCTGATTCTGATCCTGATTCCGATCCTGATTCAGATCCTGATTCGGATTCTGATTCTGATTCAGATTCTGATTCTGAACCTGATTCAGATCCACATTCAGATCCTGATTCCAATCCTGATTCTGATCCTGATTCAGATCCTGATTCAGATCCTGATTCAGATCCAGATTCAGATCCAGATTCTGATCCTGTTTCTGATCCTGATTCAGATCCAGATTCAGATCCAGATTCAGATCCTGATTCGGATTCTGATCCTGATTCAGATTCTGATTCTGAACCTGATTCAGATTCAGATCCACATTCAGATCCTGATTCCGATCCTGATTCTGATCCTGATTCAGATCCTGATTCAGATCCTGATTCAGATCTTGATTCAGATCCTGATTCAGATCCTGATTCAGATCCAGATTCAGATCCTGATTCAGATCCAGATTCAGATCCAGATTCTGATCCTGTTTCTGATCCTGATTCAGATCCTGATTCAGATCCAAATTCAGATCCTGATTCAGATCCTGATTCAGATCCTGATTCTGATCCTGATTCTGATCCTGATTCATATCCTGATTCAGATCCTGATTCAGATCTTGATTCAGATCCTGATTCAGATCCTGATTCAGATCCAGATTCAGTTCCAGATTCAGATCCTGATTCAGATCTTGATTCAGATCCAGATTCAGATCCAGATTCTGATCCTGTTTCTGATCCTGATTCAGATCCTGATTCAGATCCAAATTCAGATCCTGATTCAGATCCTGATTCAGATCCTGATTCAGATCCTGATTCAGATCCTGATTCTGATCCTGATTCAGATCCTGATTCAGATCCAGGATCCTGATTCTGATCCTGATTCTGATTCTGATCCTGATTCAGATCCTGATTCAGATCCTGATTCGGATCTTGATTCAGATCCTGATTCAGATCCTGATTCAGATCCAGATTCTGATCCTGTTTCTGATCCTGATTCAGATCCTGATTCAGATCCAAATTCTGATCCTGATTCAGATCCTGATTCAGATCCTGATTCTGATCCTGATTCTGATCCTGATTCAGATCCTGATTCAGATCCTGATTCAGATCCTGATTCAGATCCTGATTCAGATCCAGATTCAGATCCAGATTCAGATCCTGATTCAGATCTTGATTCAGATCCAGATTCAGATCCAGATTCTGATCCTGTTTCTGATCCTGATTCAGATCCTGATTCAGATCCAGGATCCTGATTCTGATCCTGATTCTGATCCTGATTCTGATTCTGATCCTGATTCTAATCCTGATACAGATCCAGATTCTGATCCTGATTCTGATCCTGATTCTGATCCTGATCCAGATTCTGATCCTGTTTATGATCCTGATTCAGATTCAGATTCAGATCCTGATTCAGATCCTGATTCAGATCCTTGAATCCAAAAAAAATTAAAAAAATGCCGGTAGAACCCTCAAGATATTTTTTTATGTTTTTTTTATTATTTTTAGGGTAATCTAAAACTAATAAGTAGGGCTTGAGTAGCGAAAAGCGAAAAAAAAATTTTTCGGGACACCCTACTACAGAACCTCCTTTTTTGAAGTCGGTTAAAAAGACGAGTCGATTGTATATTACCTATAGTTATACGAGTACATATATCCATCCATAGTCCATAGGGTCTATCAAGACCCTTTTCTCAAGAACGATGGAGTTATCAAGTTGAAATTAATGTCAAATAATCAAGGATACAATTGCTTGAAGCAGTGAAAATATCAAACTTTTATGTCATCGCAATCAAATGATACGGGCGTTTATGTTCCGTTTATGTCGCATATTTTACACTCGCAAGGGAATCAAAACTTATAGGGTACCTACTTCCTGTTGACCTAGAATCATGAAAGGACATTGCTCTGCGCCCATAGATTGTTCGCCCTGGAACCAAGAGCATCAGAAATGTATGTGTTGTATTGTCGATCTTTAGTAAACTCCTATAAGATCTTATTTTTATAGCGGTCTAGCTGCATAATACAATATATTATAATTCAAAAAAAGTATCAAATTTTGAGGTTATAATCGAATCATAACAACGAATATTAGGTATAATTTTTCATAGCTCCGACTGATTTTTAAGAAACTAAAAAACAGTAACATAATACATTTATTTTTGTAGGTACCTACCAGGATAATTAGGTAAAATACAGTTTTTTTTCTAAAGCCTAAGTGTATGTAATTGCAACATTTAAATGCATAGAATCTAATTAACATAAGTACCTGTATTCTTAGCATAGACTTTGGAATGAGATAAAATGAGAAACAGCTTGAACGGCGTTACTATAAAACGCGACTAGTATCTAGTGCACGAATCTGTTTATCTTCCAACAACGTGGAACCACTAGCAGAGCCGCAATTTACACAAAATACGCTTTCTTCCATTGCGTATTATGCGTAAGTCCGTTTATGAGTGCCAGGTTATCGTTTGAGCGGTAGTTCCGAAAATCACAACCAGTGAAGTCGTTTTTGAAAGCAATCAGAGTACGTTAAAATAGCCAAGTCGTAATATTCAATATAGTCCCGAATGTCACCAAAACATATCGACACAATTACAAAGAGCAAGCGACGCGGACGCAGTGAGAGCATAGGTTAGGTGAGAGACTGACAAAGGTTACATGCTCTGTGACTGACAAACAACCGCCATTTAGTCACGTCAAAAATAGGGGTGGCAAACTCGATACGATTTATCGATGTTCCTAAGATTTACTATGGCGATGCGTTACAAACTGAATTACATCAACTTTTGTCATACGATAATATTAATATCATTACAACTAAGACAATGTCCTACTTTACTTATAATAACACTCTTCTTTACTTGTAATAATATTAATACATAAAGACATCTGTATCTAGTCTGCAATACTGTTTTTTTTAAGAAAATATTTATAATGTATTCAGGAACGATAAGTATTTTTTAGCCGACTGCGGCGAAGCCCAAAAGGAGGGTTATTTAAATTAATTGTCGTGAATAGTCGTTTAGTCAGAAGTAAACCACACTTTTCTAAACGATCATTAGAAAATCCTGAATAATGATCATGATGAAATATGTAGGTTGTGTTCACTTCAGCATTATTCTAACTACCTATTTAAAATCGAGTATGTCCTCATTCATAAAGTACCTATACTTAGTAGGTTTTTTAAATTATACTTTTAGGGAATAATAATATATGGAATGGAGATTGAATTTTTTTATTGATATATTCGTAATAAATTCAAAATGTGATTCAGATTCAAAAACATGCAACAATTCATGCAGTCTATTGGGCAATCCCTAGTCTTTTTCGATACGACATGACATTTGGCGAAGATGGCGGCGGTTAATGTTATTAGTCACGTAAAATACTTTAAAATGTTAATTTTGGTATGCAGCTTGTCCGTGTTACAAAAGTATTTTCAAGTAATATAATAAACAATTAACTATCGTGTATGTCCGATATTTTTTGTGCACCGGGTGATTTCAGAAAATATGTCCTTTAGTAAGAAGCAATGTTATGTAGTACAAGAAAGGGAAAAATCCGAAACCCGAAAATATGTAGGTAGTTACATTACAAAAAAAGAACCCGTGATAAACTATTTACATACCTACAAATATGTACGGAACCCTCGGTGCGCCAGTTCGACTCGCACTTGACCGGTTTTTCTACTTATATTACTTAGTAGGTTGGCAAACACGGTCCCTTTATGAAAAGTGATTAAAATTTTATGAATAATAATGTACAGAACTTATAACATAATAACACCAGACTATATAAAGCTACATTTTAACAAATAAATAAATTCTGATTCCTAATGCCATGTCTTATGTATGCTTACAACACCCAGGTCACCCGACAGACCTTGGAGACTATGTAAGTGTATGATTATAATGCGTCATTCTCTGTAAGGGTTCGATGTAAGGTTATCGATATTAAGAAACAGCGAACGAAAAAGGTGTAGTAAAAACATAACTTCGAATTATCAAGGCATCGATGTATAAAATCATCGATGTAACAATTTTCGCAGAGTAGTATTTCGAACTCATATAGGGAACCTTTTCCCAGTAGGTACAAGTACCCGGCGATAAATATTGCACATCGACCTTTGGAAAGAGACAATCGGCTAATTTCGGCTTCATTATCTCTATCGTACGAAATACAAACAGTCCGGTATCTATTAGGAGCTGTTAAAACAATTATGATTTGCTTCTTTTGATAATTATTTTTATTCTTTGTATAAAATACAAAAAGGTAAAGGTTGATGTGCAATAATATTTATCACCGGGTACTGTACATATGTTACCGGCCAAACCCGATTTTAGGATGAACTAGTTTCGCCTAGGCCAAACCAGTTCGCCACCGCTTTTGCTTCCTATGTCGACGGAGCCTGCTATGCGGGGCTCCTATTTCTGTGTAAAGGGTTTAAAGTAACCTGACCAAATCTAACCTTGGGGTGTCCTTCGCTCGCTCTTGCATCCTACGTCGCCTATCGAACTGGTTTGGTCTAGGCGAAACTAGTTCATCCTAGAATCGGGTTTGGCCGGTAACACATATACCCTTCAATTCAAACAGGAACAAAGGACTACTACTTCGTGCCAGAAATTAGGAGTGGGAGCTACCTGGAACTATTTTGACTCAAGGAAATCTGCTTCTACAACATTTAGGTAATAGGTAATACGGGCTGTTGTCCGCAACTCCACGTCAATGCGCGTATTTTGCGTACTTCTACAACATTTAATAATAAGAATAATAGGAGTAATTCCTAGTGAGGGGCAAGGTTTAAAAAAAAAACTGTTACTGCATCAACAGAGAGCAGTGATGGACCAGTGGAAGCGGCCCCGAATTGCGAGTTCTTTGTTTAATTTATTTCCTCACCACTGCTCTCAAAAACGGTGAAGAGAAACCAAAAATTCGAAGACATGTGACATCTACCAACCCGCATTGGGCCCGCGTGGTGGATTACGACCCTCACAGAGAGAAGGCCTGTGTCCTAGCAGGGGGCACATTGTAGGCTGGATATGCTTGTCTTACTACATCTACAACAACACATTTCAGTCCATCATCTAAACACCCCACAAACAAACAAACATCCAAATCCTACGCCCTAATAATTTTCAAAATTCAAACTAACAAAAAGTAATATTAGTTCGTCACAATATCCATACATCGTTAAGAGATGGAAACAGGTGTCTTTAATATAGAAATATAAATCAACCAATTTTGAATGACCTTCCCTTCAAATCTTTCTACAAAGAGTATGGATAACATAGGGGTAGTGTCATGTATGGTGACGGGTCAATTTATGATGGATAGTGTAGAATTTACTGCTAGGGACGGAAATTAAGTGGGTTTCAAAGGTTGAAGAGCGGGATTAGCTGAACGCAGATTATTGGAATTGTTTGACTTTACAGCCGAAATCCGAGCTCTTTAGTTTTGGGAACACTGTTGTTAATTTAGATTATGTGCCTTTGTTTTATGTAAATCTAACGTTGATTAAGTATTGGTAGCGTATGTAGGGGATAGGGTTCACTGTAGTTAATTGAGCCGATATATTCGCTGGGTCTATGTTATGTTTAAAATCATTGATTAGCCTGTTACCCTAAATAGTTTTAGTAACAGATTATTTACTTGATTCAAGCTGAACCCAAAGCAAGTGTTCCTTACGTTTCAATCGAAGTTTGTTAGTTTTTCCAACAATATTATCTTGTAAAGTTGTGTTAAGACACCATCCATTACATGCTGATTAAACTAATCAGTTAGAAATAGATGAACATTGTTAAGTCACCTCATAAGCCATTTTCATAATTTATTTTACACGAACATACAGTAAAACAGTTTTTAACTTTGGTAGCTATCATCGTTTCCATTATAATTATCTCCATTTGTTGTTGTTCAAAAATAAAAAATATTACTTTTTTTTACTACATCTTCATCTCTTGCCCGTTTCTCAGTATTTGAGGACAGCGTGGTATTTATATCCTTCTTTCCATCTCTGTCAGACACCATCTCAGTATTCATCTTTTTTCCAGTCAAATCATCTTTCACACTATTCTTTCCATTGTGTTTTTGATCTACAACCGCAAAAGTCTTAGGCTGTATCCTAATATCCTAATAGTATATAATATCATATTATGATTATCATTTATGCGTCATATTCGTGAACGGGCACCGACGCGACGGTTGGGGCTGGTCATCACTTAGCTGCCTCGACTTATTTTTAATTATTTAATTTTTGGATTGTTGTTTGTTATGTACTATTTGTTTGTACTCTGGACGCTTTTAACGCGTACGTCTTTTTTATTTTTTTTTTTACATCGTTCTCACAATATATAATTTTAAAATCAAGAGTAATGATGTAACTAATATTTTTGGAAAATATAATTTAAAAAGAGTGTCCATGGAGTTTCTTGCCCCTTCTTCTCCATAGGTACCTACGCTTTGGAATGGGCAACTAGCTTCATATTTTCTGACTGACCGACTTCTTGACAATTCAAAAGTGCCTGTAAATGGTTAAATTGAAATAAATGGTTTGAGTTTGAGTTTTGAGTTTATTAAGATATATTACAATAACATCCTAATAGTCTATTGTTGATAGAAATATCGATTCTATTAGTTTTAGCAAAGCCTGCCAACTAGTTAAGTAAACGAAATATCATAAGTTATTCGTCTCTTTAAAAGTTAAACTTGTTAAGCCTATGATACGTCTGCCGACTCACATAATCCACCAAAATGTGGAGCATATGCAGTAATAAAGGAAAAGTTGATGCCAGGATTGATCGTACAGACACCTAAGTCCTGTGAAAGAAGGTTGGCGAATTCGTTGAAAGCGCGTACGAAAGTTGTTCCGTTATTAGAAAAGATGTTACGTGGTTTTCCCTTACGAGCAATAAAGCGGTTCATGGCAGCCAAGAAAGCCTCTTTTGTAAGTTCTGACACCAGCTCTAGATGTACGGCTCTCGCAACTAAGTACACAAACACACATATGAAACATTTGATTAGTCTACATCCTCCACCTGGTTCTCCATGGTCCTGCGAAAAGGACCGGATCCTGCGTTCGCGATTAATTTTCCAAAAATCTAAACTATTATGAATTAATGGAAAAATAACTCTAATTCCTACACAATAAAGACCAGTTTACGCTACAACTTCATACATTTTTATAACTTTTTCAATAGTAGTAGTCACACTGAAACCAACTTAATTTGTCATTGAAATAAAGTTGATATTTGTTTAACTTGAAATAGGGTGGGGGTGCAGCACTGCGTACTTTTACAATAGGTACTAAAATTGAATCCTAACATAAAGGATCGTCGTGTATAAGATTGACGCGTTTATTTTGTTGGGCGAATCCGAACGTGTCGTCGCGTGGACAGAAGGCGCGCACTAATTTTCGGAACAACTGAATGACAAATAATCGCAACATTAGCACATTTGAACGATGGTCGCATAAGCGACCGTCGTTCAAATGTGCGAATGTGTGTGTGTGGGGGTGTGTGTGTGTGGGTGTGTGTGTGTGATGTGTGTGTGTGTGTGTGTGTTTATTAATGTGCGAAATATGAACTACTGACCTGCGTCCTAATATAAATTAGGACGCAAGTCAGTAGTTGATATTTCGTTTCATCAATAAAGACTTATTTGCTAGTTTGCAGATTATTAAATTCTGTCAACAACAGACTCTCTGGCTTAATTGGTAAAGCCTTATTGGGCTCAAACAGAGGTAATTAGTAGTATCTATAGAGATTAGACCTATTAAGAGATATTTCAGCTTTCAGCTATTTCAACAGGAATGTTAAATACAGAATGGTTTTTTAATTTCCATCCAATTTTTTTAAGGATTTGGTTTTTTTTTTATAGATCTTTAATTGTATGCTTTAGGCGCAGTGCAGAGACACCATAAAAATGGGTGTGGCGTAAATAGTGTGCCACCGTTAAGGATTCGATATACCAGATAATTTACTATAACATATTAAAATTTTAACCATTTTAGTAGTACATTATTTTTTTACAAAAATCGCTCTTATTTAAGAGCGATGCAAATTCTTGCATGATTATGTTAAAATTAGGATTAAAATAGAGAGCTAAGTTTTTCTTCGAAAGCTCTAAATTTACATAAAAAAACCATAATTTTACACGATATCTCTAGTATTCAGCATTAAATAACAGAAATCAAAATGAAAAAAATATGGTTTTTGTTGAAACTACAACCAAATTTGTAACAAAATGTCGAAACTTCGTAAATAAAAAACAAAAACTTATATTTTCGGAACCCTTGGGTAAAAATGGTTAAAATTATAACTTGCTTCTTTTGATAATTATTTTTATTCTTTGTATAAAATCGATAGGATCGAATAGGTCGATGTGCAATATTTATCGCCGGGTACTGTACCTCTGGTTTGTGAGGTCTAAAGAGATCTTAGATTTACTTACGAGTCTAAAGGTTCTCCAACGGAGAAAAATTGACGATCTTATTTTTTTTCTTTTCTTTTTTATCAACATACTTTTAAGCGGACGAGCAGAAGGTTAAAATATGTTGTATGTATTAAATTCACGCGATCCTTATAAGGGTTTGTTACATCCACCTTACGCTCGCAGGGTTAAGACAATTTTAAATAAAATAATACTACACAAAACCAAAGTTTTACCCCAACAAATCGACAAACACAAGAGCAAAAGCTAATATAACATAGGGTTGCCAACCTCAAATTTAAAAAACCAGGATTTGAAGTTGGAAAAACCAGGAAAATTCAGTTTAAAAACAGGACGCATTAATAGAGTGCAATAGTTAAATAAATATCTAGTGAAAACAGGTGAAATGAAATTCAAGTAATTAAAATAATCACATTTTTTAATAAAAATATTTGAATAAAATTATAAAAGTTGAAAACTAAATAATAATCTGACTGGATAGCTAGCTCTGTATGTCTAATGCAAGAAAGGGACGGAATAGTAAGCACTGCGCGACCATAGTAGAGCGAAAGAGATATCATCAAGTGGCACGTTGCGCCTTTGTTTTGAAACAGCACGGCAGCGCGGCAACGCAATTACTTGCGACCGTGAGGCCGCTCGTAACGTAAAAATTTGAGAAGAGGCGCGCGAATTTTAAAATTTAAAAACCCAGGACGCTGCTTAAAAACTATTCAGGACGTCCCAGGACACTATAAAAACTAGGACATGTCCTGGGAAAACAGGACGGTTGGCAACCCTTAACATAAATAATATCTAACACAAAGACAGAACAAATGATCGACCCTTGCCTTTTACGTCAAGAAGCTAACACTCCACACATCCTAATGACTACCATCAATTAAAGCATTAGTTCCCTTATAATGCTTCTATTGTCCCATGTGAGCGTCAAACGCGTATACGTCGCGACGTAAATAGATCTGATGTAATAGAACACAATCGTTGCGAAATTGGAACCACAAACTGATATGTTACAATAGATTCAAATTCTATTCTATTTTCGTCTATGCTTTGATCGTTTTGCCATAATTTGCATGATGAAACATATAAAGTTTATATGTTTCATCATGCAAATTATGGCAAAATAATATTATTATATTTATTTTTATATTATTTCATTACGATTTGTTATATTATATTATAAACATATATGTTGTTTATATTAAATGTTGTTTATATTATAAACAGCTACGCCACGCGTTTGCGGTTTTCGCTTAGATCCATAATGATATGAATTAATTTTTTGACTTGCGTTTTATGTCACAAAGTCAAAGTCAAAGCATTTATTTCAAATAAGCACTTCAAAAGCACTTTTTAACGTCAAAATTGCATAGACAGAGACAAGATGTATGTAAGAATTGTACCAGGTGGCGTTCTGTAGTTTGTTTATGTATAATTATAATCGTCATTAATACACATAATCATCCTATAATGTTCCCACTGCTGGGACACAGACCTCCTCTCGTCGAGAGAGAGTGGGCAATAATCTACCACGCGGCCCTAGTGCGGGTTGGTAGATGTCACAAATCTTCAAATTTTTGGTTATAGGACATGCCGGTTTCCTCACGATGTTTTCCTTATACGTTTTGAGAGCAGTGGTGATGGAATTAATTACACAAAGTGCCTGTCTGGGTTCGAACCCACGACCTACGAGTTTGAGGCCGTTACATTGGGCCATCACTGCCCTAACGAGTCACTATCACACTGATATTATAAAGGCGAAAGTTTAAGTGTGTTTGTGTTTGTTACTTCTTCACGCGCAAACGGCTGAATGGATTTGGATGAAATTTGGCACACAGATAGTTTATAACCCGGATTAACACATAGAATACTTTTTATTCCAACATTCTTATGGGATCGCAACTTATGCGGGTGAAACCGCGGGGCGCTGCTAGTTGATCATAAATACAACAAACAAAAAATACAAGTCTTTTCTCTGAATACTTTAAGCCTATGTATCTATGTGTTGTGTACAAACTGAAAAAAAAAAACACTGTAACCTATAAAAATGCATCTGAATGCGAATTTGTTGCTCAGTCACCTAAATACTACCTTATCTTATATAGAACACTATCTTTCCACTTTATCACAGTTGTGTATGTATTTATTTTTGTTTTTCTGATTACGTTTTAATATTTATTAACATTCTAGTGATATTTATTATAGAAGTATGTATGTTTATTTGTATTTATGTAAGTATATTCTTATAATATTTGTTTAGTTTTATTAAGTGAATTGTTTTTAGATTAGATTGTATGTATTATTTTTTGTCTCCTTTACTCTTTCACACGCTGTCTACATCTCTCTATTTATTGTCCTATCGCAGGTATGCTGGAAGAGATTTTTTATGAAATGAGCATCACCTTTGTACTCTATTTTTCTGTTCTGATTTATTTTGTGTCTGTTTATATATGTGTGTACATAAATAGTAAAATAAATACATAAATACTAACATTTCCACATCGTGTCGCATTAGTCTTCCATCTAGGACGATGGGTCTAAGAAGTACCTGTGCCCCCCTTCCACCCCCGCAGACCTGCCTTGCCTTCTCGTCGGAACATCTTAAGCCTCGCCTCGCGAAGTGCCATTTGGCTTGCCGTAATCCTTTTTTCTTTGGCTCTAGACCGTACCCTAACGTTGCTAAGCAACTACTTAAAAGGTAATCTGTTATATCTATGTACGGTTACTTTCATGTTAGTAATGATAAGGACTACCACATCTTCTGTTTTTAAGTGAAGACCTGATTTTTAGGTTTTTTCTTTGTTTTCGATATGTTTGTTCTTTTTGTGATATGTGGTGTACAATAAAGTATCCTAACTAATCCATACTAATATTATTAATTCGGAAGTGTGTCTGTCTGTTACCTCTTCACGTAAAAGCTACTGAACCGATGTGGATGAAATTTGGCACACACATAACTATGTGTATAACCAGAACTTTTTATCCCGATATTCCCACGGTATCGAAACTTATGCGGGTGAAACCGCAGCGCGCTGTTAGTAATCCATACTAATATTATAAATGCGAATGTGTCTGTCTGTCTGTTACCTCTTCACGCTTAAACCGCTGAAGCGATTTAGATGAAATTTGGTATAGAGATAGTTTGAGTCCCGGGAAAGGACATAGGCTAGTTTTTATCCCGATATTCCCACGGGATCGACACTTATGCGGGTGAAACCGCTAGTTATAAATGCGAAAGTAAGTTTGTTTGTTTGTTAAGCTTTCACGTTAAAACGGCTAAACGGATTTGGATGATTGATTGATTTAGATTTGCACTTGGATAGACCATGACCTGTAAAAGGACATAGGCTACTTTTCATCCTTGATCGCAGACAAAGTCGCGGGCAACAGCTAGTAAGGTAATAATTCTACTATCATAAAGGCACACACACAAAGACATACTCTCTCTCTCACACACACACACACACGCACACACATTCACCACACGCACACACTCACCACACACACACACACCATACACACACACACCACACACGCATGCACACACACACATAAAGAGAAGTCATACCAGTATCTCTACCTTTTCATCCATTATGTACTTGTTTGTAATTACTTAAAATAGTTTAGTTATCTAGTTACCTAAAAATAATTATGTTGACCCGAGGTAGCAGCAGAATTACCCATTACAAGCATTACTACATGCTTCCTGGGAAGTTCTAGCCACAGAATAAGATTGTGCAAGAAAGTTACAGAAATAAACTATTTTAATTTTTATTTTTTTTTAATTCTGTAAAATTGTGCAAAATAAAATCAATAACAATCCGTCCGACATGGGTATTGGACCCACTGGATTAAATGGGTTGTCAGTATTTTGTATTATATCAAAACCGACAGCTTACAAGCGCCAGTTTCGGCCGGGCCAAAGTTTCTCAAACTTTTTGGGCGAAGCCGAAACCGCGGCCGAAACCAAAACTGCGACCAAAACCGAAACCGACACTAGTTACAGTTATCTGAAATGTGAGGATAGTATACGCCTTTATCGCTTGTCCTCTTGTAAAGATAAATTCCGAAGTGGTCTACCAGCATTACAAATAAAAAAGCAAACTAATTTCCTGATTCAAATGAAGTGATTCCGTAAATAGCGCCTAGGTTACAGTTCGCAGATTCAAAATCAACCAAAGTGGTAGGTACCACTTTGGTTGATTCTGCGAACTATGTGTGTGTCTCTGACCATTACGTGGAATTATTTGAAGGTGCAGATAAATCTTTGAAACTTATATTATACTCGTCTAGTTTTTGTCTAAATCAGACGGATTTTATTCGAATTCTATATTATAAATAACATCGATTTCGAATAAACTCCGTCTGTTTGAATTTAAGCACCTAGACGAAATAGAAAACTGGCCATATATAAGTTGGAATCGCGCATTGAGGATTTCGTATAGCCCATTGATTTAAAATGTGATACCGGCCATAATTTAGATAATCAGTTGATTATAGAATCAACTGATCATCTTAACACTGCACGTAAGGATTTACGAAAAGTTATAGTGACGTGGGTCGATCGCCATTTCAAATATTTACGCAAGGCCCTTTAGGAATGAGGAATAAGGTGGACCGTTCCTCATCCAACATTGATTTGAGAGGATCCTCCGATCAGCATGTTTTGTCTGGTGGGCTACAGGTACCCGACGGCGACGGCTGTGGTCAAGTTCTGTATTAATCGCGTCGATAACTCTTCGTGCGAGGAATAGGATTTGCATAACGTCAGGAGCAATGCGTAGTGCGTTGGGGCCTCACAGTCCTGTTACGTTTATATACCAAAATCGATGGATCTGGATTAGCTGTGGAGCTGAAAGTCGCCACACTATAATATTTTGCTTCATGTTTTTACTAGGACCAAAGTACGTACCAGTATTTCACACTCGAGTTAGCTGGTGTCGTGTTTGTAAACTATTCCGACTAATGTCAATACGGAGCGTAATGGCGTTCAAACATAAAACAACCGTGTTTATTGTTTCTGTATATATTCGTGTGAGGTTTGCTTGCTCTTTCACTGGAAACTTTCCAGTTGTTGTTTGTGGAATGGAATTGTCTGCTGACTTCGGTTTATTCAGATTAACCATTTGTTTGCTCCACTGGCTAAATTAAATGTCATATTAGTTCGCGATTTTTGAATCACTGCCACGTTTTTCTAGTGGTCGTAAATGCTACTGCGGTTTTTCCATCTGGAATTTCTCAGTAGCAGCCCAAAGTCAGGATTTGCAGTGGTGATGAAATATTATACACAAATTAAAATTCCTGCTCGGGTTCGAACCTACGACCTACAGCTTGTAAGTCGCGACCGTTACCATTGGGCCACCATTGCACCGAAAAATATAATTTCTTACTACAGCACATTAAAGCGATTACATTAAGACTTACTGACTTTATACAGTAAGAAGAAATGTTTGTAAAACAGTAAAAGACAAAACAGTAATTTTTAATGATTGAACATACTATTTACTGAAAAAAACCGGTCAAGTGCGACTCGCGCACCTAGGGTTCCATACTCTGTAGCTATGTAAATAGTTTATCACGGGTTTTTTTTTAATGTACCTACAAATTTACGGTTTTCGGATTTTGTCCTTTACTTGTCTCTTGTTTATTCTGCTTCTTGCCGAATTTCATGATTCTAGGTCAACGGGGAGTACCCTATAAACTTTGATTCCTTTGAGTGTCGAAACATACGTTTTTTTTTGGCATAAACGGCCGTATCTTTTTTTACGTTAATTTAGGTGTTTGATATTTTCACAGCTCAAAAAACAAAATGATATATTTAAGTTTTTTTTTTGTTAACAACTAAACGATACTTTTATGGACATCAAAATCGTACAGTAGGCCGTACGTCAGTGGCAACACTTGACCTTGAGCTGGCCTAAATTTTTATAACTTTGTCAATAGAGCTAGTCGCTCTGAAATCAACTTAATTATCATTGAAATAAAGTTGATGTTTGTTTAACTTGAAATAGGGTTGGGGTCGGCAGCACTGCACTGTTTTACTTTAGTTTCAATAGAAGAAGAGGTCAGCTTATACTGGTATTGTTACTACTGACTTGCAGCCATAGAGTACGCCCGTACTTCAGTAAACCCGTGCAGTTCTACAATAGAGAAACCAAGAGTATTTCCCATAAACTATCGAACTATCCAGTCACGTCTTAAAAGGCTTCAATGCAAGATTTCCTCTCCAAACTAAATTATGTTTATTTCAAAACCCCGATAAGTTTGTTTTTGTTATCTTCCGTTGATACTCGTATAATATAACATAGTTTCTAGCTTCCCGCGAACTTGTGCGATATTTATTTTTGCCTTTGTTGTGGTAAGATAAGAGTCGGTACGAAGACTTCATTAGGGACACTGAAGTCTTCGCGATACAAACGTCAATACCGTACCCATTGCGCGCTGTGTTTTGTAGTTTAGTAAGGACGTTCGTAGTCACCGCGCAATGTATGTCGAAATTGGTTACGGTGAAAAATGTCAAGTTATTTCGTGATGTTAAGAAACTGTGGCGGGAGCTCGAATTGAATTTCTTGGTGGAACTTTATTTAATAGATTATTCCGTTGAAATGTATTTCCTTGAAGGCTTCAAAGGTCGTCGTAATTGCTCCGTATTCCTAGTTTGTTATTTACATATTTGAAATTGATAATGTTTTGTAAAGTTTTTTGGTAAACAATTATTGACCTGCATTAATTTATTACGTGAAGGTATTTAATTTTTAGTCACATAAAATATTCTAATATCGAATCTAGTTAAGTTCATAAAAATATATATAAGTAATTTAATTTAAAGGAAAAACCTACACAAGTAATTTAACATTAATAAAATGATTGTACTATAACTTAAAACCTAAAATACCGATTAGGTACATCCCGAATTCCCGAGGACAGCCGAACACATCCGAAGCGGATATTTTTTTAATCGTCTTATAAACAGTGGCGCGATCAGGTCAATAGTTTTTTCCCATTTAAAAAAATGTTTTCACTTCAAAAAGCCAAAAAGCGTCAGCCTGGGTTACAACGTTGGGGCCGTTACTTTTGGGCGGCTACAAATCTCAAATAAATCCATTAATACTGTTTAAAACAATTTTAAACCTTTCACGATAATACGTCACAATGACATATAATATATTCTGCTTGCGTCATTTCGCCCTACATTTCACACGGTGACGTCGTGTCGTGTCGCTGCTATTAATTATCAAGAAATTAATACTCACAGCTGAGTGACTACCAAATTGTGTTTCTAGATAATTTTAATGTAGCTGATAAAAAAATCAAACATCGGTGATTTTATTAGGGATAAACGATGATTATGCTGTAAAATGTTGTTCTTAAAGTCTACTTTCGGCCATAAATTTAGTCATCTAACGAAACATATTGGACTAATTTTAGAAAAGTACAGCAGCCGATCGATTTTGTAAAAATTTCAGCGTGAAAGCTTAGGTGAAGTGAGTTTATTTTTGCTAGGAATTGACACTATTGGCAGCTCGCTTCACCTAAGTTTTCACCGTGAGATTTTTACAGAATACTGCAGTACCTAAGCATCTAATAGACGATACTTTATTGTTAATGTTCTGTCAAAGAACTTGCTACGATTCAGCTACGCACGTAGCAGTGAACCGATGCGATGTGCTACGCGCCGCTACGCCGAGCTACAAGCGATTTGTTGCTAACTTAGAGAATTCGTTGTGTTACTTATTCTTCCTACGCAAGGAATATGTTTTTACAACTTTTACACGAATTAGGTTAAGTGTTATTTAATTTCTAACTAAATTAAAAAAAAATCTAATAACCCGCACTGGGCCCGCGTGGTGGATTACGGCCCACTCCCTCTCGAAGACAGGAGGCCCATGTCCCAGCAGAGGAAACATTATTATATGCAGGCTGATTATACTATAATAGAAAGAAAGAAAGAAAGAAAGAAAGAAAGAAAAAGTATTTATTGCGACTCGTACAGGAAGATCACAAACTAAACTAAATACAGCAAAATAAAAAACCAAGTTATATATAAAAAAGTAACAAAACAAAAATGAAGCAGAAAGTCCTATACGAGGCCAAAAGGCTCCTATCTCAGCATGATGCTACGACATTTAAAAAATAAATGTTGCAGCGCATGTGTACCTGTAATACCCACATTTCGTCAGTAATGTTAAATTCCTGTGTCAAAGGGAGCAAGCCTATTGCCATATGAATATACGAGTATTTCCAGAAAATCAATATTCGCTCGAAACTTCACCATGCGAGTATACCAAACAAAAAATTTCCCGCAATTTACTAAACCAGAAATTTAAATCAATTATCTATTTCATCAGTACTGTTGACGCCCGCAGAGAAATCGCCAACAGCCAATAATAAATAGAATTTTCGACAATCAGTAATACACTGTTTTACTATGTGAGGTACAGGCAAACACAAAATAGATAAGTACAGAAGGTGGGCTCCATACATCGGGTGAAAATGGATGCCGTACGCACACATATATGCGTACTGTACGTGCGGCGATGTCAAACAAATGCCAGTCGCGAGTGCATATTGTTTACATAAACATGTTGCTTATAAAGCCCTAGATAGAGAGTTAGAGACCGTATTTACCGGGAAAAGCAGCGCTAAATGGAAATAGTGTCTGTAAGGGAAACATTTTATAGGTACATGTACTACATAAAATGCAAGTTAGGTATATAATAAATAAGGACATTATTCTTGCTCAGAAATGTTGAGAGATTACAAAACTGAAATTAATAGAACAAAACAGAACAATGACATCATGTCTTTATTGAATCCTATTCAATAAAGAATCTTAGTAGTGGCGCCCAACGCGGGACCCAAACAAACTCTATGGCTGGTTAATCAATAATTTCCATAACTTTATGAGTATATAATAATATTACAAATTGCATTATCTTCTTGTAAAAATAATAATACTCTTAAATAAACAGGTTTCCATTTAAGTTATTTTTTCCCGACCATCCATTCATATCTTGTTAAAAACAAGTTTACAAATTACAACGCATGTCGCACTCTAAATGGATTTCAACCAAACCTTTTATCAGTTTGGGTACTATAGCGATCCCTTTAAAAAAACTCGATATATGATACAGAAAACTCCATTTAAAATAGAGTAGAGGTCATACAACAACAGCGCTGTTGGTCAGGCTTCAAAGATTTCTAAAGTACCTAACATAAACATAGGCAGCAAATTGTTTTAGAGCGCCGTTTTGTTTGTGCTACACTCCAGCTATCTCGAGCTATCTAGAAACGTGCTCCGAGAGGCCACACTCGAGCTCACAGCACAGATATTTCTTTATTTTTACAACTACATATGACAGGACTTTTTGTTAAACGTTTTAATATCCTGTTTCTATGAGATTTCTTTCAATAGAACTACACGCTCTAAATAGCGTTTTGTTCCGGCTCTTGTTCTTGGTCGCAGTTTTCTTTTCTTTTATACTTATATAGTGCATTTAATACCTTGGTTTATTCTTAAGACAAAGATGTACTTTCTAGTATTTATCGTAAAATGAGTGTTGTTATTTTATAAATCGTAGTAGTAAGGTTTTCACAAGTAGAACAGAGTATTTGACATTGGATCGCACTCCACGTGTCTATTACATTTCGTTTCTTTCATTACATTTCGTTTCTATTACATTTGTTTTCTTTTTTTTTTTTGTGGCTCGTGGCTAAATAGTAACAGCCGCGGTCGGTTCATGAATGGATGATAGTCTTACCAAGGAATAACGTGTTACCCAGTAACTAGTTTGTGGAGATCAAAAAGGCAGTCGCTCCATGTAAAGTAATGGTATTCAACTTTTTACAAACAAAAACAACTGACTTCCAAAAAAGACACTACAAAGTGAAAATAACTTTATTTTCGGAAGTCCGTGTCAAACAATGATGTACACTGTATTATTTATTTTCTAATCTGAACCGTCGTAATAATAACCGTTTTAATCCCCAAATTTCTAATTGCATTCATCACATCAGTCCTCTAACCTCCACTACTGAACATGAGCCTTCTAAATTGAATTGCCACTGCGAAACTAGGATATGACTGGCAAACGGACAGATACGACGTTAATCCCCTACAAGTGGCCCGTTCCATCATAATATTTGATACGGAACACTGAAAAGCAAAACATTCTGTAGCAAAGCGGAGAACCAACATTCATATCGGAGTGTCCGCAGATTACACCGCCGTTGTCGGACGCGTCTTACAAATATTTTAGAAAAGACTTAATTTTGTAATTTTTTCTAAAAATCTAGCTTATTTTATGCAGAACAAATGAGATTTAGTCCCATGCTGGGCGCCAAAGGCCTCTTATGGCGCCCAGCTGGGACTTCAAATTGAAAATTGGTGATTGATTTTCAACTGCTTTTACGTCTTTGGACAGGTCAGTGAACCGATCAGTAAAATTCAGTTGGAATTTTCGTTACTTTCGAATATTATGTCTGGTACTCTCCGACCCGTGAACAACACACTAATGCATTTTTATGAAACATAAAATTTACTAGTATTCCCCATTTTCCGTAATGGTCTCTTACTGTTCACAGCTAATGTTCTCTGTGTCCCAATTATAAATCAGTATACAAGCACCCTAATTCCAAAAACAAAGCTTATAATTTCTCTACCCACCATAAAATCCTTTTTTACGTATTACGGGCAATTTATTTAAAAAAAGGCAAAGAGACTGCAAGCCGTCGCGCCGTGGTTGACATTTAACTCTGCGATAAATTCGCTTACCCAAGTATTAACCTAATTAAATCGGGTGACCCATTGTACCCGCAATGCACTCAACGGTTACCAATTTTTTGGATCCAAGCCAAAGTCAGTTTACCCGATCGTAATAACTTTAAGAGTACCTTCAAATAAATATTTTCAATATTTTTGCCGCAATGTATTTGCTTCGGTTACTTAATGGTCGGGCGATATTGCTTCTGTATTCTAAACAGAAATATTAAAAGTGCTCTTTGGTAATTTTGATAATGTTTGTTCAAAATTAAAAAGGCTCTTGTGGCATTGAGATTTATATTAAAACCAGCCCCTATTTCGCACGGTTTTTACGTTTTGACACACATTGTGACATCTCTATTATGTTGTTGTTAGTTTAAAAATCCCACACTCCCCGACCTCCCTCCCCGGAGGTCGGGTGCCTTTTGAAGGTTTCCCCCCGACAACAAAAAAAAAAAAAAGGTACACATAAACCATCCAAAATAAATTCTCTAAATGATGGTGAAAATCGTATCAAAATCCATTGTGTATTTTAGAAGAACAATGCGATCAAACAGATAGACATGAAAAGAGACTTTATCGATTACTTTGTTTTACTGAAAGCTTGTACACGAAGCACGAGGGTACCATTCTACATTGGTATCAGTAGAATGTTACCCTCGTGCTTCGTGTGTACTGGTGTACAGACGCCAGCACATCGTTACTACAATCTGTCAAATTTCTTTAATAGATTTTCAACTTTATCGCTAAAGCATAAGGTTCAAAGTTGATTGGGAAAATTTGACAGTTTCGGGTAGCTTGATGTGCTGCCGGCTGTACCATTCTTCTACATACATACTCAGCCTATAATGTTCCCACTGCTGGGACACAGACCTTCTCTCTTCGAGAGGGAGTGGGCTGTAATCTACCACGCGGGTCCGGTGCGTATTGGTTAGATGTCACATGTCTTCGAATTTTTGGTTCTAGGACATGCCTAGTAATGTACACACCACTGGTCTCAAAACGGTGATGGAAAACATCGTAAAGAAATGTTCATTCTACTATCTACTAATAAAATTTACTCAAATACCAGTAAATTTTATTGATTGTGTGTATTTTGCCTTATGACCTTGATGATTATTAACATGAGCTCCCCAATTTTTGTTTCAAATTGGGGATGAAATGTTAATAACTAGACACAGATAGTTTCTCAGAAATTATTATACTATCGTAGCTCGTCATTTCTGTCGTAATAATATAGCATTTGCCTTGGAGGCAAATTTAGTGAAGGCTTGAAGAGACACCTACCTAATTGTAGTATTCCTAGCTCGTGACTTTACGAGGGAGGAATACCCGGTTTCTAGTCTAAGACGTTGAATGATTTCGGTTTCATAGCAACAGATTTTTAAAAAACATTCTATCATTTTCGAATAAAAAAATAAATGAATACAACTTTATCGAAAAATCGTCGTCTAAAAATACATTACTGATGTAAATTATCTGTTTTTATTTTCACCATTAAAAATAGAATGGATTCCATTACATTTTGTATTCTCTGCTTTCATGTTTGTTTTTGTCGTATAAATGTAATTACTACGAGTAATACACTGATATTTTGTGATTTTGTGATGTCAAAATAATGCAATGTATATTCATGGAGTTTTTTTTTTCGAAATAAATGAAATATCATTGTTAGCTCCTATATTCATTGATAAAATCAGATACGATGCCGGGAGCCAGGGGCGGTACCTTCATAGAAGCCGAAAAGCCCGGCTTGCCCTAATAAAATCATAATTCACAAAAAAAACTTACTTAAACCTATCAATAAATAAATATATTAAAAAAATACCAATCAATGAACTCGAACACAAACATTAATAACTGAAAGTCAGCCAATCCCTCAGTTTGGCGTTTTTTTTATACGTTGAAAATCAGTGGGCTTGCCCTAATTTTGACCCCTAGGCACGCCACTGCCGGGAGCAGGGTCCAAGCTGACGATGGTTAGGGCTCCGGAAACTAAGAACCTCGTCATTCATATTAAAATAATGACATAGAAAAAAAAAAAACAATTGTTTTACTATACTATATTTTGGATGTTGTCTAGTTTTGTTATTAATATTATATCTACAGCTTTTATACCAACAAAAAGCATGAAAATAAAATATAATATAATATATAGAGCCACAGTTGACTCAGTTTTACTTTTACCAAACCAAGCATAAAAGTAACTGTTATGACAACGAATGTCATAATATTTTGCATTACGTATGCTGTGAATGAAATTCTACCGTATTCTAGTAATTATTTAAAATTTTATTTGTTAATCTACTAAATAATAAAAATAACCATATCAAGCTACAGCGGCCTTGTTCATACGTAAGTACAGAATGACTTTTTACGGCGTTCGACTATCCAGCCTCAATATCTTGCCTTATGATGAAGTTAAAACGGCCTCATAACTCTGATAAAAGTAACCCATCAAGTTCATAAACCGTGTCTCCATTACGGTGGGTTATAAACCCCAATCCATATCTCACATCACAACACTCCATACAACCTTATAAAAACTCAGGAAGCGTTCGATTTGACGTTTCCACAGGCCATGAAAAAGTGGATTGGTGCTATCAATATCCATCATGTGGCAACTAAATTAAATTGCCGCTACGTCCGAAGCAAAATCCCCTGAGGCCGCCTCTGTCATCCCCCTGTCTCTACAAACGGGTCGTTTTATTAAAACTGCAAAAACGGACCGTCGCAAACAAGGGTTAAGCACGAAATGATGGCTTTATGTGCGATGGCACTAGTACTGCTACGCCGGATTAGGTCCCAAAGCGTCAAATATTGACTTTTACCGCCGGTTATTGGAACCTTCAATGGGAAATAAGGTCGTAATGGGCACGGATTTTGGGACAAGTTAAATAAATTTTGGTGGTATCGTAAATTGTTTTTTGTAGCTATGTTATAGGGGAGAGTATCGTTTGAGTTTTGTCAAGTGTTTACAGAAAGGGTTTAATCAACCTAAAAGTAGCGAAAGAACAAAATGTTTTAAGCTGTTTTCTCGATCAACCTGATCAGATCGAAAATGAACAAAATCTGCGACTAGATATAAAAATAAAACTTAATAAAGAAAACATCCTACACACACTTCCATTAACTATGGAGTACGGAATTCATAAAAATCACTGCATGTGACGCTCCTGACCCTAAAACGAATTCGATGACACGCCATTTTGTCCGGGTCGGTTCACTGCAGATAGATTTGATTGCATTAGATTTAGTTCCACATTTACTACTGCCGCATCCGGTTAGTTCCAGATTCGATCTGTTACATGCAAGGGATTGTGATGATGATTTGCAGTTTTACCGTTCGATTGCACTACATTTCCGAGAGTAAGCAGTTTTATATGAAGAAATAAAGACTAAAATTTGAAAGAAAGAATAACGTTAATTTGGACACAGTTCGTTAAATACGAATAACAAAATAAAAAAAAACAAGCTTTTATTTAAATAAAAATGTAACCTAAAAAAGAAAGAAAAACGCGAAAAAAATAAATTTAAGTGACATTTTAAAATATACATACCTATATAAATTTAAACGCTTGGGGCACTGATATTGTGTAATATGTACAGTATCAGTGCCTCAAGCTTTTAAAATTTATTTAAGTATATTTTAAAATGTAATTTAAATTTACTTTTTTCTTTATAATTCGCGTTATTCTTTTTTTAGGCTACGTTTTTATTTAAATAAAAGCTTCTTTTTAAAAACTTTTTATTTTAATTTTACATCATTGACATTATTTACTCTAAGAAAATTATTTACACCACTTACTTTATGTATACCACTGATGTTATTTAGTTCCGTTAAAATAATATTTCCATCTTTGTTTTGATTGTTCACGTATCGTTTTCTACTCTTCAAGCCCTTTCATTTGATACCCATATTAAAGGGGTTGAAAAAAATATATAATCCGCCATCTTGGAGCGGCGGCCATATTAAATTTAGTGTGCTGTTATTAACTTTATCGTTTTCCACTCTATTATTATAATTACTACTCTTATTATAATTTGATACCTATATTAAGGGGGTTGAGAGAAAATATCTGCTATCTCGCAGCAGCGGCCATATTGAAATTATTAAAATATTGAGTATTGCACATTGCGTTGTTAACAGAACTAAAGGCGTATGAAAAATTTCAGCTCTATCGGATACCAACAAATGGTCGAAAAATGGTTTACAAATTTTGAACGGACAACTTACATACATACATACGAACAGTGCAAGTCTCCATTTCACATGTTGACATGTTGACATGACATTTGACATGTTGTCTGGCGCTGGTTTTCTAAGGAACCTTTAGGGACAAGTGACGCAGAAATTAGGTTTATTTATTTAATTACAAGAAAACCTACAGTTATATCATAAAGATATTAGTAATTTAAGTGACACAGATCCAATTAAGAGATCCATGTCAAATCTATCCCAGTCGAAATCATTATTACTATGGTTAAGTTACCATTCAGGTTACTTTCGGTACAAAAAAAAACAATACAAATCAGTTCAGAAAGACCATCAAACAATTTTAGCATTAATGCTAATAATGGAAATAATATACGCTTCACACACTTTCAATCAGAATCTGAATAATTTTGAAGGAATGAAGGAAAACTAATCCGTTGCTTGATAACAGTTATAACATAAGGATATTAGTAATTTAAATGACACAGATCCAATTAAAAAATCCATGTCAAATCTATCCCAGTCGAAACATTATTACTATGATTAGGTTCCCATTCAGGTTACTTTCGGTACAAAAAAAAACAATACAAATCAGTTCAGAAAGACCATCAAACCATTTTAGCATTAATGCTATAAATAGAAATTATACACGCTTCACACACTTTCAATCAGAATCTGAATAATTTTGAAGGAATGAAGGAAAACTAATCCGTTGCTTGATAAATATTCGAAAAGTTTCTCTGCTCAACAACGTAAATAACGCTATAAATGTTGTTGAACTATCAAAATGAAACCCATTGCTACTGATACTGTGTTACGCAATTACCTTGCAGGTCGGCCTTTCAGTACAAAAGTGCAATACGAGCAGTCTTGCATCTTCAGTTCAGAAAGATCATCATATAATTTTAGCATGAATGCTGTAAATAGACATACATAATACATACCTACATACATAATCAGCCTATAAAGTTCCCACTGCTGGGACACAGGCCTCCTCTCAGTGAGAGGAAGTGGGCCGTAATCCACCACGCGGGCCCAGTGCGGGTTGGTAGATTTCACATGTCTTCGAATTTTTGGTTCTAGGACATGCCGGTTTCCTCACGATGTTTTCCTTCACCGATTTGAGAGCAGTGGTGATGAAAATAATTTACACAAAGTAAAGCGCCTGTCTGGGTTCGAACCTACGACCTACAACTCGTAAGTTGCGGGGTAATAGACCGGGGGGGAGGGGGTCGGGGGGTAATAGAATTAATAAATAATTAATTGCTTCAGTCAAGAATACACAATACACGAGTTTTTATCATATATTTTATTTGAGGAGGTAAAATGCCAATAAAATTAGAAGCCTGTCAGGTTTTACTCTGTAGTAGGTTAAAAAAAAGGCAGCTAGTTGATGTCCAATGCTGTAAGGCCTTTAAAAACATTCATTATTGTGTTTATTTACCAAACAAATGAACCGGACCACAATAATTTTATTCGAAGGTGGCAAAGCACGAGTAATAAATACACCGATACACACCTCCGAAAACCGTTAACCTCCTTTCCGCATAGCAAGTTGGGTAAAAATAAAATTTACAACCCCATTAAACGGAGTATGCTAAACACACGGCTATGTGTATTTTTATTTTTATACGGCTATTTCGAAGTTTTACGCAGTGTGTACCGACACAAGTGTAGGCAAATTCACTCTCTTTAAGTTGATATACAGCAGGTACAAAGGAATAATTTATGGGTGATCTAAAGCAGTATTAAAGTTAAACAGACTATGGAAGCTTGAAATACGAATATCATATGGAGGCTATAACGGTAGGTATAATGTCATGGTACAAGCCGGTATATTGTATAATAATCTCACTGTGGAAACTTAGGTGAAGCATGCTGTCATTCCACCAGTCGGCCCATAATCATCTGCCTAGTTTTTTCTCAACTATTTTTGGGGTCGGCTTCCCGTCTTACCGGATGCAGCTGAATACCAGTATTTTACGTGGAGCGCCTGCCTATCTGACCTCCACAACCCAGTTACAGGGTAGCTTGATACCCCTTGGTAAGTCTGGTTGTCAGACATTTGGGCTTCTGACGACCCATAACGACTGAATGGCATAACGTGCTTTCCGAGGAACGGAGGAGTCTTTGTATGTAAAGATGGTCACCCATTTACGGACCAACCGCGGCAAGCGTAGCTTAACCTGATCAGTCGATCCCTGCGGCTGTTTTTATTACTTAACCGAGCCCCTCTTAAAAGAAAAATACGAATATCGTACGTAGGCTACAGTGTGTATCGTGACATGGTACAGACTCCAGCACATCAAGCTTCCAGAAACTATCAAATTTTCCCAAACAACCTTGAACCTTATGCTTTAGCGATAAAGTTTCATCATCATCATCAGCCAATAATGTTCCCACTGCTGGGACACAGGCCTCCTCTCAGTGAGAGGGAGTGGGCCGTAATCCACCACGCGGGCCCAGTGCGGGTTGGTAGATGTCACATGTCTTCGAATTTTTGGTTCTAGGACATGTCGGTTTCCTCACGATGTTTTCCTTCACCGTTTTTGTGAGCAGTGGTGATGAAATAATTTACACAAAGTAAAGCGCCTGTCTGGGTTCGAACCTACGACCTACAATTCGTATGTCGCGGCCGTTACCACTTGGCCACCACAGCTCTATAAAGTTTAAAATCTATTAAAGAAATTTGACAGATTTTAGTAGCTTGATGTGCTGGCGTCTTTATAACTCATTGTAAAAACTTATGTGAAGTGAGCTGTCTATAGTGTCAATCCCTAGCATTAACTCACTTAAGTCACTTCATCTAAGTTTTCACAGTGAGATTCTTACAGTATGGGTTGGCTGATGCTTGGGGCTTGTGACATTGACCTATATCGGATTCGAGCTCAGTATCGGAGCTACTTAGTTCTCCTTTTGCGTATATACAGGGTAGCAGGGACATCGACGCGCAAACTTTATTTATGAATTCGGCACATGAGTTTTTAGAGTAAAAATTTTCCGTCGGTTATAAAAAAAAATGCTGTTTCAAAGAAAAGTGTAATACGTACGCGGTTAAAATAAAAATAAATTAAAAAATATATATATTTATTTGACACTAAGAATTATTACATATTACAAACCAGTCATCATAAAATAAGCACGAATATATTGCCACAAAATCCTAACCCCCCCCCCATACTAGGCCTGACCCCGTATTTTGGGGGTCAAATTTATGTAACAACTATATTTTTTTTTATAAAATTAAAATAAAATCACCTCTTTTCAATTTCAGGGGCGTTCAGAATCATGTACTGCATCCATAGTAACAGGTCGCCCGTTGAAATCCCCGACACTCTATTTAAACCGTAATGGTAAAAATATATGAAAGCCAATCAAAAAGGCTGGTATAACGGGGCTACCTTCCCACGGTGCTCCGAACATACTTAGGTACTTATCACCACTCGTGAAGATATTTGCCTAAATACTGTTCTTTCCCCATTTTTAGGGTTCCGTACGTCAAAAGGAAAAAAACGGAACCCATATAGGAACACTTTGTTGTCCGTCTGTCTGTATATCAAGATCCTTTATCTCGGGATAGCGATGAGGCATCGAGTTGAAATTACAGTCCCTTGAAGCTGTGAAAAAATCAAACTTTTAAGTTAACGTAAGAAAAAGAAATACGGCCGTTTATGCCGCAAAAAACGTATATTTCGACACTCTCAAGAGAATCAAAATTTATAGGGTACTTCCCGTTGACCTAGAATCATGAAATTTGGCAAGAAGCAATGTCATGTAGGTAGGGTTTTCAATGCTGAGATGCCGAACGAGGCAGTCGGGGTAAGGTTTGTTGCGAGAGACGTAAATAAAATTATTAAGAATACCTCGAGAGGCAAATCCCCGGGTCACGACGGCCTCAGCATTGAACACCTGCAATATGGGGGCCCGCATATCTCCAGGGTCTTAGCGATGTTCTTCTCACTGTGTGTGAGCCACTCTTACCTGCCGACGGATCTTATGAAGTCTGTGGTGGTGCCTGTGGTGAAAAATAAAACCGGTGACCTTGCCGATAAAACAAACTACAGGCCTATTTCCCTAGCCACCATCATAGCTAAAGTGTTTGACGGTTTACTTAACACACAGTTGAATAAATATGTAAGTCTGCACGATAACCAGTTTGGTTTTAGGCCTCAATTGTCTACTGAGAGTGCTATACTGTGTCTTAAGCATACCGTCAGATACTACACGGATCGTAGGACCCCTGTATACGCGTGTTTCCTCGACTTGTCTAGGGCCTTCGACCTGGTGGCGTATGATATACTATGGGATAAGCTGACCAGTATTAACTTGCCGCGTGAACTTGTGACTATCTTCAAGTATTGGTATACGCATCAGGTCAACAGCGTTAGATGGGCGGGGGCAATGTCGGAGCCATATCAGCTGGAATGTGGAGTGAGGCAGGGCGGATTGACCTCGCCAACCCTTTTCAACCTCTACATGGATGCGCTGATCGTCGCGCTCAGCAGTCGGCATGTTGGTTGCCATGTTGATGGCGTTTGCGTCAACAATCTAAGCTATGCTGATGACATGGTGCTGCTGAGCGCGTCAGTCTGTGGTTTGAGGACCCTGATACAGGTCTGTGAGGAGTACGCAGGTGGGCATGGGCTAAAATATAATGTTAGCAAGAGTCAATGCATGACTTTTGGAGCTAGTGGTGCCAAATGTCTGGAAAATGTACCACCGGTTTTTCTCAATGGTGTACCCCTAGACAGAGTAGACCGTTTCAAATATCTGGGGCACATAGTCACGGCTGACCTCAGGGATCATGCAGACATCGAACGGGAGCGAAGGGCTTTGTCGAAAAGAGCAAATATGCTGGCCCGCAGGTTTGCACGTTGTTCAAATCAAGTTAAGATCACCCTTTTCAAGGCATATTGCACCTCACTGTACACGTGCAGCCTGTGGGCTCGCTACTCACAAGCGAGCTACGGCGCCCTCCGCGTCCAGTACAACAACGCGTTTAGGGCGGTGATGGGGCTGCCCCGCTTCTGCAGCGCCTCGGGCATGTTTGCGGAAGCGCGCACCGACTGTTTTCACGCCACCATGCGCAAGCGGTGCGCGTCCTTAGTGCGCAGGGTGCGGGCCAGCTCCAATACTGTCCTGGTGATGATCGCTGAGCGAATTGACTGCCCCTTCATTAGGAAATGCTGTAGCAGACATGTATAGTCAGTACACTTGGTTCGAATTGACATTGATGTATTATATTTATTAGTGATGTATTATATGTATGTAGTGACATGTTCTGTATTGCTTTTATATTTTGAATTTTTGTTTATTTTGATTTAATTTTTAATTTTGTGACCCTGACAATTTGTATCTTTTAATTTTCCTTTACTTGAATTGCTTTGACATTGTATTTTAATTCCATTACCTTTTTAATTTGTTTTCGTTAATTTATTTTATTTGTATATTATATATTGAAATTTTAATTAGAGGCATTTTATTTAGAGAAATTTCATTCTGTGGCAGTAGTAGCATTGTGATTGCAGCATTGTGATATTTTAATTTTAATTTTATGTAAATATGGGTCTTGCCTGAATTAAATGAATTTTATTTTTTTATTTTTATTTATTTATGTAGCACAAATAATGGGAAAAATCCGAAAACCGCAAATTTGTAGTTACATACCCAGAAATTTGTACGGAACTCTCGGTGCGCGTGTCCGACTAGCACTTGTTTCCCCTTTCAAAAAGCCTTAAATTCTTATAAAAACTGAATACTTTTTACCCTTCAAGCGTTCCGAAAATCGATTAAAAACTTTTAACAAAAGGATTAAACTGAGATTGGGGAGATTTAAGAGAAATCAAATAACTTACGACAGCTTTAATATCGCTTGTTTTTATTCCAACGCTTTTTATTACTTTGGGATGAGCAAAAGTTTAAGACAATATTGAGAGTCGATGATTTATGTTGAAGTTTTCCAAAAAGTATGATTTACTAGTTTATTGCTCGCGGATTCGCCCTTGTTTGACAATTTTTCTACTGAAACGTACTACCGGGATAAAAAGTATATCCAAATCCTGGTCGAGGTCTACCGTGTGTGCCAAATTATTTTCATCATATTATGTCGTGAAAAGGTACGACAGAGTTACTTTCGCATTAATAATTAAGTAAGTTTATGGACATCGTCAAGCGGTTGGCCAACTCTGCACGTGACCAGAGGGCTGGCCAATTTTTTGGTCAAAGAATCAGCATTGCCATTTAACGTGGCAATTCTGCCTGCCTTTTAGGCAATTTTCTGTTGACAGCGATGCGGACGAATTTTTTAGTAATCGCTTTGATTATTTCCCTTCCTTTTTAAATACTTGTACTTACATTTATTATCATTTTTATTTTAAGACTCTTAGCTTTTTACAAGTTGTTTTTTCACAAGTTAATTAATTCATTTTGTGCAGGTAGATATTACCCGAACAGTCATAAAGGTATGTGACTTCCAGGGAAATTCTTAACCACCGTCTTTCATGAATTAAATTTACAAAAAAGTATATAATCATGGAAGTATGAATATGGATTACTAGCTGCGCTCCACGGTTTCACCCGCGTGAATGTCCATCCCGTAGGAATATCGGGATAAAAAGTAGCCTATATATTAATCCAGAGTGTCAGCTACCTCCATACAAAATTTTATCAGAATTGGTTCAGCCGTTTGAGCGTGAAGAAGTAACAAACATATAAACACACACACTCACAAACTTTCGCCTTTATAATATTAGTGTGATATCCTGGGCCAAACACAATAAAGGAAAAATCACTATAGATATTCTGGCTACGTTTGTTACAAAAAGAAAAAAAAAACCTTTTACATACTTTTAAAAACCGACATTACCATATCAATGCCCTTTTACAATCCATTTATTTAAATAGAAAATATTCCTGTAACAGTATTCTTTAGGGATGCATTGGAAATCCACAGGAGACTCGTATGCGCGATGGAAACACACAGTGCACTAAAACCAACTTTGTTACGTTCTCAGAAACTTATTTATTGGTCTTTAAGACCTTTCCCTCTTATGAGCTGGATAGAAAATAACTGAAACACTCACATCGTTTGTGATCCCTGTAGAGTACAGTATTAGTATATCTGCGTTCCATTACTTCAATGGACTTACGTACTTTCTTAGCAGTCCACACTTGAGGAGGTTCTAAACGTTACTCAAAAATAACTTTTTAAATAGAAAGTGTTACTTCCTTAGAAGATGTTACCACTTATTTAAATAGAAAATGTTCTTCTAACAGTATTCTTTAGGGATGCATTGGCAATCAACAGGAGACTCGTATGCGCGATGGAAATACACAGTGCACTAAAACCAACTTTGTTACGTTCTCAGAAACTTATTTATTGGTCTTCAAGACCTTTCCCTGTTATGAGCTGGATAGAAAATAACTGAAACACTCACATCATTTGTGATCCCTGTAGAGTACAGTATTAGTATACCTGCGTTCCATTACTTCAGACAGACTTGAGGAGGTTCTAAACGTTACTCTAAAATAACTTTTCTTACGAAGTGCGTCCACCAATGGATCCACCAACCCGGACTGGGCCCGCGTGGTGGATTATGGGTGACCCACTCCTTTGCATACAGAGGAGGCCTGCGTCAGCCTATAATGTTCCCACTACTGGGACACTGGCCTCCTCTCTGTGAGAGGGAATGGGTCGTATTCCACCACGCGGGCCCAGTGCGGGTTGGTAGATGTCACATGTCTTCGAATTTTTGGTTCTAGGACATGCCGGTTTCCTCACGATGTTTTCCTTCACCGTTTCGAGAGCAGCGGTGATGAAATAATTTACACAAAATAAAGCGTCTATCAGGATTCAAACCTATGATCTATATCTCGTAAATCGCAGTCGTTAGCACTGGGTCACCACTGCTACCATAAGATTACTAATATTATCGTCACAAATCTTGGAGAGTAAGCAAGATGACTCGTATACAAGGTGGCGGGGACATACCATGGACTCAGTTCATGATTCTGAAACGAACCATTTTAAGAGCGTTTATGACGTACGGCATTTCATACAAACTTTCAAGCTCTTATTTTTCGAAATGAATGAACAGATTTTAATGAAACTTCATACGCATAAGCCTATAAAGGTCTAAAAAGTTCCTTTAGATCATTTTCGAAAAATTGTTTCACATCCAAATTAGACCGATTTTAGAAACAGAGATTTCCAGTCAGGTATCTTTTTTTAAATAAGGTATTTCTTCGTAAACGCTCTTAACGCAAGGGGGTGTCGAAACTTTTCGTAGTTTATTAAAAAAAAAATCTGTTCCATACATTTTGTTGCAGTTTTAATTCATCTTTGTCATGACTGTTGTTTTTACATTAAGCTGAGCTGGTTGTTAGAGTCGTTTAGCAGTACACGTTTTTATTCGTAACGCCGGCTGCCGCTGAAAACCAGCGCTGGGGCTCTGTCTCGTATAGGATCGTAGCATTATGCTGAGCGATAGCCGTTTTGCGTAAATATGACGCATATTTTCCCACAACATGTTCATTTTGTGTTAGTATTCTTTGTCTGCGTCATGTTTACCGCAAATAATCGTATTTTATTTTCTTTTGTTACTTTCTAACACACGTTTTATGTACAGACGCCAGCACACTAAGCTACCCAAAACTGTCAAATTTTCCCAATCAACTTTGAACCTTATGCTTTAGCAATAAAGTTGAAAAACTATTAAAGAAATTTGACAGATTGTAGTAGCTTGTATGTGCTGGCGTCTGTAGAAGACTTATTTAAGTGTAACCAAGTAATTTTGCTGGTAGTTATTTCAAGTAATCCTCCTAGTTAAATACAAAGTCCAGTAATTGAGATAATTCTTTTTTTATTTCAATATTCAGCAGGGCTCTTTATTTCAGCATTACACCCAGATCAGTATCAGGCCACCGAACGCATATTTTCTCGTTTTATACGATCATGTATTTCCATATTCTGCTCGTACCCTTGAACCTCCTAGTTTACGACAGGGATCTATACATACATATATGTATTTATTTATGCATTTACGTACCTAGGTATGTATGTAGGTATTTTTATGAGACATCGTGTTCATTCGCTTTTATGTGTTTCAGACGAGACAATATTTTTATTATTAAATGGTTTTTTATGAACTTTCGTGGGTTAGGGTATCACTCATCCATTTTCCAGTAATATTTAGGCTTTGATCATCCAGTTTCTTCCTTCAAATCTTAACCCAAGTGATAAACAACGTCTTTTCCTAACTACGTTGGAGTTAGCTTTCAGTCTAACCGGGTGCAGCTGAATACGCTACTTCAAAATGCTACTTCATCATCATCTTAATCAGCCTATTCGAGAATTTTCCGACTGATGGGACATAAACCTCCTCTCGGTGAGAAGAAGTGGGCCGTAATCCTCCACACGGGCCCAGTGCGGATTGGTAGATGTCACATGTCTTCGAATTTTTGGTTAGAGAACGTAGCTTCTAAATAAATAATTTACACATAGTAAAGTGCTTGTTTGGTTTCGAACCTACGACCTGCAATTCATAAGTCGCGGCCGTTAACACTGGGCCAGTTACGGTTGTAGAGATTCGTATTTCGTCGGCGCGTGAGACTACGATGGTATGAGTCATCATGTCAGCCAATGACGGTATGTGCTTGAGGATAGTTCATAAGTCACCTAATTTGCGTAATTAGCGGTATTATACATGGCGGATGTTCGAGCGGCTGTGACACCACTGGTCGCTACTGAGCCATCATCTGTTGGTCCTCCTTCATGGACGTGTACGTGCAGGTGTTTGGAAAATGATACTCGCAAAATAACGCGCTCAATTTACTCCCAAATATTGCAACAAAACTTAACCAAAAAATTTAATGATTACAATGATTATCGTCGATTAAGTAACAATAATTGTTAAATATGCATTTAGAGGGATTTGTGAGTGTACGTACACCGCGTGATGGTCGCATCAAAAGTGTTCGCCACCGCCGCCATGACACTCACAACCCCATTTGATGTTACCCGCTCTAAATAAAAAAACACCACTTAAGATATAAATTCTAAACCTTGGAGTAAAAATACTCGATTACAACTTTTAAAAAGAGTAAATATCATGCGCCGTCATACATAACACCTCTGTCTCTGTACGTGCCACATTTTATGCAAATAGACCATTTTGAGTTTGACACCTACATAAAAATGTAGCAAACTTTAAAAAAAAGTCTGCTGGAAGAAATTTCATAAGAAATAAGCAGTACCTTTGTACTCAAATTATAATTATGTCATATCCCTATGTATTTTACTGTGTGTACATGAATAATAAAATAAATTAAACCCAGCAAGTATTTTCCAACATGCTCGAAAACAGATGAATCTACCCTCAAACAAATCTTGCGCTCAAAATGCATAGTGGACTAAATATTCCGTCGCATCCCGGTACGACTTCACAAACTCCGTTTCGTTCCATACGAGTAAAAACATTTTGTGTGCCTTCATCAAAAGCATATTTTAAAATTGCTCTCAAAGGATGAGGAAGAAAAAAAGAGTTACGGAAACTGTTCGTGCGAAAACAAGGTTTCGAGTGGTTCTGATATTATATGTAGAACCAACGAGGTTAAAAAGAACATGTGTAATAAAATATCGTGGTTTTGCGAAAAGGAAAAATCTAAATGTTCAATTTATTTCTGAAACGAAGGTATTTTAAACTTTTAACTACATTACACTAGATCTCCAACAAGCCTTGCTTACTTTCAGGGTCAACAGTCAAAATCATAGTGATTTACAAACTAAACTATTGTGTTAAATGTAAGCTTATTGTCTGTCATCACCTTTTCTTTATTGCCAAAAAGCTTTTTGTACTTATTTATATTTTTGACGTGACAACGTCTAATAAATCGATGAAGCTGGCTGCACACTCGAAAAAACATGACTCATGTAGCGTTACCTCGCGGCCTTGCTCTGCTGTAGCGTTGTACGCCATGGCGGCTTGAAGTGCAAGCGAGAGCGCGGAACGAGCGATGAGTAGGAGAGAGACAGATGATGTCGAACGCTGCCGAATCGGCCTCCGCGTTCGGCAATTTCATTAATGTTTTGTTATGACGTTGTCACGTTAAACTATCGTCCGTAAACCGACTTTACAGACAACCAATTTTTTTTGTACATTCTCTGGGCCTTTTTCAAGCGGATATCCTAAAGGAAAAAACACCTACAAAAAAATCTTGTCACAATATAGTCTCGATAATTTTAAAGCATAGAACAGCAATCACATGGTACCTAGTAACAAAAACCTTTAAAATCTAACGTTTAAATTCCCACATCTGTAACATCCACTTACCTACATAGAATCGCAGAACTTTAAAATAGCACAACCCTGAGAAACCCTTTGAGAATTCAGACCTCAAATACGTAATCATTACGAGAAACTCAATAACAGGTTGGCACGGCAACCGTATTCACAACTACTATTAATATCAATTAGCGTAATAAATGCTTTAGTGGTTTAATAGCTACGTCTTTTAGAAACCATTGTTTGATCAATTTGGAGGTATTCGTATGAGGTATTGACTAATTGGATGCGAGGGAGCGAATTAACGAATGGTTGGAAATGAGATTAGTACTTGTATTGGTACTGATATTGATTATTATTATTTCTGAATTGTCTTAAATAATATTTAAACAGGGTGTTTGGAAGCTGAGTGTAAAGGTTCAAGGGAGTGATAGTTGACACAGTTTAGAGCATTTTGAGCCATACATGTCTTAAACGATGTATGTTTTTTTCTATTTTTAACCACAAACTATTAACATTAGTCAAAAATAACATACTAAGTTTAACTGGGAAAATGATTCTACTCGTCATACTAAATAATTTTTGCTATGAAACTCTTATACGATTCGTGAAAAAAGAAATCTTAAAATCCTTTACAATATTATACAGACCATTTCGATCCATGTACAGACGCCCGCACATCAAGCTACTACAATGTGTCAAATTTCTTTAATTGATTTCAACTTTATCTCTAAAGCATAAAAAAGTTCAAAGTTGATTGGGAAAATTTGACTTGATGTGCTGGCTGGCGTCTTTACGAAAAGATTTTTTTATCGAATCGGATTTCGATTTCATAGAAAACGTTGTTCAATAGAATGAATTACAGTCATGACAGAACTAATTTGCTACCCTGTATCTCCTCCCCACTCTCTCCTATACTGGATTTTATATAGAAAAGCTATGAGTTATGGTGCAACTGAGAAGTGGCTTTGAGGTTAACAACATTAAAGAGAACGAGGTCATTATTGAAAAATGAATCCTGAATGGCGCAGCTGGAAAAGGCAATACAACTAAAATAGCCGTACCTATAATGATCAAACAAAATAGCCCACCTAGAACCCAAGGTCAACAAAAGACAGACGACCAGAAAACTGGCTCTAGTGATGTAAACTCACAAGCTCATCTTGTATCGATTTTCAATCAAAAGTTTATTAACTAAATATTTTATTAAAATTTGGCTTAGAATCAGCAGTTTTCGAGCTTCAAAAATAACATAAGACAGTCCCCCAAAACCCCCTTCAACTCTTCCTAGTGCTTTAGCAGAGAAAATGAACTGGCGCAACAAACTTAGCACCACAGCTGTTTGTTAACTTAACTAAGGGCTGCTTTTTCAATCGATCGATATTTTTTATTCATGGGTTAAAATTAACGTCTGACAGTTTTTGTATGGAAGAACTGTCAGAAATTCAAAATTATTCCTCCGATAAAGTTATCTGGTGTTGGAAAAATTAGCCCTTAGCCAGCTTACGAAATAAACGATAGTTAAAAGGTTGACAATGTCGTTTATTGACAAATAATTGCTCATTCTTAACTTTTTGCAAGCGTCATACTTTCATAATCATCAACAAAGCGAAAACCGACCTCGTGTCCCATCCCTAAGAGTTTTTGCTCTCTACCCTTGAACTACTAGCTCCTACTATTGTTTTCCTATGACCCTTATCGCAGAGGTCACCTTAAAACTTTTGAACACATAAATTCGTACTCTATGGATCATTAAACAGTAGATGAATTTATGTATAATGAAAATCGAATTCCCATTAAATTAGTCTTCGTAAAAAGATGTATTCACGCTGATTCGAACTTTCATCTATTCTCTGCCTGTGAGGTTATCGACTTCTATTGTGACCAAATTTTCGGTTCGACGAATATTAAGTCACCACGACATGAGAAGGTCAAAGTTTTTAGATGATATCCATTTAGATTTATTTACTGTCTCGAAGTTAGACTTACCTGACTGGACAGTAATTTGTCCTAGGTAAACATACTCGTCCACGACTTCGAGTTTAGCGTCTCCGATCTTTATGAGAGTGGGTGTTACATGGGTATTTGACTTGACTTTCGTTTTGTCCATGTTCATTTCAAGACCCACTCTTTCGGAGGCTCTACTGAGGTCATCGAGCATTGTACTGAGGCCCTCCATAGTCTCAGCCATGACTACGATATCGTCGGCAAACCGAACGTGAGTTATTAAAAAAACACTGGCACTCCGGTAGTGCCGACAGAAGTGAAAACTTGAACAATTACGAGTGTACTTTGTGAATCGTCTTATAAACAAAACACGCGTGTTAAGGTGTGTTCCTTATTTTATAGGGTTTTTTGCAAATCAGGTATGATGACCGCTCGCATGGAGCTCGTCGTCAGTTATATATCCGTGGTTCAGCGCCATCTCGTCGTTGTTGGATGAACTACGTAGTTAGTACGCGAGGCCCTCGTAGTTCTTCCCGATGTGCATAGATGGCGCTGTCCTCAACAACGCGCGTCTTACGTTTTACGTCTTACGTCTTACGAATTTTCGATCAGGGTCACGTGACCTGACGCGAGTTTAGAAGTTTTTACCCATTCCAAAAAAGTACACAGCGCCGCTAAAGAAGTTTTCACTTCAAAAATTATATAATTTTGCAATTGTTTTGTATGGAGAAAAAATCATTGAATCGTATATTACTTTAACATGATACTAGACCAAAGAGTCAAAAAACATGAATCACCTTAAATAGGTTTTTTTTTTAATTTATTGTTATTTTCTTTTTTTTAATACAGGGTGGCAGTGACAACGACGCGCAACCTGTTCTCATTTATTCAGTATATTATGATTCTGAACCCCACTGCGTTGAATTTTTGCACGGATTACTAAAAAAAAAAGCTGTTTCTTAAATTTTGACCGCGGAGGTATTGAACTTTTCTATGAAACTGCTTTTTTTATAACCGGCGAATAATTTATATGCTAACGTATAGAATCATGTGCTGAAAGCTAAATAAATAGCTGTTGCAATTTGAATAGTTTGTACGGTGTCGGTAAAATTACGGGCGTGTACACACAAGCCTTTGGCCAACGCAAATGTTGCAATAACACGTAGGCTTGCTCTAGCTAAAATGACGTGAGCTTTGAGGTTAGAAAAGCGGCTATAAGTAATAGTCAAAGCTAAGCCATCACTGACCCATTTTGAAAATTACGATTCGTCATTTAGGAGCTACAACCTACAAACAGCCAGAGAAAAACTTCAAACAGATCTTCTTCCATCAATTAATTAAAAAACCTGGTAATTTTGAACTCCAGCTATCTATCTAAAGGCATTGCAAAAATCATCACTCATGTACTGACGCCAAACACATCAAGCTACCCGTACCTGTCAAATTTTCCCAATCAACTTTGAATCTTATGCTTTAGCGATAAAGTTGAAAATCTAATAAAAAAATTTGACAGATTGTAGTAGCTTGATGTGCTGGCGTCTGTACATTTTCTATAAACCTAGAATATAATACCAACGCACACTACAGGCGGGTCGTACCGCATTTTTTTTTTTTGTATACAAAATGCGTTGCTGTGCGGCCTGTTGCGGCTGTAATGTGCACTTGGCCTAAGAGCTGCAACATCCCAGACTTGGGCCAAGAATTAGCATCGCAACGAACTATAAGTGTCCTGGCTCTTCGCCACGTTTAAGTTTTTCCATACTTAATTAGATCCGCGGTTATTTCTAGTGAGAAAAACAATACTATCTTGCTTTGTGAAGTGAACCAGATTACTTGAAAGAGATTAGGGAACAAGAGAAATTTTTAAAGAAAATTGTTGGTCTTGAAAAGTTTTTTCTTGTCTGCAAAAAAAAGAAACTTAAAATACAAATTCAAATAATTGCAATTTTCTTGTAATAATGATCGCAGTCGTAAGTAAGTATTATACTTAATGCAACCCCAGAAAAACGTTTTGTCTATAAATCATTACTTTGGCATATCGATACCGGAAATTTCAATTGTCGTAAAGGACAAAACACGACTTTTCAGTAGAGACAAAAAACAAAAAAAAAAATTGTTTTTAACTAATATCTTTTTCAAACAAAGTACAACATTCATGATGTCAAAAGAAACCCCAACTATTTTTTCGTGTTCTATCCCTTTAAATTAACAAAATAAACCAAACTTAACTATTGACGAAAATGAGAGTCCTTTACAGCTCACAAAAATAGAACTTAAGTACTTTACAGCCACGAAAAATTGGATATAGTAAAGTCAGATGAGTCGTAAAGGACTAATCTTGATCATTAATGGGTAGTACAAGTCAATTAAATCAGAGACTAAGGGGGTAAAAGGAACAAAAAACTAAAGATCTAGTTAAGAAATACCTACAATAGGTAGTAAAACTAGGTGAAATAAAAGGTTTTTTTATTATTTTTTATTTATTAATCAAAATATTTTATAAAAAAAAGTAACAAAAATGTTATACTAATAGGAACTCAAAATTTAAACAAAATGTGATGCTATTTTTTAATTTAAATCGCAAGAAATCGTTGCGATGCTGAAAAACAACTAAATTTTTTGAATAATCAGCTAATAAACTAATCTACTAACTAGTTTTTTTTTTAATAATTATTAATGAAACTCAAACAATATTGATCAAAACAGTCTCATACTTAAAACTAGCTTCTGCCCGCGACTTCGTCCGCGTGAAATTTCTTGTTCCCCCGACCCACCCCGTCGCATCGCCTGCCTACGCTTTTAATTTATGTATTTATCTTTTTCTAACTTTTTTGGTTTTTGCTCGGCTCCTAAGGGTCCTAGCGTGATTTTTAGTAATTAAACATAAACACTAAATATTTTTTTCAAAACATAGTGGTCTTTTATAATAATAAAATTAGAATAACCGAGTCCCGCTGCTGGGAACATTATTTAAACATTTTAAATGTAAAATCATAGAGATCAATTGCGTCGATATCGTCTTCCTCGTCAGTTTCAGGAAGAATGTCTTTAACAGTTCCTAAAGACGGTAGATCTAAATACTCCTATAAAAACTTTTCCACTTAGGTGTAATTTTGAATTATTTTGGCAATGTTTGAGATAAATCCTAAATAAATTTGTAGCATATTTAAATTCTTGAGGTAAATATGGACATGAACTCTTTTTACGTCAATAATGCGAAGGAACGGCTGGAAGGCTTCGGATGAAAGCTTTTGCGTATGCTTTATCTTCATCACTATGCTTCTCTGCATGACATGTTCTCTTTTCTACGCTTGCCATATGCGTGCATTTTCACTGTATATAAAATAAACTTTTGGGAGATATCTAATGTATTAATCAAAAACTTTTGGCAAACTGATCTAGATCCTTCACCTTCGTTTATAACATATTCAAATGATTGGCCTCTTCTGCTTTCTACATATATAGTTTTTTTTCTTTTGATTGGAATCGGTTGTGCACATCTTACGATCCAGTCTTTTCGACGTTGAACATCTAGATTCCAGAAATATTTAAATAGGCTCATTCGTCTATCTTCTGATACTTCGTAACATGTTTAGCACATATGCCAAGGTAAGCATGGGTTAATTTTCATTGACTTCTATTAAATTTCAAGAAGAAACTCCACCGTTACTCTTTTAAAATGTTTTACAATATTTTGTATACATTAATTATATTATAAGAATATGTGAAGACGATGTTCCTAAAATAAAATTACTATACCACAATAGGTAAAAGAATTAAAAATGAAAACATGACATATAAATTAATTATCTGATAGATACATGGTGCTCACATATTTACAAACATAGTAAAAGTAAACGATTTTCATTTAAATAAAATAAAATAAAAATTACAAGTAATAAGTCAGGGCGTGAGTACAGAATGTAAATCAATTTAAATAAAAAAAAGAATAAATTTACAATTAAATTAGCAACCCGTTTGATTTTGTCTAGACTTTAGATCGTCCTATGGAGCAGGACCAGCATGTTTCCAAGCGTTCTTATCTTGGATATAATCTTCTAATTTATAGTTATATGCTTGTTTACAAAGTGTACGTTTAATGTGAGTTTTAAATTTTCTTTCATTTAATTGCAATATATCACAGTCAGATTTTCCCAATCAACTTTGAACCTTATGCTTTAGCGATAAAGTTGAAAATCTATTAAAGAAATCTGATAGATTGTGGTAGGCTAATCTGAAAAATGTCCTTTACGACAATTGAAATTTCAAAATATCCTTTACGACAATTGATTTTTCTGGTATCGATGTTGTTTATAATGTCGTATAACAAGTTCAATGCAAAAAATTGATATTACGACCTCATAAATAATTAAAACATGACTTTACGCTCCCTATTGAAAATTATTTTTACGATACATCCCAAATAGTAAAAAAAATCGAGCTAGAGCTGTTGAAAACCCAGGTCGTAAAGGGCTTTTTTTTAAAGATAGAAATATTTCAAATATACCAATCGATAGAGCTCGCGACGTTGATTCCAAATATGTATATAACTCATTTTCGGCAAAATGTCCTTTACGACAATTGAAATTTCCGGTATCGATATATAGAAACTGTAAAGATTTTAACCTGCATGGCGGCATGCAATCTTCACGGGTATTTCAAAAGTTGATGGCATGTATAATGATATAAACATTATTTCATATTTAGAAGTATAGAAAAAAGAGTAAAGAATCAGCTCAGAGACTGTCAGCCCACGTCATGGTTTAAGATAAGTACCATTTATCCTAGGAATAAATTAATCAATGCTTGTCTAGCCCAAGTATATTGTGGTCGGCTTCCCCTGAAACTGGATGCGGCTGAATACTAGCATTTCACATGGAGCGACTGCCCATCGGACCTCCACAGCCCACTCACTGGGTAATACGATACCCCTTGGTAAGTGCTTGTTGTCAGACTTTCAGGGTTCTGATCACCCGTAATAACTCAATCAAATGAATGAATTAATTATAAGATTAATATTGTAGAATACACCTTTTTAATGATGGGGGGGAGGCCCGTGGCTAAATAATAATAGCCGCACAGGTCGATCGATCAGGTTAAGCTACGCTTGCCGCGGTTGGTCTGTAGATGGGTGACTATCTATACATACCGTGACCTCTCCGTGCCTTCAGCGGGATTGTCCGAAAGGGTTACCGCTGGCCCGGAACATAAAGGGCTAAGGAAGGAGCACGGGTGGGTTTTAATCAGTAAGATTCTGACACTCCCTTCCGCTCCACCCAGAGCGGGAGAGGTAATTAGATGATTTCCCAACCTCAAAAAAAAAACCCTCCGTGCTTCGGAAAGTATGTTAAGCCGTTGGTCCCGGCTGTCATTCGTGGATCTTTGACAGTCGTTACGGGTGGTCAGAAGTCCGAAAGTCTGACAACCAGTCTTACGAAGGGGTATCGTATTACTCAGTAACTGGGTTGTGGAGGTCAGATAGGCAGTCGCTCCATGTAAAATACTGGTATTCAGCTGCATCCAGTTTCAGTGGAAGCCAACCACAATATAGTTGGGCAAAGGCTAGGCAGGCGATGATTAATTTATTCCTAGGATAAATGCTACTTATTTTACACCATGACGTGGGCTGTCAGTCTAGTTCCAGTAAGGTTAAGGTTTCCGTTAGTTACCGTACTTAATTTCAACTTTCTATTTAATGGAAGTCACAAACACGATTTTTATAGGTCGCTACTTTTATTTTCTACTGTATTCCGTTTAGTAAGACAATCGAAACTTTTACAATAACTTCCAAAACATCTTAAAAATATGACAGTGGAAGGACGGGGGCTACTTCTTCTGTCATGTTCTTTACGAATTAACGTCACAAACACACTCGATAAAGTTAACTCGAATCAAGAACAAGGGACGTTTATATTTACTCACTGTCTGTTATTTCGATGAAGGATACAAGTCTAGGGGGCATCAAGTAATTTGTTATTTGACATCTGTCCCACCACTTGTCTCAAACTGTTCCATTATTGAATCACCCGCGTAGAAAATTTGGCTCAAATATGACGACATACTTTTCAATTTTGGCACATAATATTACTGTTATATGTAAAAGGTTTAAGTACTTTATTTTACACGTGTTCATGAGCGCCTCCTGGCTAAGTAATAACATGGGTAGGTCGAAGTTTCCGCTCCAAGGTCGGTCCGTGGATGGGTGACTATCTATTACGTATCGAGACCCCTCCGTGCCTCGGAAAACACGTTAAGCCGTTGGTCCCGGCTGTCATTCGTAGGTCTTTGACAGACGTGACAGGTAGTCAGAAGCTCAATCTGACAACCAGTTGTAGCAGTATCTACAACGCCACAAGCAAACAACGCGTCACACTGACGTCACGCAAAATCCTGCATCGCGCAAGCAGAGTTTACCGCGCACCTAGCACAGATACAATGGCCCGACATGAATCATCGGGCAGTTGCCCGCCAGACACAACACCCGTCTGGTCGGAGGATCCTCCCTTCTCTATAGAGTATGAGTGAACTTTACACCCTGTTCCTCATACCTCTATACTGGTGACCCCGAACATGAACGTCAGCGCAGCCTTCGTGCAAATACTTCAGCGTGACGTCATCATCATCACTCCCGCAAGCTTTAGCGGCGAGTCACCCAGCCAACCTGCATCCACGGCTTCAATGGGTATCCTGACCACCAGCATGCAGTGACCGCGTATACCTGGTCATCACCCTCAGCCTCATCAGCAACCTTGGCACAGCACACTGGAGATCAGAAAGGCAGTCACTCCATGTGAAATACCGGTATTCAGCTGCATCCGGTTATACTGGAAGCCGACCCCAACATAGTTAGAAAAAGGCTGGGCAGATAATGATGAGGTGCTATTATCAGAAATGTAATTTTAAACTACTGGGTCAGTTTTTCTTTTAAAACCAGAGCTTTAAAACTCATTTAAAAGGAACTGTTTCAAGAAACAATCAGTCACAGTCCACTTTATAAATTCCTTTTATGCCTGACACGGGATTTGAATTAATAACCTATATTCATTCACTTCTTACTTACAAAATGTCCCACGTATTCAGTCATCTCGTTTCGGGGTCCTATGGGTATCATGAAAGATGATTGCGCTGTAAAATAATAACAGTCTATACACATAAATATTACAGTATTTTTATCTCACGAAGCGACGCGCGCTTTATTCGAGGTTACCAAGTGTACAAGCACGCTGTGAATGTGTGTGTAAGCGCTGGCGGTCTCGGTCACTTCCCACTTCGCCATTGTCTCGGCCTGTACCGGGAGTCTCGGTACAGGCCGAGACAATATGGTGAAGTGGGAAGTGTGTGTGTGTGTATGTGTTACGTACCGACGCTAATCATCTTCCCTTACACATTCAAACCGTGTTTGCTGAAGCACTTCGCACTGGGCCCGCGTGGTGGATTATGACCCACTCCCTCTCGCAGAGAGGGTCTGTGTCCCAGCAGTGGGAATATTAATAGCCGATTATATTTATGTTAATCTGTAAGCTTTCTATAAAATATAATAAATAAATAATGTCATTGTGTTCAAAACTTCTATAACAAAAATTGGTATAGACAGAAAAAAAATACTACTGCCCATAAATTGAAATGAAATGTTAGTATGGACATGGCACGTTGTTTTATAAAAAAAGTACCTATACAGAGAGAGTGATTGGTTTTCAGCAACCGTATTGGATTCCCAATTTGTTTAACTAACCCGTTGTAGCAGTTGTTTGTAGGTAAGGGAAACTCAACTGTGACCAAGGAAATCAATTCCACCCTTTAAAAATTTGAATATTTTGGGGTAATAGACATGTAAAAAAGAAATTAAACGGGGAGAGGGGTCTTGTGGCTAAGTAAAACAGTCGCACGGGTCGATCGACCAGGTTAAGCTACGCTTGCCGCGGTCAGACCGTGGATGGGTGCCCATCTTTACATACCAAGACCCCTCCGTGCCTCGGAAAGCACGTTGAGCCGTTGGTCCCGGCTATCATTCGTGGATCTTTGACAGTAGTTACAGGTCGCCAGAAGCCCGAAAGTCTGACAACCAGTCTTACCAAGGGGTTTCGTTTTACCCAGTAACTGGGTTGTGGAGGTCAGATAGGCAGTCGCTCCATATAAAATTCTGGTACTTTGCTGCATACGGTTAGACTGGAAGCTGACCCCAACATAGTTGGGAAAAAACTAAGCAGATGATGAGACATGTAGTAAACTAATACCTTGTGAAATTTTCGAATAATGTTTGCTCATTTAGTTATTTGAATAGAATAGGGTTGACTACGGACATCTATTTATGTTGTCTAAATGTCCCTTTGCTTTTTACCCAAGTAAACATTAGGTACCTACAGCAAAATGCATGGAAGGTTTCATTTATTTTAAAATACATCTACCATTTTACAGGGTAATCTAATGCGTTAATGTAGTTATCCTAACTTATATTAACTTAATGAAATTTTGTAACTTTTACAAACAATGCTTCTATAGGGGTATGAGGAATAGGGTGTAAAGTTCACTCATACTCTATAGAAAAGGGAGGATCCTCCAATCAGACGGGTGTCGTGTCTGGCGGGCAACTGCCCGATGATTCATGTCGGGCCGTTGTATCTACGCTAGTTGCGCGGTAAACTTTGCTTGCGAGATGCAGGATTTGGCGTGACGTCAGTATGACGCGTTGTTTGCATGTGGCTTTGTTAATACCGCTACGCTTTCTTTGTGAACTCACTGAGAGAACAACAAAATCTGTCTGAGTCACTAGCCGTAAGGTTGAGAGTATGCATGCGTCAGTGGCTCACTCACTAAAAATATTGATCCGAGCGCGCGACTCCGCAAGCAGTTGCTATGGCTGTCCTCGTTGCCACACGTACCTGTCCGGAACACACAAACCTATGTGAAATCGATAAAATATGTATATAAGGTGTTTCAAAACTAAACCAACAAACTTTAAGAGGTGCTTTAGACCATCGAACTGAACAACTGTCACTATCACCAACTCTGAAATCATAAATAAAATCAGCTGTTTCATACATTTTGGTCAATTGCACTTTTGTATTAAACAGCAGATTTTTTTACTCCCTTCTTAAAAACCCCCGCGTGTAGATAGGTACTAATTATCAGCAATCTGTAAAACCGTGTTACATAACAAATCAATACTTTGTTATTTTCACTTCGTTTCCAATAGAAATGCCAATTCATCATTCACAAATGCGGTACTACAGGCTCAGAGCTCGGCTCCATTAGGTGGTTCTTCGAAATTGATGGTTAAATTAAAACAGACTGATATCCGATATCACTCCGGGTTTATATTGGTAAAATTTGTACGAAATTTTGATAAAGGTGAGCTCTTTCAACTGTTTTGGGTGATTTTATAAATTTGTTTATGATTTCTGGTATTTGTGAATGCTTGTTAAGTTAGGATTGTTGCAAAGGTAAGAAAAAAGGAGTCAAGCAGCACCTTTAAGAATATGATTTAATTTTTTTTTTAAACGGCTTCGTGGACTGGACTTTAATAATATATGAAATCACCAACCAGTCTTAAAAAAGCGTGGTGATTCAAGCGCAGGCCAGACCGCGAACTGGCGGGTGGACGGGCTGACGAGCAAGGATTGTTTAACCTTTTAGAGGTTCCATACTCAAAGGGTAAAAAAAATGGGACCCTATTACTAAGACTCCACTGTCCATCTGTCTGTCTGTCTGTCACCAGGCTGTATCTCATGAACCGTGATAGCTAGACAGTTGAAGTTTTCACAGATGATGTATTTCTGTTGCCGCTATAACAAATAATAAAAATAAAATAAAGTTAAAATTTAAAGGGGTATAAAAGAAACGTTTTTTTCGGCGTTTTATGCCTTGCGGTGCGAAAAATAGTCAAAATATAAGAATGCCTATTTTAGTCAAATTTCAACATAGTCACCACCAGACCGCATGCCCGCAAGGTCGCGGTGTGGCCTGCCCTCAATACTCGTGTCTTCTCTGTGTAAGAAAAATTGGCTTTTCCAAAATAATTTTTGCACTTTAAAAGAATTCTTTTGATTATAAGGGTAAATAATATTTTTTTTATTAATAAGATGTTATGTAGATTTATTTAGTTGGATAATAGAAATGTTGTTATTGTTGTGTTTTTATTTGATATTGTATATTATTATTAGAGTATATAAAATGTCCATAGTATAAGTGTTTTGTATTGTTTATTAGAGTTTATGTAGTACACAAGTTAGATTTTATACCTACCCACGTGTACGTTAGGTTCACATTGTAAATATTTGTATGTCGCTATTAGCGGCGGATGTGTTGACTTAAGGCTCCTACAAACAGGCGCGACGCGCGACGCGAATCGCGCGCGACACTAAGGCACAGCTTGCCTTGCCGTGCCTTTGTGTCGCCCGCGATTTTATCGCGTGTCGCGCCTGTTTGAAGGAGTATTTATCCATATATACCAACCAACTTTGTACCTACCATATCCGACGAATAAATGTCTTTGTCTTTACTTTACAGTAACAGGCTGGTATTATTATAAAGACAAATATCACCATCATCTGCCAGCCTTTTCCCAACTATGTTGGGGTCGGCTTCCAGTCTAACCGGATGCAGCTGAATACCAGTATTTTACATGGAGCGACTGCTTATCTGACCTCCACAACCCAGTTTCTGGGTAATACGATACCCCTTGGTAAGACTGGTTGTCAGACTTTCGGGCTTCTGACTCCCGTAACGACTATCAAAAATCAAAGAATGACGGCCGGGACCAACGGCTTAACGTGCTCTCTGTGGCACGGAGGGGGTTTTTTTTCAGGATGGGAAATCATCAAATGACCCCTCCCGCTCTGGGTGAAGCGGAAGGGAAAATTAAGATGGTCACCCATCCATAGACCAACCGCGACAAACGTAGCTTAACCCGATCGATCGACCTGTGCGGCTGTTATTATTTAGCCACAGATCCCTCAAATTATTATAAAGACAAACATGTCGTAGCAAAAAAAAACCATTAACGAAAACTAAGTAGGCAATTCAAACAAAGCCCATTGTACACTGTCAATTCAAATCCCTCGTGTTTATTCTTTATAATATTATCATCTAATATAGGCCTTCCGAAAAAATCTCATTGTGTCTCGTAAAAATGATCATGAAATTCGCCCAATCGTGTCCTGTACAAAATTGGGTAAATTGAATCTTAGGACGATGTGATTACGACATCCAAAATGTACTGAATGCTCCAATTCAAATTTCTATTGCGAATAATTTCAGATTGAATAGGAGATTTGTCGAAAAACGATTCGTGGGGGTTTTATTATTCGTAAATCGGGGATCGTAATGGGACTTGAAGGCCTTATTATGGATCCGACGTACGTTTTACAATTGAATTATAATAGCAGTTCTTATTTGTTTGGAAAGTGAATGTCGTATAAATGCTGAGCGATTAATTACTCGTCTTGTGTGATTCGTTACTGTTTTTATGTGACACTAATTTATTTTTATTTATTTATTTAATCATGCGTACACACTACACACATCACGATGCATTATAAAACTGATTTACATCAGGTCCAGTTGAAAACCAGGGTCAGGCACTAGTTGTCTGGCATTTTTGCTGAGCTGGGCCTTTTTGGCGCAGCCGTGAGGCACACTTTCCTGCTAATTTCTTACATCGGACTTTGCAGTTTTTATTTTTATCTTAGTTTTTATCTGATGTATGACTATTATCTAACTACCTGGTGTATTGTGTGTCTCTTAGTCTGTGCTAAATAAATGTATTTTCTTTCTTTTCTTTCTTTTGTATGGATGCTGCGTTGACTGGGAATGGAAATTATTTTCCTGTGCAATATGATACAGATTGTAGTAAATTGATGTGCTGGCATCTGTACCTACACCAAGTTTATTTCTTCAGGCGCGGACTGAACCCTCAATATTATTCTTTCAATCAAACTTTTAATGAAACAAAAGACAAACAGCCTTCCTGATTACTTCATCAAAATCTTTCTAAACCAATATTAAAACTAGGATAATTAGTAGGAGCCGCGATAGTTAGACGAGGATTCCCGCCATTTTGTTACCAGCGAGGAAATTAATGTAGAAGTTGAAGTTATTTCGTTCCTAATATTTTACCTTGTAATTAAATCCTGTGCGGTTTCTAAGCACTAAGTTGGGCTGAGCTGTGTTATGTTACGTAATTGGTCTGGTATATATCACTGGCATCCAAATTGCGCTAACGTCGAAAAGATATTTGCCTACCTTCAGTGGTTTGAATTAAACATGAGTAAAAAAAAGGACAATATATCTATACGTACAAATAAATTAAATTGAATTCTGTATTTGTAATGTCAAAATAACATATGACAGTGTATACGGTACTTATAACTTTTTTTTTGTATGTTGTCTGTCCGTCTGTCTATTTTTTCTGGCTAATCTCCAAAACGGTTGGACCGACTTTGATGAAATTTGGTAGGGGTATACCCTGGAGCCTACTCCAGGGTACTCCCTGGAAATTTTATCAATATCCCATCGTGATAGTAGACGTAGACAGTAAACTTTGTAAGGACAAAGTCTACTTTTTATGGACTTACCACGCGGGCGAAGCCGCGACCGGGAGCTAGTGTCTGATAAAAACCAATGAACGAAAGTTCAACAAAAGGAAACAGTGCCTGTTGTTTAGAAAACTACCTTTTGGAATGGGCGACTAGAATCAATTCTATTTGTTGTAATTTCTGACGTTCAAAAGTGCCTTTTATGTGCCTATTTGAAATAAATGCTTTGACTTTGACTTTGACTTTAGGTACTTACAATAAGTATTTGATTTGATGTTGATGACAATGAACTAATTAATACACGTGGTAAAGGAGATGTAATCATAATATTTATTGAAATCTTTACCACGTGTATTCGTTCATTGCCGTTTATTCGTATTCGCACTCGTTCATTCGTATTAGAGATAGGTACTAATAAAAGAAACGAGACAACAAGTAATAGGGATAATTAGGGTTGTATCAAACAAGAAAAAAACAGATTTCCCAGTCATATTCTGAGCTGATTATCGGGCCAGAACCACAAGTTCCATTTACCGTTACATTACTTCGTAAGAGTTGATTAAATCGTAAGCTGCTTCCACGGCTCCCTAGAGATGTTCCTTGTTCTACGGACTCAGAATTAATCCTGCAGTGGACTATGAAATACAACAGAAATATTATCAGAATTAATTAACTGATAGAGAAGACGCGGGGCCATCCGCTTGGAAACATTTATTTATTTGTGCACAATTTATCACCTTAAAAGTATACTGTTGACATTACAATATTTATGGTCTTTCAAAATTAACCCAACAAACTTTAAGAGTTGCTTTATTAGACCATGGAACTGAACAGCTTTCACTATGGGACCAACTCTGAAATCACGAAAAAAATATCAGCTGTGTCATACATTTTAGTCGAACTGTTGTATTAAACAGCAGATTTTTTCGTCTCATTTAAGCGGTCGGTAATAAGCACAGTTTGAGCATTGCATGTGTGAATTATATTTCCGAAAACCTGGACTACATTAAATTTATTATAAATACGGACCTAGGAAGACCTAAGAATCCTTTTAGTTTTTATTTATCAGAAAAATATTTTTTAAATTTATTTTATAAGGGAACGGTGGATAATTATTGCACACCGAAGACCGAAGCTTTATTCTTATCGTCTAGTCAGGCGATAAGAATAAAGGCTCGTACACACAGGCGCGACGCGACACGCGACACAAAGGCACCGCAAGTCGCGCAACGAGCGGTGCCTTTGTGTCGCGTGCGATTCGCGTCGCGTGTCGCGCCTGTTTGCAGGAGCCTTAAAGCTTCGGTCAAACTGAGGGGAACACCGCGCGGGATGCCAGACAAAGGTGTTCAAACTTGCGGTAAAAGCCGCGTAACTTCCTCATCAGTATGACCAGTAAACCTAACCTCGGGGTGCCCTTCGCTCGCTCTTGCATCCTACGTCGCCTATCGCCAGCAGAGTGTCTATGAATGGAAAGATGTTATTTAATTTAAAATATTGTTTCTATGTTTTAAATAAAAATAACAGCAATAAAACCTAGTTTTAATTATTGTTCTGGCCCATAGGTGACAAAATATGCCCGGTCGATTTGATTACTTCAATAGTTGTTATCACACTGCCCTCTCATACAACAATAATTACGAACGAAGGCGAGGCGAGGCGTTTATTTATTTAAATAAACGTACTATTCTTATTCATAAGTTGCACTTACTTATTTTTTCATAGAGGGTGATAAAAAGTAGAGTGTCCACCTCGGGAACAACACTATTTTAAGCTCGAGTGACGTACTTTGAATCCCTCGCTGCGCTCAGGATTTTACTTTAGAACCCCTCGCTGGGCTCGGGATTCTACTCTAGAATCCTTCGCTCCGCTCTGGATTCAAAGAAAAGTTGTTTGCTCCCTTGGCATACAATCTACTATTATATAATCATAAAAATCATCCATACAACTCTCTTAGTTTATATTACTCTATTGAATGACTATTTCATGAAATCGTGACATTTGAAGCCAATTCTAACTCAAACAGTTATATTGCTGATTCTAATGATTTATAATTCTGTAAAGTCATATTTGTTACGATCGCGAATCAAGGATTGGTTCAACATACAACCTGAGATTGACCTGCGAATTGCAAAATTTTAATTTCGTCGGCTACCTTATTGCATCCCCGTTAAAGTTTCCCGCAACAACCGAAGTGCCCAGTCGTGTCCCGCGTCCCGCGCTTGATATGCCTAAGTTTAAGCGGTCCTTTTAAAGATGGAAGAACAACTTAGAAGGCTTCCTCAAAAATTGAACAGAAGAAGCTCAACTTTACTTCAACTGATTAATATTACTGTAACCCATAAGTTCATGGTACAGCCGCATAAGACTTCAGATTTTTGCATTAGGCGCATAAAAATTAAGCAATCTTGTTACGGGAATTAGAGGACAACTGAAGTGTTGTGTTGAGCTGCACGATTACTGACAAATGTGTACACTGACTGGACAGGACTGAACTCAATCTGTGTGATTCTTTCCTCAAAAGACCATTTCAGACATTAACCTACATGGTCTTCGCATGATCTGACCAAGATTATTGCTAGACTTTAAAAAAGACCTCTGAGTTTGTTTCGGCCTTTCTTGTCAGAGTAGTCAGATAGGAAACGCCGACCTCATGTAGTTTTTAAAATACGTACGAAAAGTGTTAAATAAAAACCTACTTACAGAAATAAAATCATTTATCATTTATCAACCACATTAAATGCATAAATTTTACCAATACCTAGATTCATTTAAAAATCATTGCAAAAGTGTTTTGGAATAGACAATTTGTTGGTCTTTGTACACTCGCTACTATAAATCTTTTCGCTACATGGTTGCGGGATTCACCGACTGCAATACATGTTTTATTTATTCAGAAACATTCTACTACATGAAAGTTTTTAGTATTTCAATTTTTCATTCGACGAGTGAAGGCTATAACTAAAACTGTGTGAGTTGATCAATGTGTTAGGTTAAGCCGCGTTTGCGGCCATTCTAGAGATGAGTGTTATTTACACATTGGAAACTTTGCCTCGGAAAACACATATTTTTGGTATCCGACTAACGGTTTTCGAGGCAGTGTGACCATACATTTGATGCATTCGTCATACCTATACAGGCTGGCAAGAATATTGATACGCAAAGTGGAACCATGAGTTCGAAAGAAAGAAAAATTTTGGCGGTTTAAAAATAAGTCAGCTGTTTCATATAAAAGTGCAATACCTACGGAGTCATAATGTATGGAACAGATAATTTGTTGGTTCAGAATTATATACTGAATCCATGGTAACTGCCTCCTAGTATACTGAGAAGCATCAAGATCACAATAATGATTGATCAGTATGCAACCTGAGAGATTTTTGAGCATCAAATCAAAAGTCGTGTTTACGTGGTCGTAAGCACGACTTCTTTTAACTTAAGTTGGGTGACAAAAACAGTCGAATTCAGTTGCATTTCTTCAAAGAAACCGGTAAGTCCTAGAACCAAAACAATCGAAGGCATCCATTAACCTGCACTGGATTATGGCCCACCCCCTCCACAGAGAGGAGGCCTGTGGCCCAGCAGTATGAACACTACAGGCAGATTATGCTTATGTTTGTACTTCTGCACTGTTCATTGAGCAAAGTAGTCTCTAGTTTATTGTTAACTAACAGCGCCCCGCGGTTTCACGCGCGTAGGTTTCGATCCCATGGGAATATCGGGACAAAAACTATCCTATATCCTTTCCCGGGACTCAAACTATCTCTACCCCAAATTTCATCTAAGAGCGCTTTCACATTTAGGCGACTTTAGCAGCGCGACAGTCGCGCGGCTGACGCGCGACTGTAGCGCTGTCAGAATTTCATAGTTTAAACAGAAGCGCGGCGGTCGCGCGCTGCCGCCGCGGCCGCCGCGTGCGCTCAGTCGGTGATGAGCCAGTGTTGCAAACGTACGTAATTATTATAGACTACACAATGAGCGAGTTTGATACCGAACGATTTATTATTGAAATTCAAATGCGTCCTGTTTTGTGGGATTCAAGAAGCAACAATTGCAACAACAGGACCCTAAAAAAAATAACTGGTAAGAATTATGTGCATTGTTTATTACTGATTTCGAAAATAAAAGTGGGTTCGAAAAAAGTGCAGCAGGTAGTTTTATTATTTTATTTAGGTACCTAATTATATCATTTTATTCTGCCACGGTACTTCTCCTTCGGGTGGTCAAGGTTGTTTCACCGTCGAAATCCATTTTAGAAATGAAGTGCGCCACACTGAACTTAACTGCGGCGCGGTAGCGGCGCTGCTAACGCGCGGCTGTTCTTATAATGTGAAGGAATGCGCTTCTGCCGCGCTACTGTCGCGCTGCTAACGTCCTAATGTGAAAGCGGCCTTAATCGGTTCAGCAGTTTAAGCGTGAAGAGGTAACAGACAGACACGCTTTCGCATTTATAATACTCGTATTATTATGGATTTATACATTTGTAGTGCTGCAAAAATAATTTGGGCACGTACCACTACGTATAATACTCATAGGTACTGGGAATTACTGTAATTACCATACTCTGTTAGCAAATTATTATATTACTAGCAGCGCCCCGCGGTTTTACCCGCATAAGTGCCGATCCCACGGGAATATCGGGATTATTCCGATATTCCCACGGCAAATTTAAAATTTTGCAGAGAGATAGATTGCATCCCGGGGAAAGCCCCGGGATGCAGTCTATCTCTCTGCCAAATTTTATCGAAATCCGTTCAGTGGTTTAGGCGTGAAAAGGTAACATATACAGACAGACATACAGACAGAGTTACTTTCAAATTTATGATATTAATATGTATAAAGTAGGGGCTCCTTTCCAAAATAATTTATGGCCCTTGAATTACCGACTACGTGTGTTTACGATACATTAAAATATTTGTTGTTTGTTAATAAATTGTGCCGGTGGTCTGCAAATATTTTGTTCATGTCAATATAATCATTATGGAATATAAACATGCTGTTCGCTTTTTTAATATTATCCTCATTCATTTAATTATTTACAACATAAATTATATTTTTTAAATATTATGATATAAAAAATTGTAGCCCATCGGTATCGGGAAAAGTGTCCAAGCTGGTCAGGGCTCCAGAGAGAGGAATCTCCTTACAATGCGGGCCGTGTCCAGAAGTACCCCTTTCTGAATCAAGCCCATGATCCAGCTGCCCAACGAGAGCCTCCTCAGGTGTTGGTCGAGGCTCTTGGCTATTAACCCATTGGCTGTCACGACTATCGCCACAATGGTCGCTAAATCGATTTATTCCGGTCTCCACATGTCGACAACCTCGCGAGCCAAGTCAAGATACTTTTATCAATATTATGGAGTTTTAGACGTATTTATATTATACGCATTTGTGTCGTTGGATTCTGTGTAAAAAGATGCGAGTTCGATTATTATTCACTCATAATTATTTGTTTCTTCGTTTTTCAGGTAGTTTTCCAGCATTTACAACCTAGTTGGTATATATACCATACCATAATCATACCATAGTCAAATTTTTTCAATACATTTCTAACTTTATCGCTGAAATACAAGGTTCGTAAATGATAAATGATTTTATTTTTGTAAGTAGGTTTGCACAAACACTTTCACACGTCAATTATATTTTATTATATTTTTTTAAACTAGATGAGGTCGGCGTTTCCTATCTGAATACTCTGAGAAGAAAGGCTGAAATAAACTCAGAGATCACAGTCTCTTTTAAAGTTCAGACATAATCTTGGTCAGGTTATATGAAGACCATGTAGATCGATGTCTGAGATGGTCTTTTGAGGAAAGAACCACACAGATTGAGAGGACCTGTCCAGTTAGTGCACGCATATGTCACAAATCGGGCAGCTCAACTCAAGACTTAAGGAGCTCTACGATTCGACGAACAATACCAAAAAAAAGACATTTGGGTAGGTCACATAAATTACTTAAACTGCCAGAACATGAAAAAAACTAACAGAACAGAAAGAATAATAAAACATCGGTTGTCTGTAAAGTCGGTTTACTGACGATAGTTGAACGTGAAAACGTCATAAGAAAATACTGATGGAATAGTTGCATTGCATTTGTTAATATTCGCTTGCACTTCAAGCCGCCATGGAACGCTACAGAGCAAGGCCGCGAGGTAACGCTACATGAGTCATGTTTTTTCGTGCAACCAGCTTCATCGATTTATTAGACGTTGTCACGTCAAAAATAATAAAAAAATGATTAAAATGTCCACATCGTCTCACATTCACAATAATTAAAATAATATATTAATAATAATAATTAAGTTCAAAGTCGATTGGGAAAATTTGACAGTTTCGGGTAGCTAGCGTCTGTACCTATAAATTTCAATTACAAGTGAACAAAATATAGGAAATTCCCACAGTAAGTCACATTCACATATATGCCATCTTCCTTTTCATTTAGGTACGAAGTATATAAAACATTAGACGTTCAAAAACTTAGCGAAGTCAGGTGAATATTTCTATTAAGATCGTCGCAGGTCAACTTTTACTTTGAAAGAGCGTTTACTTTCGCAAATTGGTATGAAAGCGATAAGAATCTAAATGGATTCAGTTAATTAAATCTTGTTTTTAATCTATGATCTTTAGACATGTCTAAGGTAAAAGGAATTTTTAAAGGAATAAGCGGAACGAAACTTGAAATAAAGAATTATTTATTCCTTAGGTATTCCTAACTAATCTATAATAATATTATAAAGTCGAAAGTAACTCGGTCTGTCTGTCTGTCCCTTTGTACAGTTTCTATATTTATGTCTGTAATTTATAAATGGTGTAAAAACCGCGGGGCGCTGCTAGATGCGAAAATAAGTTTTTTGTTTGTTCCGCTAAACCACTGAACCGATCATCCAGAAATTTTGCACATAGGTACGTTATCAGGTATACAGAAACGGACAAATGGTACCTTTCGTCCCGAACACCAGTGCTATTCCCGAGGAAAACAACAATAACTTATTATGATAATAGATGGCGCCACGTGTCTTCCGAATCATGATTGTAATATATTAGAAACATACTTTTATCCCGATATTCCCACGGAAATGAGACTTACGCGGGTAAAACCGCGGGGCACAACTAGTAGGTAGATAAATGTTTAAAGTAACACTTATGTCTCCAATGACTAAATGAGGTATAACGCCTAGTTAGAATAACTTTAGATATTATAATACGTAACCAAAAGAAAGTACAGGACTACTTACTAAAACTTACTTATGATAAAACAGGAGCAATTTTGAACATTTCAACACGACAAGCTACTACTTTACTCGTTCATATTGAACAAACATACGATTCACATAACACACACACACTCATACACAATCTAACACCACGCTTATATTTTTTTCTCAGACTTTATGCATACTTTAGGGTTCTGTAGCTAAATAATAACAGCCGCACAGGATGATCGATCAGGTTAAGCTACGCTTGCCACGGTTTGTCTGTGGATGGGTGACCATCTTTACATACCGAGACCCCTCCGTGCCTCGGAAAGCACGTTAAGCCGTTGGTCCCGGCTGTCATTCGTGGATCTTTGTCAGACAATCAGTCTTACCAAGGCGTATCGTATTACCCAGCAACTGGGTTGTGGAGGTCAGATTGGCACTCGCTCCATGGAAAATACTGGTATTAAACTGCATCCGGTTAGACTGGAAGCCATTGCACATACATTATTACATGGCAATCTTACAATGTTTACAACTTTAAACATGGCTACCAAATGTTCAAAATTTATTTATGGGGATCAAATGTAATTAGAGATACAGGTTTACCACCTAGTTCGGAAGCATTATGTCCTAAACTTCGCACATTATAAACTAACTACTACATTATTAACTATTAATAAATGTAGGTATACAAAATACATTGTTAAATTTTGTAATACGTGGGATGTAATTTTGGATAAAATTATTTATTTAAGTATTCATTATTGTGAAAGAACCAAACTGATGCAAAGAGATAATAATATTCCTTTGACGTAAGCAGGGAAGCAAAATTTCCTATAGACAAGCATGAAATATGTAAGTAAATTGTCATCCTTTTGGCGTCGGAATCATCAAATAAAAAACAAGCAATCGCAATAAAAATCATTCCTCTCAAAATAACAACACACATACTTCAAAGGTCTCCTCTCAACCCTCGATTCCAGCAACAGATTTACAACCCTTTGTTACTAAAAAATAAAGAACAATTTCCCTCTTATCAGAGCGGCGATACCGAGAGAATTAACGTGGCATACGTGCCTGTGGTCTCAAAGACCGAATTATACAATTTTTTTTCCTCAAAAACCGGGGGCTTGTATTTGCGAAGCAAACTGACTGCCCATATCTGATTCGATAGGCTTTTCAATGATATGAACAAACAAGCCTTTTTGGGACCAAATTTGTGGAAGTATTTTATGTGGAATATTGTCTTGTTTGGGTTTTTGTGAATCTTCGCTTGTAGGACAAACGCTTCTATTAGTTAAGGTGGTTTACTAAAAGAATTTAGTAGTGTTTTTTTATATATTTAATGAACAGTTTTTGGATAAAGGTATTATATTTAGGACTTTTTTTATTGTTCTCAAACATACATATTTTGTTGTTTTTACAATTTTACTAGCTAAACTTTCGAGTTTGATGGCGAGAAGCGCCTGGTAAATACAAATAATATAGTAAAAACTGCACACGCATATATATATAAGAATATAATAGTTATATTATAATAGTTGTTCTGTGTTATTGTTATGTATGAGATTTATATAATTTAGGATAGGTAGTATGTTATAGAAGTTCCTTATTAGGTTAATTTAATATTGTAAGTGTATAAATACCACACCATCGCATTAGGTTAATCCTGTTATGATAGTTGTAAAGGTAATTATAAATAAATAAATAAGAAATCCCAGAGATACTTGGCAGGCACTTAATTTTTGTATTTACTTTTATCATCACTGCTCTCCAATGTAAAGAGAAACATCTTCAGGAAACCGCCCTGCCCTAGAACCAATAAATTCTAAGACATATGACATCTACTAACTCGCACTGGGCCCGAGTGTGTGGATTTCAGCCCACTCCGTCTCACAAAGAGGAGGCCTGTGCCAGCTTCGGGAAGTTAAAGGCTAATTACGCTAATATTAAACCGGCTTTGATTAACTTGACTTGACATATAACTTAGATGAAAAACGATTAGGCAAGAAGGAAGAACGGAAAAATATGTATAAAGGTGATACTTATTTAATTACTAACTTCCGCCCGCGGCTTCGCCCTCGAGGTATGTCGATAAAAACTATCTTGTGTCCTTCGCCGGAATGCAATCTATACCTCTGCCAAATTTTATCGAAATCCGTTCAGTGGTTTAGGCGTGACAAGGTAACGTACAGTTATTTATTTATTTATTAATCACAAAATCCACAGAAAAAAACAAAAAATCATCCATAAATTGTAAACTAGGTTCGAAAATACAATTTTCTCCATTATCCATAAATTGTAAACTAGGTTCGAAAATACAATTTTCTCCATTATTTGCTAGATAGGTAATATTTATGCTTAATCAAATAAGTAGGTAAATACATTTAAATTTGATCACTAATGTATTGTAATAAGTTGACGTAAATATTTGTATTAAATTGAATTAATTATTCCGTAATGCCTACAAAAACTGTTGCATAGTTTAATGTTGGATGTTAAGCTGGGTTATTGTGCGTTATTTATAATATCGTTGTTAACATTATCCTAATTAAAGAAATAATGATGCCAATTAGTTGTCTCGCTATTGTATTATTCGTGTTCCATTCTTTCTCCGAAAAACATGGCTTCATTAAATTAAAATCAATAATAATCTATTCAAACTGTGCTGAAAATCAGCACTTTTTGATCGTCAAAATTACTCAAGACAATCCGCCAAAACTTCCGCCCTTCGCTGCTTCCTAGTGCTTTAGCTGGGAAGAAGAAGTCGCGCAAAAAACTTCGCAGCAAATATAGTGAAGTAGATACTTGTAACTTTTGAATGTCAGTGTAACGGTTTAAAGTTTGATTCGGAATATTAGGACAAGCAGGAATTAGGCTCCAACTCAATTCATTCATCATTGACAGTGAAATATGGTTGACCAATCTAAGAAAAATCAAAGACCTCATCAAAGTCATAATCAACCGATAATGTTCCCACCTGCTGGTACACAAGCCTCCTCTCTGTGAGAGGGAGTGGGCCGTAATCTACCACAAGGGCTCCGTACGTAAATGTCACATGGCTTCGAATTTTTGTTTCTAGGACATGCCGGTTTCCTCACGATGTTTTCCTTCACCGTTTTTGAGAGCAGTGGTGATAAAATAATTTACACAAAGTAAAGCGCCTGTCTGGGTTAAAACCTACGACCTACAAGTCGTAACACGCGGCCGTTACCACTGAGCCACCACTGCTTTCTCTTTTCTTTCTTTTCAGCTGCCAAAATACAGACGCCAGCACATCAAGTTACTACAACCTGTCAAATTTCTTTAATAGATTTTCAACTTTATCGCTAAATAATAAGGTTCAATGTTGATTGGGAAAATTTGACAGTTTCGGGTAGTTTGATGTGCTGGCGTCTGTACATGGCGCAATAAGTTCGTTGGTGTCAATCAGTCACCCCTCAAAGATTCTTCAAATAGCTGAAAATATTCTCTTCTAAGAGACCTTCATTTTAAAACACACTTTTGTACGATTCTTTTTGAAGTCTGTGAGCGTAATAAGTAAAGTGATACCAGTTGTTTCGCCTTCAAAAGATGCCACCTGCGCGTCACCCCTTCAATTATTCAAAGAATCTCTCTTACATTTTGTATAATGAAATTTTAATCATTGCTCTGTCTTAAGTCAGCACTTATAAGACTGGGTGGATGATTAATTTTTTATGTCGCACGAAATTTGGCTCCCGCTGCGTACAACCCATCGTGACGAAAATAATTTAAGGTGATTTGGTATCCAGTTAAGCTATTACAGACTTTTAGAAAATGGATGACAAATTGAAGTAACCTGAAAGTGAAAAAATATTAAACTATTATGAAGAACTGGTCGCAAAACCAGACACATTTGTCGCACTGTAAAATAGTCAACGATTTTTTATATAATATTTTTATCATGCTTGTCTTCATAGCGGTACCTATTTGTATGATTGAAAATGAACTAGAATTAATAGTTTACCAATACCCACATTTAATTACAATAACGTGTTACAATATAATTTTAATGGAAATTTAATGGAAAAGGACGGGCAAGAAACTATAATGGACACTTCCATTTGAGTTTCTTGCCCGTTCTTTTTCATAGATACCTACAACGCTTTGGACTGGGCAACTAGGTCCATATTTCTGACTGACTGACACCTTGACAATTCAAGTGCCTGTAAATGGTTTAATTGGAATAAATGCTTTGAGTTTGATTTATGAATTTTTATAACCGCCTTACAAATCCAATATATTATCGACCTACACCATCGCCAGATGACTAATGTCACGATATTTTTTTTCAATTTTTTACTGTATTTTTTAGAGGATACGAATCTTTGACTAATTTCTATTTTCAACTCTTTATTAGTGGTTGTAATGGCAATAGCGTCATTTGGTTTTTGTTTATCTTTTATGTATATTATTTTATGTTTTGTGAATATGAAAACGTTGTAATCCGTGTAGACTCTAGATTTTAGAAAATTTTCTATTTTATTAAGTATGTACCTGGTACTTGTTGACAGGCCAACACTGTCCTTCCATACCTACTAACACTGTAATTTGAAAACATTGTAAAAGCCTTTTCCTAGCGCATACTACCGGAATCTCTTCAAAGTAAGAATGAACAGGCTTCTTCTGGGTAAGGTCACTTTGTCTCTGTCGCCTCTGACCTAGACTAGAGCCAAGAGCAAACCCATTTCAAATAAACAAGCCAATTATTTCTAAAGGAGTAACCGTAGAGTTTCTTGCCGGGTTTTCTCCATAGGAAACGGGCAATTGGAACCTTGCACCTAGCTTCTGACGTTTCATAAGTATGTAGGTTTATGTGTAATAAAATATTTTGACGTTGACTTATCTCATTTTCTGGAAGATAAGATGAAGATGAAATATTCAATTAAACGTTCAAGTAATAAGTTTACATTTCCTAGCTTCGAAATATTTTGAATAGCCCACTACTGTCGGGGCATCAGGGGCAATGTTCTGGGGTTTAATTAGTCCTACAGAAGATCTGTTGGGTAGCGATAAGCAATTTTACGTTTATTTGTCAAACGGGACGGTCTGGTCAAATACCCTTCGTATAATATAGCAACGGTTGGGTTGAATTCCCTTTGGTTATGTCGGAGTAAAATCAGACGACTTATTGTGTATATTTCAGTTTGTGTCGACACTCTTACAAAACAAACATATTTGGTCCTTTGATCCTTTGAAAACCCCGTGAAGTAAGAACTTGGTTTTTGTTACTTATGAGTACGTTAGGGCCATAAGGGTCCGTAGCGAACCCTTTACAAGAAATGAATAATGAATAACTATATCTATGGCTAATTTACAAGAAATGAATAATGAATAACTATATCTATGGCTAGGCAGTATGTATTTCTAAAAATAGAAGAAATCGCGAAATGAGGAAGACCGACCATAGAGGTATTTCTAGAAAGAGGTTAAATACTGCAATATCTCGGACGTTTTGTTCCTTGGATCAAAGAAAGGTACAAAATTCTGCAATAACTTAAGAAATCATAACAGATTCTCAAGATTTATTCTCACATGCACCAAAAAAACAATAAATGCATTCAGCGTAAAATTAATTTAAATCATCGTTATATTTCTGTCAACCGTTTGAACATGTCAGAGACAGAATTAAGGCTCCCACAAATAGACGCGACACGCGATATAATCGCGCGCGTCACAAAGGCAGCAAGGGCTGTAATCCACCACGCGGGCCCACTGCGGGTTGGTAGATGTCACACGTCTTCGAGTTTTTTATTCTAGAACATGCCAGTTTCCTCACGATGTTTTCCTTCAGCGTTTTGAGAGCAGTGGTGATGAAATAATTCACACAAAGGGCTTGCCTTGGTTCGAATGCACGACCTGCAACACGTAAGTCGGGGCCTTCACCACTGGGCCAACAATGCTCCTTCCATTTGTAGTGCCTTAATATTGCTTTCATTTCTCTATTTTTTATAATAAACTAGCAGCTCCCCGTGGTTTCACCCGCATATGTGTTGATCCCGTGGGAATGTCGGGATAAAAACTACCTACCCTATGTCCTATCCCGGGGCTCAAACTATCTCTATACCAATCGGTTCAGCGGTTTAAGCGTGAAAAGGTAAAAAACAGACACACTTTCGCATTTATAATATTAGTATGGATCGTGGTAGTTTTACAGCCGTTTCGAAATAATACTTCCTTACTGGAAAATACAAAATGTCGCTTCCTGCAAGTTCCGCAGAAGACGGGAAGGCTTAAGCTTAGTCTAGAACTATACATTCATTAACATCACAGTCTTTTGTTTTGACAGCTACCAAGATATAACAACACATTTTCTTGAACTGGAAGTTATTTTCGTCCTTTTGTAAGCTGTACCTATACCAAGTTGTTGTTGTATTGTTGTCCTGTTGTATTTTGTTGTTATTGTAGCATCATTCAAACCCAAACTCAAAGCATTTCTTTCAATTAAACCATTTACAGGCACTTTTGAATTGTCAAGAAGTCGGTCAGTCAGAAAATATGAAGCTATTTCCAAAGCGTTGGTACCTATGGAGAAGAACGGACAAGAAACTCCACGGACACTCTTTTTAAATTATATTTTACAAAAATATTAGTAACATCATTACTTTTGATTTCAAAATTATATAATGTGAGAACGATGTAAAATTTATATTATATAGTGTTCTTGCATTTGGATGCTAAATGATAGGTTGAGTTTGGTAAAATTGTGTTCTCTAAAATTATAGCAGCGGGGTAGTTGCGTTACACGCAGTAACGATTTAGGCGCATAATGCCCACTTCTCAAAATGGCAACTGAGTCGCTAATGGACTAATTCTCAAAATGGCTAATTCTATAAATGACTAATTCTCAAAATGCCTAATTCTATAAATGACTAATTCTCAAAATGCCTAATTCTATAAAGGACTAATTCGCAAAACGGCCACTTTGGCTTTCATTTCGACAGTTCAACAACATTCATTGCGTTCTTTATGTTGTTTAGCAGACAGAAAAATTTGTCATTAAAATTATGTTTACTTGTAGAACACAGGTAAAAAAGTACAGCATAGCTATTTACAAACGCTCGATACGCTTACGTACAGTATCGAATATCAATCAATGTTATCGTAGGAGTCATCTAAGCGTTGTTCACAAGTCTAAAACCTGAAAATTTTGTCATTTTAAGGATAATTTTTACCTAAGAATAAATCCACTGCAATATTTATTCCTCAGACAAAAATTATCTGACTATTGAGAAATTAGCCCTTAATCAAATAGACGTATAGTAAGTAATATTATTTTAGGTGCATCGTCTTCACATATTATTATGATATAATTAATGTATGCAAAATATTGTAACACATTTTAAAAGAGTAACGGTGGAGTTTCTTGCCCATTCTTCTCCATACGAAAACTACCTTTTGGAATGGGCGACTAGAATCAATTCTATTTTGTTGTAATTTTTGACGTTCAAAAGTGCCTTTTATGTGCCTATTTGAAATAAATACTTTGACTTTGACTTTGACGAGCACTATTCTTCCGACAGCTGTTTGTTGTCGGGGTCAAGGCAAATCAGGTTATTAAAATGTGTCATTTTCTATACGATAGCCTGTCGAATGGTTGTGAATAGCTATGCAGCAGTGCGATTCTGTAACCATTTCACCGTGAAAACGTAGGTGAAGTGAGCGTGGAGTGAGCTGTCAATAGTGTCAATTCCTAGCAAAAACAAACTCACTTCACCTTAGTTTTCACTGTGATATTTGTACAGAATCGACCGGCAGATGTCGATATTAATAAAATTAACGCTATGTCTTGCCGTCAACGGCGCACAAATATTCTACTTATAAAAAAACATATTCAGATTCTGATTGAAAGCGTGTTAAACACAATTAGGCTACTGGTTCAATGAAAATGGGTTCCAGTTTATCATTCTACCATTCGGTGTAGTTAAAACTTACCGACGCGTTAAAGTGTTTTTAAAACTATTTACAGAACGAACATCAGTTATCTTTGATTTCCTGTATATGTTTGAATTTGGTTTATTACAGTTCAAAAACTTGATCCAGTTTCGTTAATAGATCTTTCTGGTTGATACCAGAAAGATCTATTAACGAAACTATACACTGTAAACTGTAGTGTTCCTGATGGAACACTAGGAGGAAGCTCCTCTAGTGTACTCCAAAACACATATATCTTCAGCTGTATCTCGTTAGGCTGAAATTGACTGTGTGAGCTGCCCCTAACGTGATTAGAAAAAATAAAATTCATTATTTTTATCGGAATCCAATCATTAATAATATCAAAAATTAAGATTGGAGCAATATTTCTTATCTGTACTTATGGTGATCCGTTTCCAAGAATTCGTATTTTCTTTGGCCTTAAAGAGCTCAATTTCAATTTTTTCCAAGGTAAAATTAAAATTTGATCCAAAGAAGGATCAAACCCGCTTTAGAAATTATTTATTTAAAATTAAATGAGACTGTTGAGACTATTGAGGATAAGCCATCACCGTCTTTAATATTATGCTAACTGAGCAGAACGATAAATAGTATTATATTAAGGCAAAGCAAACTTGCTTCAAAGGCGTTACAGTACAACTGTACTAGAATACAGAAATGTCACAGAGTATGGAAATAATGGAAACGGTATCCGTGTAAAGTACGGTAGGCATATAAATCTTATGAGGCTTACAGGACCTAAACGCAAAAAACGCAAGTTTTAGAAACAATAAAAGTATGATCGACTACACTACAGACTAGTAGGTAGGTGTATTTACATCAATAAAATCATCAACACCAAAATATGATTCAAACATATATTCTAGAAAACTCTTGAGAGATTCTTGTATAAATTCTTAAAATTACACGTATTGTCAATATTAAAATACATGAAGAGGATTATTCCTTTGCATATTTTTCTAACTTCTGTAATCCTGGTACTTCCACTGCACATTGGATAGCTGTAGTCTCCGTTCCGTAAATGATCATTTAGAAAGAGACTGGAAAGATTATCCTGAAATTAAAAACGTACCTATCTAAAAAACATACTTCTCCCTCACGTATTTCCAAGCTCTCATAACACCACCTAAGTAAGTATGTATCATTATGCAAATCCATGTCGTCAAAAACATGAAGAGGATTACTCCGTTGCATATCTTCCTTCCTTCTGTAATCCTGGTAAGAGCACTGCACATCGGATAGCTGCAGTCTGTTTCGTAAAGGACAATTTTGAAGGAGACTCAGAAGGATTATCCCGGTACAGTTCAGTTGACGAAGGTTTTTAAAGCTATAAAGAGACGTATTTGTGGTTGAATTTTGGGACGTTTCAAAAACTTATTTTGAGGATTTGGTAGATGAATTAAGCTATTGAGAGCCCGGGTAATTAGTTTGAGAATTGAAACTGCTGATTTTGATTGAATTTTTGTATTTTATTTCGTAAATAAAGTTTGATAAAAAACGTTGAGAAAAAGAAAATGTCTAATTCAACTAACAAGGTAAAAGAAAAAGCTTGTTAAGTAGGAAGCTGAAAAAAAACCTGCCTAATCCTAAAAACAAAAATGCGAAACGAAACACACGAAGTGAATATAAACAGACGTAATTTAAGGCCTAATTCTTTTTTGCTCAAACCTTTTAACTATCTAATGCCGTTTTACCTGTGCCTAATGAGTTTCATGAAACGGGGTCAATTTTCAAACTCCGAACGAAATGAGAGGCAAAACTAAGTCTTATCTGCTAAAGCTCCATTGAATTGAGTTTTCTCTACTGCGCCATTGATAATTTTGTTAATTTTGAACGTAAAATTAAGTTATAAACTTTTACTTTTTAATGTGCGGACTGCGCCTACTTATTCGCTGGAGACTGCTAATCATTACTTGGAATGAAACACTTTGGCTTAAGTGTCTTCTTTCTTCGGATATCATTAATTAGCTACTAAGTTTGGAAACTGCTCAGAGTGGACAAAATAAATAAATGAAGAACGGCAGAGCAAAATAAATCTTGATGATATTCTTACAACATTTTTGGGTCGATTGGTTGTTCGACATTCATCGTGTGGGTTGCCAGATCACTTACGAGTATACTTTTTGTACCGCACTCACACGCGATGTGTTCGGAAATATCATAACCCAAAGAAACCGATAGAATAGAATACTCTTTACTATTTAACCATATAAATTACAGATAAAAATTGTAGAAATAGCTGATTGTGAATAGTTAGTTGTGTATATTTATGATTTTATCAAATTCCTACATAAATATTCCATTATAGTTTGATAAATCGTTGTAATGGCGAATAGAGTTAATTTAACTAAACAAAGCACTACAAAAACTATTTAAACTGTCCCACAAAACGAAGCACCTATCAACCAACTCTAAATAGTTTACCAAAAACTTTAAGTTCTCGCAAATAATCTAACTAGGTACGTACCATTATAATGCCGACGGTGCTACATTTTGACTGTTCAATTCTCCTCCGATCTCATTACAACTTCGCACAGTTTGTTTAATTGGATACCCACTACACAGAATTGAGTCACCTGAGCCAATTTAAATTGACCTCCCTCACCCTTTAGCAACCTCTCACCAAAGATGAATAAGGGGGAAACGCTAAAAATAAAAGAGCTCTCAATTAATTGGTTATTTAAATGCAACAGTGTCGGTATAGCTTTTGCAAGTGTAATTGTTGTTTTCAGTGGTTTTCAGCGCATGAAATGTATGGCCGCTGTGAATAATGGCTTTACTGCCTTTGCTGTGGTTTTTGGATGATATTAATATAGAAATGTGGAATCAGCGCTAAATGTATTGTATGATATGGTATTTGAACGTAATTTGATGTGAATAAAGTTAGAAATGTTAAGGTTTTACGTGGCATGTGTTTTATTATTAAAAATTTAATGAACAACAACATTTTGTCAATGTATTATGAAACCTTGTATCTTTTTCTATACCGTTTCTTTACTTACTGATCGTGGCTTTGAAATGATCCCTTCAAGTCCAGACCGGTCTTTTCTTATGTAACGGTCCATTACACTTACTTCTATATTGAACAAAAAAATCTTCTTCCCATTAAGAACACGTTTCAGTTTATTTACGGTTGTCTATTTACTAGGTTCACTAGAAGATTTTTCTGTATAAAGCCGATTCCACATCTTGCTGGGACGTGGTTTTAAGTGAGATGGCATTGTAGGTGTTTAGTAAATGAATAACGTACTCCGTTGATGTTTTATGTTTAACAGTTTAATGGTTCTTTTACAAATTGAATAATAGAAAATTTAGCGAAAATTATGATGACACGGTAACGCATGTAATTCAGTCTATATCGGAAGTGTACGGGAAGAACCGGCACGCGCGGGCACATGCGGATGGTTTGACATCTGGATGACACTTGACGTTGATGACACAGCGTCAAATGAGGGTTTTCGTGAAAATTTACGACACCAGTTGGCACCACTGTGACAAGAGGTCTTCCAATATAAAATATATGATGACGTTCATCATTCGATTCATTCATTCGTTCATCATTCCGTCATGACTAAAGAAAATATAGGCTCTTTGACAGATGCCTGAACCTGACGTGAAAGTGCTGCCACCTAGCGAATGTCATTTCAGAAAACCCTCATTGCGAGCGGCGGTGCCTGTCTACGCGCGGTGCCAATAGTAGGTATTTACAATTTGTAATAAGGTGGACAAATAGTAATATTTTTCACTATCTCCTTTACCATTTTCTACAATCTGTGACCACAAAAATAAGTTTCTATAAGTCCATTGAATATAAATTTTAGAAGTATTTTTTCGTAAATGGGTAGGTATCTGTGAAAGACATCGTCTGTGAAATCGGATGTAATTTGCCCAGTACCGCCCAGTCTGGCGTTTCTCCTGTTGAAAGCCGGTATTAGGATGCCCCTATATTAAATAATTGAACCACAGCTTACTGCGATGATGGCTTGCAGATGGAGCTTGTATCTGCTATGGATTTATATAGAGTTGTAAATACGAAAATTCAATTTTTAAGTGTGTTTTTTAAATAAACCACGTTTAGTGAACTAATTTTATTATAAACTACTTTTGTGAAAGACATCGTCTGTGAAATCGGATGTAATTTGCCCAGTAACGCCCAGTCTGGCGTTTCTCCTGTTGAAAGCCGGTACCTATTAGGATGCCCCTATATTAAATAATTGAACCACAGCTTACTGCGATGATGGCTTGCAGATGGAGCTTGTATCTGCTATGGATTCGTATAGAGTTGTAAATACGAAAATTAAAATTTTAAGTGTGTTTTTTAAATAAACCATGTTTAGTGAACTAATTTTATTATGTTACTAGCTGCGTGAAGAAGTAACAAACATATAAACACACACACACTCACAAACTTTCGCCTTTATAATATTAGTGTGATTGGTATACCTGTATATTTTCTTCGTTATCTTGATCTTCAGAAGCCAGTTACTTAGTAACACGATACGCTTAGGTAACATTGGTTGTCAGACTTTCGACTTTTCGTCATTAATCTGACGTTGTGGCGATAAAATGATAAAAGACTCACCCACTATTCTGTTGCACTAAATAGAAAACTTATTCCAGTAACAAGAAAATAAAAATCTCTGCTCTCAAATTAGTTTAAGAGCATAGATTTTTTGAAAATATTACTCTGCTCCTAAACTAACCTCACACTATTGTGAGATTAGCCTCACAATAGTGTGAGGTTAGATTAAGAACAGAGTACAATGCGTGCCACGTAAGAAGAGACTTGACACACCACGTGGTTTGACTTGCGCAGAACACGATTTTAGGTATCTTTAGCGGTATGAGGTCTGAGTGCGGGACGGGACCGGACGTCATAGGGGCAGCGGAAAGAGCGGGGGAGGCGGGGTCAATTATCTTCTTACGTGGCACGCATTGTAAGATTTTGAGGCTATTGTGAGGTTAGTTTAAGAGCGGAGTATTATTTTTGTTTAGTCTATACTAATGATCTCAGAGTTGATTTTTAAAGAAATACAGGTTCACAGCTTCTCCAACTCACTCGGCAACCTGTCGCGCTTTAGAATCTATATTTTAAAAATTATTAATGTTATCTGTGGTCTAGCTGTTTGTTTTAAGAAACACCGAACCTAAGCGTAGGTAGTCAGTAATCACCGTACAGAAAAAATCGACTATTCACAAAATATTTTCAGAGTCTTTGCCTATTCGTGTAGAAACATGCAATTATCCTATATAACCTCCCTTTTATATACCGTAACATATTTTCCTTATCACCTTTCAATAACCATCAGAGCTCAATAATAGTTTAATAATTACCCAGTAATTAGCAGTGAAAGGTTTTTGCGTTGTGAGCACATTACTGTACCCATTCGTATTGCCCCGAACGATATTTTAATGACACTGGAATTAATTACTATTTCAGCTGAAAACTTCGGTATCAATTCATTTGGATTTTGATAATTTAATCGCTTATTTTTTGGGTGTTTTTTTCATTAATATACATAATTGGATTTTTGAGCGTCGTCGGACTTCAAAAACTTGTAAAATTGTATCTTATAATCTCCATACGTGTAATACTCATTGTAGAACGTAATTAAAGGTATAAACTAGTCTTCGTGTTCATATTTCAGCTCCTCACACGTACGTGTCAAAAAGGCCCTGTCTAGGCTAAGACTGGTTTGTGTGCGTTTTAGGTACCTAAAACGCACACAAACCAGTCTTAGCCTAGACAGGGCCTTTAAAAGAGCAACTGAGGAGTATTTTCTCCATACAAATGTGGTTGAACTGTCAAAAAAAAGCCATTGCTACTGATAGTGGGTTACGCAACTACCCCGCTGGTTATACATCCACGCCGGTCGCGAGTACTATGTGACCTTTCTAAACAACATCACCATTGCAATAAGGTCGCTATAAAATGTCCTTATAGAGCATCTCCTCCCAGCATTACCACTCACATCTGCCTTGGGTACCCTTTCACACAAGTTAAAACATTGGGGTATATTTACCACTCTGCATGTTCCCTACAGTGATTGCCCCGACTTGGGGCGTGTCTATGGGCGGGACACCACTCAACACATTAGGAAGCATCCTAGACGATGATGGAAAATATGTATTAAGCTGTGAGTGAACAACATCCATCGTTATTTATGTTTGTTACACGAGTAAAATGTTTTCTTACTGACTCTATTTTGCTCAGATGTATAACAGGATATTTGAGGTTGGAGGCAGTACCTACGCGAAAAAGTTTTAAAAACACTTTTTGGAATTACCGATCAGATACGTTTTACTATTACCTACTTAGTAAAAAAAAAACTCAAGTGGCACTCCGGGAGTGCCGACAGAAGTAAAAACTTGAACAATTACGTGTGTATTTTGTGAATCGTCTTATAAACAAAACACGCGCGGTACCGGCTACGGCCGTCCGTCTTACGAATTTTCGATCAGGTCACGTGTCCTGACGCGAGTTTAACATTTTTTACCCATTACAAAAAAGTGTACAACGCCGCTAAAGAAGTTTTCACTTCAAAAACAAATCAGCTAATTAAACTTAGCTGTCGGTTTACGCGATTTCCATTTTACGGACGTCAACTTCAATCTCTCTTGGTGGAAAGCGAGTTGCTGGCAGAGAGTTCCGCACTTTGGCCGTGCGCATAATAAATGTGGAGAAGCGCTAGGTACGCCTAGTCGGCATATTGATACACATATTGCTGCGTTGCCTGAAATAAATAAATAGTGTTAACCACGCGGCTGTCCAATTTCAAAACCTAGTAAGGGACACTTTATACAAAAATCGTTTTATTGCATAATCTTGCTAACCTAGAAGGTCTCCACCAAATACAAAAACACCAGCGTTTTAAACTTACATAAAATAAGATATATTTAAGCATCGATACCTAGTAAGTAAGTAACCTTTCACTCCCTAGTAACCATTTTAAAACCTAGTAAGTCACTTTAACCAATTCAAAACCTCTTTTACAACCATTGACATTTTTTTACTTAACATAAATTACTTTCCATAGGCTGACTATTTGACCAATATTACGTTTATGCGCTCTCCTGTAAAATTTCATTTTAAGTCCTTACTAGGTTTTGAAATGGGGCAGCTGCATGCCTTAAAAATGCAAGATACAAAACTAGTAAATTATTCACTTTGATTTGAAGAAAGCTTCAAGCACTCAAACGCAAATTAGTGAAAGTATCTAAATGTCCCTCAAAAAACGCTAATAATGTACCTATGTAAGGTATGTGTAAGCACCACACCCTACCAGGGTGACCAGTCAACAAGTCTTCCAGGGACACGACAAACAAACTCCACTGTAACACAAAGTTCGTAACGTCTCGGTAGGTACTAGTAGCTGTAACTGACATGGCTCACTTAAGGACCGTAGTCGGTAACTTCGAGATCGCTATGTTGTTTACTTTGCCGATGTTTGTGTTGGTCTGATAATGTGATGCTGATGAAGTGAAATTGATATGGCAAGGTACACATGACACACACGATCATGACACGATAAATAACTCAACTTTTTCTCAGCATGTTTATGAGACCTTAGTAAATGAAAAACCACTACAAAATAGATCTAGGTTATAGTTTATGCTCTTACGGCTTCAAAGGAACCACGATGCTGAAAAGCGAACGACTAGTCACTAATAGATGGCGCCACAGAGTCTTGCGTCATGCAAATGAAAACAATAGATAACGTGTAATGACTGCGTTGCGGTTTTCAAGCAAAATCACTGGACTTATTGCTAGATTCCTTTGTGTCGAAGGTAGGTTTCAGGAAGGTTAGCATGCAGCATTTGTAGATATAGCCACAAGTTTTTGATGTAAAATGTGATAGTTATACGTGGGACACTCAGAAAGTTTTGCAAAAATAAAAAATAAATGTTCTATAGGTAAATATTTTTTATTAAATCTTTTCAAAGTACTTTCCACTAGCCTCTATACAAAGTTTCATGCGTCTGAACCAGTTTTCGAAACACTTTTTCCAGTCTGCCACAGACAGCTCGTTTAAACGTTTGTTCGAACGCTGACAGTGCGTCTTCCGGCGAAGAAAATTGTATCCCTTTGAGCTGATTTTTTATTTTCGGAAATAAATAGAAGTCACACGGTACTAGGTAAGGGCTGCAAGGAAGGTAACCCAGGAGTTTGACCGGCGTGCTGTCCAGGAAGTCCCTCGTTTTAAGCGCGATGTGCGAAGGCGCGTTGTCATGATTGAGCAGTAACCCGCGGAGCCCTGTGTTTGGTCGCTTGTTGCTCACAACAGAGAAAACTTCTGCCAAGCATTTGGTAGTATATCATTCAGCGTTCATACTTCTTTGGTTCCGTAAAGGAATTGACACCAAGTAGCCAGTCAAATTGAAAAACTCGCGATCAAAATCTTCCCCCCGCTTCTAGATCGCTTCACTTTGGTAGGCGTTGATTCGTTTTGAAACACCCAAACAGTCGACTGGCGCTTCGTTTCTGGATCTTATTTATTTATTTATATATACTTTATTGTACACCAGAAAATACATAACAAAAAAATACAATTATGAATACAAAACATACAATGGGCGGCCTTATCGCTTTCTGCGATCTCTTCCAGGCAACCTTGGAATGGATCTTATTGATTAATCCAAGACTCATCACCTGTAATGATGTCGTAAACACGCCGAGACGAGCTTGCTTCAAAGTTTATCACATCACGGCACCATTCCACCCGAGCCTGCTTCTGAGCATTGGTGAGGTTGTGCGGCACCCAGCGTGAAACTATCCTTCTCACGCGATGATGCTCGTGTAGAATTTCGTGAAGGCTTCCCGATTCTACCTGCAGTATCAGCTGAATCTCTTGATAAGTATCTCGCCCATTATCTTGGATTTAAATTTTCACTGCTAGCACGTTTTCTTCCATAACAGCCGTCAAAGAGCGGCCACTTCTTTCTACATCCCCCAAAGTTAGTCGACCGCGCTTGAATTCGTTATAACCACGATACACGGTTGCCTTAGAAAGGCCTTCATCCATGAATGCCATTTGAAAAGTCTATCGTATGGCTCGTCCGGTTTCAGGCGACACCTGAAATCGTAAAAAAATATAGTGCGAAAATGTTCCCGGTGTAGATCCATTTTTTAATGAGACACGATAATGTAAATTAGCTCGCAAACAATGTGGAGGGAAATTTTGAAATTGGAACGTACCTATTTTTACTTACAAATAATTATATTTTCAAAATAGATTATAACTGGCCAGTCTCTCATAGTTGTAAGTTGGTATGAAAAACTTTTTTTCGCAATACTTTTGAGTGGCCTGGTAACTCTATATCTTTTCTCCAGTCTAAAGCTTTGATGTCCTAGGAAAGCGGTTTCGTCATATTATACTGACCGTCATGAAAATACCAACTAATATTTGACATTAAGTCAAACACGGCCCAAAGATTTAAAACGCTAGATTTTCCCTCACCGTACTTAGTCACAAAAAACAGTGTCCATACTGAGAAGAGTGATAACACATTACAAAATAGGGTTTCTATGAAAATTAAGTGAAGTCACTGCGTCATTGTGTGTCAGAAGTGACAAAATGAAACAGAAATGAGTCTATCTTTTGACTCAGTAGGGCGAATCTACCGATTTAAATCTTTACCACTGCCATCATTTTCATGACATCTGTCACTGCGGCCATAAGTGCCCGCTACCATTTTTGGAAAACCGTAGCTTTAGTAGGAAGATGACATGAGAGTATGCCATAACTGCTCATAATTATAGGTATGTAACTATGTACATATGTAATGCATTCCGTAACACAGTAAAGCAGAAGAAAGTTAATCATGAGCGCATGCATGACTGTTACTGAAAGTACCATCGTTTCCACATGCGATGCCCAACCGAGCGGCACGGAGCTGCAACTAAGAAAATACACCGATTGACCGAAATGTAGGTATAATTTTATCATAATAAATTCATCATCATCTTCATCAGTCATTAATCTTAATTAATAATTCAGACTGCATTCATAAATGCAGTCTGAATTATTAATTAAGATTAATGATAATGAGTAGGTAATTATGCGTTTTATTGGTCTTCATTCGCTATCTATAATTATGGAAAATTACACCGGCGTGAAAGGAAAATGCCTTTTCCAGCCTTAGTATTTAAATAATGTTACCCGAGTTGGTCCTATAAGCCCAACTTAAATTACCCGTTTTCCTAGAAATATCTTTCAAAATAGTGTTGTTTTGAAAGATATTTCTGGGAAAACTGGTAATTTTATGCGCTGATGTGCAACATGCGTGGGCTGACCGCTTCTAGTCCACGAAAAAAGACATAATATAGTTATATTGTAATCACATTGTATACTTACAATACATGTATTTACATTATACCTACAAACTTTTATTTTCTTAATTATTTACATTGCGCTGTAAAATCTTTCAACAATCTGTATTTTTTTCTGTTATTTATTTGTTACCAGCTTCTGCCCGCGACTTCGTCCGAATGAAATTTCTTGTTCCCCCGTCTCAACCGGTCGCATCGCATCGACTGCCAGCGCTATTACTTTTTGCTCAGCTTCTAAGGGTTCTAGCGTGATGTGAAATAGCTTATAATCTTCCACAATAATTGGGCTATCAAATGCAAAAAGATCTTTTCCGATCCAACTGGTAGTTCCAGATATTAGCGCGTTGAAACAAACAAAACAACAAACTCTTTATCTTCATTATTAGTACAATCATATAGATTTGTTATAAGCATCTGAGTGAGATACTTAAGACAAAAATGTATTTGTAGTTCAGGTAGAATCCAGTAATTATATTATATTATAGTTTTAGGTAATAGCCTTAAACTAAAAAAAAAATAAATATAAAAAAAAATATATAACATAATAATATTAAATATAATATTTCAAAAAACAATATTTCAATGTTGTCTTCTGTTTCTTTCGTTTCTAGGGTGACAAAACGCATGAATCATAATCAATCTCGATCCCAATCAATTCTCAGCGTATATAATATCTAAAGACGTGGTACAGACAAGCAGATTATGAGATATCTCCGGTATTCATTAGTCGGGATTCAATAATATCACTGGTATCGAGAGTAATGACCGATCTGAGAACATCTCGTTAGCTTCTAGATTAGACTGCCTATTACAATGGAGGTGTGTTTATAAAGTAGGTATATGTAAGTGGAGGACTAATTAATCGGTGGAGTCTAGGCTTATATTGTATTTTTGAATTTTATTTCTTTTTTAATGACTGCATTGGAAGGGTTAAGCACACGAGTGAAGTGAAGTATCAAAAATCTCTACACATTTGAGATGCTCAAAGTTTTAAACATTTTTTAACAGAGCAAAATCGACCTGTAATGTCAACACTGCTTAGATACAAGCTTCCTTTCTGGGTGTCTGTGATATCTTGTTACAAATTTCAACGGAGTCGGGGGAAAGCCGATCTTAACACTAATCCTAACTAATATAATATGCGAAAATGAGTTTGTTTGTTATTTTTCATGCTGAAACGGCAGAACGAATTTGGATGAAATTTGACATATAGGTAGACCATGACCTGGAAAAAGACAAAAGGTTCTTTTCATCCTGGATCGCAGACGAAGTCGCGGGCAACAGCTAGTATTAAAATAATTCTGGAAAAACGAAAATTTTACTAACCTAGGGTAATTTAGGAACAGTCACATAGTCACGTTAGTATTCTATACATATCTGCGTAGGTGTTATAAATTACCCTCATATTGTCATAAATTATCATTGTTCAGTCAAGTTAGACGATGTAAAAATAATGTAGGACCCTTGTTAACCCTTGTACACAGTACTCGTGTTGTTTTGAAAGATAATGCTAATATAAACAGGGAGAATTAACAGCTCTTTCAAAATGAAAAATGAAAGAACTATAATTATTCAGTCGGGTTTTAGTTTTTTTCAGTCGTAACGTAACTATAGCAGAGATAGAGTAGGTAGCTCCCATTGGACTATGAGAGTGATCGAAAAGAGAGTGCACCTTGGTCTGCGTATACACTTGTGCACTATAATATCTCCCATGCGGAAGGCTGGTCTCCGCTGAGATTGGTGGCCATGGCCGAAATCCAGTCTAGAAGACTTTACCATGTACCTACATAGATCGTGGTTCAAATCCGGCTCGAAGGACCATATAGAAATCTCAGAAAACTCCAACACTTGAAAAAATACCTTATCACGAGGCTCCAATATTGATGTGATTGTGACGTTTTGATGAAATATCTACCAAAAAATCATATGAACGAAGAAAAAAATAAAGCATGATTATTTGCGTTTATGCTGTGAATATTTATTTCCTCAGAGTATGAACACAAGACAACAAAAAAAAACACAACTATCGAAATAGTTCTAAAAAGTTTTGCAGAACGATTTCACGGAATAATAATAACAGAATTGTGCTCAAGATTTTTTCTCTGGTCGTTGTCTTGTTTTTGAAATTGGTGAAAACAAATCCAATTCCCGAGTTGGATGTTGGATTCAAATCAATAGCGAGTGGGAATTCAATTTGTAAGTCTTTCGTAGGCAGACGCGAATAGTTTCCAATACTTTATGGAAATTTTAAAGGTATAAATCTGCGGTGAAATAGCTATGTCAGCTGTTTAGACTTGAACCAGCTGCTGCAAGTGAAGGAACTACTTTTAAGCAACGCCGACGACGTTTTTAACAATCTATGGCGTGTTTTCTGTACTGATTTTTGATCATAGCTCAATAACTACTGATTCGCTGTTGACGTGTCGATTGTTTTTTCAGGAGTATGGAGGCTATGTTTTTTGGAAAATTAATGAATCCAATATTAAAAAAAATATTATAGTTAAGGTATTGAATATTATAGTTGGCAAGAGTCAAGCACTTACAATATTATGATAAAGACCTCTATTAATACCCAGTACACATCGGTAGTAACAAAGATAATACACAGCAACATTAATAAAGGCAAAGGTATCTGCGGTTACCAATACTCGTTCATGTTAATGAAAACTAAAAGCTGATACAAATATGAATTTAAGTCGATTGCAAAATTCGTTTGCTCCATGAAGCGGATTGGAAAATATAATATGCGACAGTATCGGAAATATTTAATGGAAAAACTTGGTTTGTTTTTAATCAATAGTGTACTCATAAAATATGCTGCACACGAAAACTTTGATGGTTTAATGGAAAATAAATAAACAACTATTTAATTGAAATACTCGACGCACAAGCCAATATCATCTAGGTATATATTTTTTTGATGAAGAAAACAAAATAGAAAAAAAACATGAATAAATTCAACATATTATTTTTATTTACTAATGAGATGATGTTGGAGAAAAAACAGTCAGGCTAAAGTGAGAATGGGCTGGACACGTCTCACGAATGCACCCGGAGAGATGGGCAAAGATCGTCACTCACTGGACGCCTGAGGCAGGACATCGCCGTCGAGGTTGACCAAGGCGAATGTGGCGTGATGATCTAATATCATTTGCAGGGCCAACATGGCCAAAGATCGCACAAGACAGCGAGGTTTGGAAGAAAAAAGGGGAGGCCTTTGCCCAGTAGTGGGACACAACATAGATTAAAAATTAGATGATGAGTATAGTATAGTATATATAGTATGGAAGAAGAAAAGACATGCTGCGCCGACCCAAAACATAATAAATAGGAATAACTGCAGGAGAATGAGACGTTTCTCATTTACTTCTATCTATTACTAATACAGACGCCAGCACATCAAGCTACTATAATCTGTAAAATTTCCTTAATAGATTTTCAACTTTATTACTAAAGTATAAGGTTCAAAGTTGATTGGGAAAATTTGACAGTTTCGGGTAGCTTGATGTGCTGGCGTCTGTACAACGTTTAATGAGCTTAGAATTTAGACAGGGCTTCAGGGACAGTGAAGCGCAAACTATCACCATAAATTTCAGCACAACATGATTTGAGACACTTTTTTTGTCACCTGTTCCATTTTGACCGTGTACACTGAAAGAAATAAGCTGTAAATAAAAATAAAAAACATTAATTTGAACTGCTTTAAACAGTTCCATATAAGCCTAACGTTCAAAACAGTAGTTTTTACTGATCCGAAAATAGTTAAAGCTTGAGGCAAAATGTTACCGTCATGACAGTAAACTTTAACGTTCTAAGTAGCTAAAAGGTCACAAAATTGTTTTATTCATTTGCTGATATCGTTCAAGCCATTGAAATTCACTTAGGTACATTACAGTAATGGTGGTTTTCCTTTTTATTTTGTTGTATTTTTCAGTAAATAGTATGTTCAATCATTAAAAGCTACCGTTTCGTCTTTTACTGTTTTACAAACATTTCTTCTTACTATATAAAGTCAGTAAGTTTTAATGAAATCGCTCTAATGTGCTGTAGTGAAAAATTATTTTATTCAGTGTAGGTATTGAATTCATGGGAAGAGTTTGGGCGTCGATGTCCCTTTCACCATAAACTTTCCGTATTTTGATTTGTTGGATGCCAGTCAATGATCTCAATATATATAAATGTGAAAGTTTGGAAGATGTTCGGATGTTTGTTACTCAATCACGCATAAACCGTTGAACAGATTTGGATGAAAATTGGCACATAGACAGACCATTTCCTGGATTAACACAAAAGAAACTTTTTATCCTGATATTTCCACGGGTTCGAAACTTACGCGGGTGAAACCGTGGGGCGCTGCTAGTATAGTAACAAATAAATCCTAAAATCGAAATTGAAAGTGATTTTTTTTCAAACAAACTATATAATAGTAGTGATGGGCCGATCATGAGTTTTGCTAATCTTTGACTAGCTATAGTGAATAATTTTGCTAATCTTTGACTAGCTATAGTGAATAATTTTGCTAATCTTTGACTAGATATAGTGAATAATTTTGCTAATCTTTGACTAGCTATAGTGAATAATTTTGCTAATCTTTAACTAGCTATAGTGAATAATTTTGCTAATCTTTGACTAGCTATAGTGACTAAGCTATTGGCTAAATTTGGTTGAATTTTTGTATGCAGACTGGGAACGTCATTAGATATACGAATTTAAATTGTATGTCTTAAATTCGTCTTGTACTTGTACCTATAAGTCATGCAACGCCTGTAGTGTTAAAGATTAAGGGGCTTACCTGACCTGAAGCGCGGTCACTGTCGGACTGCATAGAAAAGAAAGAGAAGCGCGATGACACAACGCTGGTAATTTATTGCAAAATATGAAGCAATTATTTTGTTACAAAAAATCTATTGTTTGGTCGAAAAAATTAAAACACTAGTATTTTAGTATGTTGCTTGTAGAATAATCTGACAAAAAATCAGAATGATTGTATGTTTTTATACGTATGTTTATTAGTATGGTTTTTATTGTAAAAAGAAAGTGTTTAGAGGTATCTTCATGATTTTTTTCTATCGTATGAAATTAGTTATATTATGTTTTCAAAACACTATCTACCTAGCATATTATTATATCCTGAAGGATACGACATATTTTTCTGATTTTGTTTACTGTAGTCGATCATATACTTTTATTGTTTCTAAATCTTGCGTTTTTTGTGGTTAGGTCCCGCAAGCCCGTTAACTTCGTAAGCTACTTGTAACCTAGAAAAAAATCCATGCTCAAAAGACAGGAACCTACACTGAAAAGAAAAAAAGATAACTTCTTACTTTCTGAGAACCCAAGTCGTATATCACACAAGTCTCATAATAATGCACTGGATGCAGCAGAACTTGTCGGTTCTAAACAAATTTGAACAAGTTTGACGACAAGGCTCGCGACGTTGTTACCCCGCCAAACTTACTCGTGTACTATCATTATGCATTTTTGATGTACGCTATGTTGAGAAGTTTTAGTTGAAAGACTTGTGTACAGTACAGTGTGTTTTTCCGATTTCTATATCTGAATGGACGTTGTTAGTAGCATTATTACGTACTAGCAGCGCGTATAAGCGTCGATCCCGTGGGAATATCGGGATAAAAACTATCCTATGTCTTTCCCTGGGATGCAATATATATCTATGCCAAATTTTATCGAAATCCGTTCAGTGGTTTAGGCGTGAAAAGGTGACATACAGACGGACAGACTGACAGAGTTACTTTCGAATGTATAATATTAGTATGGATGATGATTATAGAATAGAATACCTACGCTATTCCTATTTTTTGTTCTCTTTTTCTTTAGCTTGTTTTGTTTGAAGACAAACCTTGAAAAATTCGTGAGAATTGTATAGGACTAACGCAAGACTTATGAAACAAGTATCTAGTAGTAATTAAAATGTCCGTTGCATAACCACGAGAATATTTTCTATTAAATTAGTATGGATGTTTCTTGCCTTTATTGAAGCGCAGCAAAATATTTCGGAGGAATTTCGAGTTAAAAATCTCCTATCTGCTAGTACTGTCATTGTCAGAAAAAAACAATTGCTTAAACTTGGCCCTCGTTTTTGCGAAAACGCTGGGATCGACCTTAAAAGTTTCGTCGACCCACTCAGCTAAATGGTTGCTTATTTGGTTTACAAATGATTGTTATGCAATTGCCTCACCCCAAAACATCAGGGTAAACGCCATAAAATCTTCATATTATCAAGCAAAACGAAACCCTAGGCTGAAATCCTGCAATAAATATAAGAATATAATATATTATTGTAATAGCTAGCTCTAACAGTTTAGGAAGGGTCTACAGAAATCGATGAAAAACTCCCCGATGCGGCTTCTCAAGCCGTGGCTATTTACATAACTCGGGATCGGGGAAAGGTCACAAATGGCCCCCGCCATTCATCATTCTAACGTCACTCAATTTTGTTAGCATTATAATGTAAATAACGCTATATCCTTCTGAAAAACTAACGTTTACGTAACCTATATCAATTTGGTTACGCTTCGAATGAAATGGACATCTTTATGTAGAACCTTTTTGTGAGCCCACTAACGGAAATAGACTAGAAGCTTTACGTTCACAGCTCTTTTCTGGGATGAAATTACAGTTCCGCGTATTTTTTTATCCTTCGGGTCTTAAGGAAATGCTTCGTAATAGATTTTGATAGCTCACAGTTAATATATTTGGTCTTAAGGTAGATTGTATGCCGAAAAGCAGGACCTTTGAACATTGAAGCCTGCAAAATAGTTTTTTTTTATGTAATAGACGCTAACAGTTTCTTACCAATACCATATCCTAAGTTATACGGTAAGTTTTGTTCAAGTGTATTTTAGGACAGAATTCTCCTTATTTTTACAATTTCGGTAGCCCATACAATATTTTATTCAAAATCACCTAAATGTCTGTGTGAGTTAGTTAGTTACGCATGTTCCTAATATACCCTTATTAATAGAGAAAACGGAAATAATAATGGGACTCGTACTAATCCCATAATATTAAATATTTCATGTAAAAAAAGATAAATTTTTAATGATATAATTCGTTCAAGCTTGGATTCTTCATTATATGATTAAATATGATTATCCCGAACGAAAAAGGAGGAACGCTAAGTACCTATATCTGTATAATGTTAAATTTCATTCAATTATGTCCAAAGCGATTTGTGCCTTTCGGATTTGGCATATTACTATGGCTTCAATCTTTCTTCTACACATCCATCTATGTTTACATTGAATTCCTGAAAAAATATATCAGGTTTAGGACTCGATTTCTGGTATTTTTAACCCAAAATTTTTATTTTTTAGGATTTACCTTTCATCCTTAAATCAATACTAGTATCATCATAGGTTTCATATCATAGCATAGCAATGAACGCAATATTACAAATAGAAAAAACACTCGTAGATATGATTTACGAAGGCATTTATTTGATCAATTAAAAGATTCCTGCATACACAGCAATTATTACTTCAGTATAATAAACCTACACGAACACACATTTCCATAATACCTTCCATTGTTCACTGACACAGCAATATATTCTATGACGTCGACCCTAGTTTGAGTGACATAGTGCTCGTCCAGATAAAACGGTTTCACGCGAGAATAGAATCCCGCGTATGCACTGGTATCAGGCGATAATCCTCATGCGATGCGGACTGGAATATTAAACTCATGGGTTGTAGTGTGTGCACGTTTGCGTTGAATATTCGCACGTCATCTGGCTATGGATGTTGCGTTGCTGTTTGTTCTAAACTTATAAAAAGATATTGGAAACTTTCTGACCCGAAAAATCGCGGACACCAATGAAATCTATATAAATTGTTTACATACTATACCTTTTTTTTTTATACTATACCTGCTTTAACATTGTGAAGTTTTTTTTTCTATCACTTAGGGAATGCTGAGAAAAAAGAGGTAATTATATTTTAGTTTATTTTCGTTTTACTTCACAATACCTGTCAAAATCATAATCCTCCTTTTTGCTTTACCGTAGCCGGGTAAAAATGTTAACTATTAATTAAGCCCGGTCACAATAACAATAAAAAACAGTTTTGCTTCCTACTTGTGCGCCCTTAGTAATGATAAGTACAATGACCCTGTAAGAGGTTGTCCATTAATTACGGGACACCCTGTTTTTGACATATATTTTTATAATATGAATGTCCAATAGATCCATGAATACATTAAAGATAGAATTAAGAGACAAAACACAGAAGTAAGTCCCTTTTATAAATAAAAATATACTCAACTTAAACTTATTAGGTATATCTTGATACTCCTTAAGGCACAACAATGCGCTTTATGCTAGTATAACTAGATATCCATGCTAGTATAACTAGATATTCCTTTAGAATAATGTATGATTCATCTTTGTCCGCCGTGGGAAAATTTTCCATGGTTTCCATGGTTTTCCCAATGTTCTTTGCAGTAGCATTTCTAGAGCTGGGTAATATCGTCATCTACATCTACCACTAAGCATTGACCCGTGTTCCCGTTTGAAGGGTCATCATTATCATTCTCGCTTTATCGCAATCTACTTGGGGTTGGCGCGGGATTTACGATTCTTTCAAGTTCTCTATCAACCGCCATCCCAATTACTCCCTGCCATTATTATCTTCATAATAATCCCCTTTGGAAATTAATATCCTTTTTTCATGTTATTAGAATAACACATTAGAAGCAGGAAGGAGAGAAGAGATAAGAAGAAGGAAGGCGAAGGGTGCTTGACTTTGTGTAAATTATTTCATCACCACTGCTCTCAAAACAGTGAAGGAAAACATCGTGAGGAAACACATCCTATAACCAAATTTCGAAGACATGTGACGGCTCACTCCCTTTCACAGAGAGGACCAGCAGTGGGGGGAACATTATAAGCTGATTATGTTATGTATTAGTATTAAGAAAGAGATGAAGGAAAAGCTATTTAATTTACTGAAAATATAATGCCAACAATCGGTTACATCGCAATAATTAATTAATTAATACATTTAAGTGCTGCATACATTTATCTTTTACTTAATCCACTTTGGTCGTCTTCATTCCTTTTATCATCCATATTTATACTGTTAAAGGTAATATAATATTTCCATCGGTTATTAGAAAAAAGAAAAATATGAAAGATAAGCTATTTCATTAACTGCAAAATATAATGTTTAGTGTGCATATTCGCAGTTTGCTCGTTTCGCATTAACCACTTCATCTGAACACGGTCTTATTCAGCAACCGCAGTGAGTGATCCAACCGCAATTTTGCAATGCAGCAGGAAATCTCTATTTTCTTCTACGAATTTATAAAGTGTATCTGTGTAGTATTGTGCTTAGTAATAATGTTATTACTTAATTTATCTTATGACCTATTTACTAAAATAGGCATTGCTTCAATGGAGAATCGTGATTTATCTATACTTGGATGAGCGTATCTAGACAAATAAATAATTTGGTTTGGTTTGTGTTTGTTTGGTTTGATGTGGTTCTGATTGATTATTTTATTCTTCAGAAGAATAGACGCTGTTCATCAATGAGAAGTAGGACCAGGTTGTGCTGATCACCTGAAATGAGACTGAAATATTAGGTGTGCAGAGGCACCCCGTTGAGGCTTTGTTTTTCATAAACTAACAAACTGGTAATCTTGCTAGAACACTGGCTCTTATTGCATATATTTTCAGTGAAAGTGTCTGAAATTGATTCAGTATTGTATCAACATACAAAGCGTAAGCGGGCCTAGCACAAACGCGCGGAGTACACGTTACGTAAAATTCGAACCTAAGATTTTTGTTTTCTCTCTTCCGCGTAAAACCGGTAACTTACCTTGGTAAACATCTTCATAGATACAACAGTATATCTTAGCGACGTTAAACAACACGGTTTTTGGGATCTGAAATAGAAATAAAAGAAAATATATTTCCTCTTTCAACGTCACGGAAGTGTCACCATTGTCACCAAATATAATATTACATGTTTTTCCCATTTTATACACAACGACTTGATTATATGTTTTTTTTCCTGTATTAATAATTTATTATAATCTAGCTAATTAGACGATGCAATTTAACTGTAACATAATATTTAATTGTATTTAATTTATTTATTTCTAACATACTTAACCTGTTTTACAATTTAACATTAAAATATATATATTAAATACAAATATATAATAAAAAAGGAAAAAAAAAGTAAAAGACAGGGGCTCATTGGGCATCAAAAAATTCGTCCGCATTGCTATCAATGGGAATGAGTGCTAAAAAGGCTGGCAGCATTACCACGTTGAATGGCAATGCTTATTCTCTGGGCTAAAAATAGGCCAGCACTCTGGTCACACGTAGAGTCAACCAACCGCTTGGCGATGTCCCGAAATATTCGACGAGCACTCGGACCCCAAGGCCCTAGTGTTTCAACCCCAAACGGCTCAAACATATATCTCCAAATAAGGTTATTATATTTGCGCTGTTTGAGGTTTTCTTCTGCAGCAGCCGCGACAGCACAGCCCACCGTACTCGGAAGATGGGATGGCGCGAGGGTGTCGACACAAACTCAAACTCAATGCATTTATTTCAATTAAACCATTTACAGGTTGCATTACTTGATAGATTATGGTTATAACTAAGAATATGACAATTTGCACTTTTACACAATTCCATAGCACTTTCTTAGGGTGTAATTAATTAATAAAAACACTTTGTTCGTGTGTTACATGTATAGCATAGCATTGTAACTATTATTCACTTTGGACACTAGACTAACTAAAATGGTTAAGTCAACTTGTTTATCCCGGTTGACTTTTTTTAACGTCTCGTCTGGACAAAAACAGGGTGTATATTAGGTGAACGAAGAAGAAAGCTTTGCAAGCTATGGTACAGAAATCTCTTCTTTTTTTTTTCTTAAACCTAAAATGAATTTAACCTATCAATAAATACTATTACTTATTCAAAGTAAATTTTTCATACAAAAAAAACAAAAAAATCGACAAACAAAAATAAAATAAAATTTATAAGCACCCCATTCACGCGCGGAAATTATCAATGAATTCGAAGCGACATTCAATCCTTGAAGCCGGCCGATGGTTTTAATTAAAAGAAAGTAAAAAAAGAGATTTCCTTTTTATTTTTTGTGATATCAAATTCTGTGCTTCTACTCCGTTCACCTTTTTTTGTCGAGACGGTAAAAATAGTCAGCCGATAACACAATCAACCTAATATTGTTTCACTGTTAGGCTAATATTAGGACCTCTTCTTATCCAATGAAGGAACACGCATATAATCAGCACGCTTATTCACTATTGCAAAACCCGTATCACAGAACCTCACTCAAGACTCAAGTATTACTTAAAACTAGTTTCAACCAATCAAATGGCTTTAACTAGTTTAAAGTAATGCTTGAGTCTTGAGTGGCCTTCTAGTTTCCACGTGTTTTGTTTTCGTTTTAGTGGTTTTAACGTAATTCTGTTTGATTACCATTTTCACACAACGTAATCATCATTCTCTTGCCTTGCTTTGCCTGCTTGCTTTATCCTAATTTATTTAGGGTCGGCGAAATATGTCTTTTGGTGCCACACTTCTCTAATAAGTCTCCTACAAACAGAAACTGTGTGAGGGACCTCCGGGAGTGCCGACAGAAGTGAAAACTTGAACAATTGCGTGTGTATTTTGTGAATCGTCTTATAAACAAAACACGCGCGGTACCGGCTACGGCCATTCGTCTTACAAATTTTTGATCAGGTCACGTGTCCTGACGCGAGTTAAACATTTTTTAACCATTACAAAAAAAGTATACAACGCCGCTAAAGAAGTTTTCACTTCAAAAATTATCATGGGCACTTATGAAAATGTCAGAAGCTACAAGTAGGTGCACGCTTCCAATATGTCGATTCAAGTTTTCCGATCACCTGAGATATCTATGATAATACTTACATTCTGATAATAAGCAGTATAGCCATTTTGTAATGCTTTCCGCCTTTGTACCACATGTTTTCATACGCTATGTCGCCTATACTTGAACTCTGAAAAATATACAACACATTCACATAATATTGATTCGTTCACCATCTTTATTTTTAAACATAACACGTTGCCATACATTATTTCAAATCTGAAATACAATGTGTTGTATTTTGCCGCAATATCTTTCAAATCTGAATACGACTATGCATTGGAGCAAAAATATATGTATTTATAGTCTGGACCTCAAGCACAAACACGTGGAGTTAAGTTTATCATTTACTATAACAGAACCGCTCCGGCATAGAAAACAACATGTCATTCAAGTTGGGATTTTAAATCAAATGAATTAAGGGGCTTACAGGACCTAGACGCAAAAAACGCAAGTTTTAGAAACAATAAAAGGATATGATCGACTACAGTAAACAACATAATACAACTGATTCGATATGATAGAAAAAATAAAGAGAGCAAAGAGTAAAAAAAAAAAAGTCAAGAGCAAATCCATATTAAATAAAAAATAAAAAACATGAAGATACCTTTATTAGTAATTTTATATTTCATAACACAATACTGAATTTTCTACAAACATACATAATGAGCCTATATAATGTTCCCACTGCTGGGACACAGGCCTCTTCTTTATGAGAGGGAGTGGGCCGTTATCCACCACGCGGGCAGTGTGGGTTAGTAGATATCACATGTCTTCGAATTTTCGGTTCTAGATCACAGCTGGCTTCACGATATTTTCCTACAGCATTTTAATTTTTCTACAATATTGCATAAATTCTCAAATTTCCAATGCATTTTTTAAATTATAAAGAACACTTTATCGTTCCATTTACCACTGAGCTGCTACGGAAAACCAAACTTCACCTGCTTCAGAACCCCGACTCGCATGCGACCACTATAAAGCAGTCTCATTAATTAATAACACTTTACTTAATAAGTATTAAAAGTTTTACCGCTCCTGTAAGTAGCTCGGCATAATAACATAAATACAAAACGGACAACATGGACGAGGCAATCCCTATGTAGCTGACCAACATGTAATCAGGACCGCGGGCGAACTGGAACACAAGAGAGAATACAGAAGGTTTACTAAATACAGTAATACGCACTTATTAAGCCCTGAGTTCACCAACATTCAAACCACCGGTTAGGTATTTAAACAGTTGGTTTATGTCAAATTTCTAAAGGAAATTTTAAATATAGAACTGATTACATATTTATTCTGTTGATTTAAATGTTGTTGAACACAAGGCTAAATGGCTTTGAAAAAAAAAAATAGTAACTGGCAACTGGGTATTTGACAAAAGCGATCGAATAGCAACCTTACCCTAACAAAAATAGGAACCACTGTGGTTTGACAGACTAATCAATGGCAGCAAAACAACAGAAAATTTATAACAGCGACAATACAGGTCGCTGCAATTTTAACAGTGGTGCAAATAAACCACCTTGTAAATTCTTGGTATGAAACTATAAATATTTTTTTGGTTTTCGACTTGACTTTCATTATGATTACGGATTCATTTAATAGAAAAAACGTGTTTATTTCGTGGAAAGATATTTCTCAGTGTCGCGGAAAGCACGTTAAGCCATTGGACCCGACTGTCATTTGTAGATATTAAACAGTTGTTACGGGTAGTCAGAAGCCTAAAAGTCTGACAACCAGTCTTACCAAGAGGTCTTACCAGTATTACCCAGTTACCAGTAACTGGTGGTTGTGGGGGTCCGATAGGCAGTCGTTCCATATAAAAATACATATTCAGCATATTCAGCTGCATCCGGTTAGACTGGAAGACAACCCCAACATAGTGGGAAAAGGCTAGGCAGTTTAATAAATTTATTGATATTTCTCAGTTTGTTTACTGGGTTATTAGAGCAATAATTTAGTCGTGAATCTGCTGCAATTTTCTGTTTTGCGTCATACTTTACTGTGAAGATACCCAGCTTTTGTGGAGTTTGTTAAACATTTTATTTGAGCTCAATTGTTTGAGGATGTTCTTTCACTGTTTTGAGAAAGAACGTTGAGCGTAGAGCACAAATTGAATGCGATGACTACACAGAGCAAAGAACTTTTAATAAAGTGCAGATTCTACGAACGGCCTCATTTTTTCTGACTTTCAGCACGAATTGGGTAACCGTTTCAACTTTCTGTAATTCGAGCGGCTCTTTTTAATAAAATTATTGTCGAATCTCAATTTACATACAAACGATTTGAATTACGCCGCTGTTCGCTGCGGCCTACTAAATTTCAAGATATTATTCGGTAGTTCATAATGGGAATATGAAATTGCAAATATCGAAGCCGATCCTGATTCTGATAGCTGAATGCGTATGGACTATTTCCTAATCATGATTTTGTAGTCCAGGTTTGCTCACTGCGTTTTTTATCACCGTAAATCGGAAACGTACAGACGCCAGCACATCAAACTACCCGAAACTGTCAAATTTTCCCAAACAACTTTGAACCTTATGCTATAGTGATAAAGTTGAAAATCTAATGAATAAATTTGACAGATTGTAGTAGGTTGATGTGCTGGCGTCTGTACCTTCCTACATCATACAATAAATTTTTCTTGCCGGATTTTCTGCGGGGTAATCGCGTAACACACTGTCAGTAGAAATGGATTTTTATTTTGACAGTTCAACAACATTTATTGCGTTATTTACGTTGTTGAGCAGACATATAGAGGTAGGAGGAACAGCGTGTAAAGTATTGTGTCTGGCGGGCAACTGCCCGATGATTCATGTCAGGCCGTTGTATCTGTGCTAGTTGCGCGGTAAACTCTGTTTGCGAGATGCAGGATTTTGCTTGACGTCAGTATGACGCGTAGTTCGTATGTGGCATTGTAGATACGGCTACAGACACATTTTTTGGACATTTGAAGCAATGGATTACCAATATACTTCAAAATTATTCAAATTGAGATTGACAGTATGTAACGCAATTAGGGTACTGAACCTTGTGTTAAATAACCTCAATATATTGAGAAGGAACTTATAACTACACACCATACAAAGCAATAACTCACCTGTAACATGAAGCTGAAAGCACACGTCGTGATGCCAACAAACAATAGATCTATGAATACCATCCCGTTGAAAACGTTATCCAGCTGTTGAGATAACCTGTCAACAAATAAAATACATGTTTTATTTATGTCCACCCCTATGTCGGCTTTGATGGTGAACAAGGGGTTAGAACGGGAAACAGTTTAGGTGGCAACAAAACATTTTTTGGGACAGGTGTATTTTGATGAAATATGAGTTTGGAAAACGGAGGGGGTTGTGGCTTATATTAGAAATCACGAGATCGAGATTTATGCGGGTAAAACCGCGGGGCGCAGCTAGTAATTTCTACAAAATTACGCAGATTTGAGCCAAACATATTTATGTATAAGTTTCGTATATTACCTAGGTACATGTAAAACTATAAAAACTAAACAAAAACATAAACAAAGCAGCTCTGCAAATACGAAATTATAACCCCAAAATAATTGAAATAAAAAATAAGTTCTAAATCTAAAACCCGACTACTGAAAAAACACGCTCAAAAAAGTATGAAAAACTAAAACCCGACTACTGAAAAGGATGAAACAAGAAAGTACCTTCCCGTGGTCGCATGCCGCTGTACTGACATACTTATAAGCTATGGCATGCGACCACGGGAAGGTATGTACTTTCTTGTTTCATCTTTTTCAGTACTCGAGTTTTAGTTTTTGAACTTATTTTTTAGAACACAATAAGAACCAGAAACTAGTTTCATTATAGATTAAAGTGGGCTCGCAAACATCCAAGCCACGGCGAAATTTTAATGATCCATGAAGAGAACTAAAAGAGGGACAAATTTTGCTCACACAAAATAAGAAAAAGTGGGATCACTTAAATTACATAAGCCGTTGGTCTCGCAGGGTGAGGGCATCCTTATAGCGGAAAAACTTCCGATAATGTTGGCACAAGACCAGAAAAAGTGGCAGCTATAATAGAGATTAATTATATGGGTTTGGCTGAAGTTGGAGTTGTCAGGAAAACTTTCATGTGGGCCAAAACTAATAAGTAGTCCTATCCAGATAAGGCTACTCGAAGTAGGAAAGAAACTCTTATCTTGTATAATATACAAGATAAGAGTTATACATAATGTCACCTATATAAATAAATACTTGCTTACTTAACTTATATTTTATGTTTTATTTAAATCTGTTATTTTTAACAGCTTTTTACTAAATGCATTTATGAAAGTACTTACAGTACTTATAAAAAAAAAACAACTTTTGAGTCTGTCTGTTTGTCTGTTTGTTCCGGCTAATCTCCGAAACGGCCGGACCGATTTCGGCGGGACTTTCACTGGCAGATAGCTGATGTTGTAACTTGCTACTTCTATTTTAGAAAAAGAAATAATATCAGAAGGTATTAACAAAACATGTTACTTATGTAACTGGTAAAGCTGCATGTGTAGCGATTCGAAGAACGAAGTCAAGATAATTATAATAAATTAATAAATCCACACTTAAAGGAGTTCTCTAAACAACGTGGAACTCAGGCAGTTGACCTACGGTATGGTTACTCATTGAATTATGATCAAAACTCATTAATTCAAATTAGGCTGAGAATTGGCACTTTTGAAACGTCAGTCCCCCAAAACGTCCGCTCTTCACCACTTCTTAGTGTTTTAGCTGGGAAGAAGAAGTGGTGCAACAAACTCCCCAGCAGCACAGGTGTCTTTTCAGTTAGAAAATCTTGATCCTATATTATATCAGTGGGTATGCAAAGTAATTAACATTACGAAAACATAAAGAACATTAAATTAAATTATATGTCAGCTTGCCACACCAATATAACAATAAATAAGTACAATTAAAGCTATACTAAAGCAAAAATAATGATAGTAGCTCAACTGTCACTAATGACACATAATTACTGTTTCTATTGTTACTGATCTTTAGGAGATTTCACGGCATCGGAGCGGTACTCGCGCCCTACTAACCTTAGCAATTTCTGATGTCTTTTCACAAACGATTCTATGCTGGGACCTTCATTATCACTAGTATCTACATCATTTTTTCTTTCTGGATTCTGTTCTGACTTCACCTCAGCTAGATCATGTCTTAGCATTAAAAATTCTATTCCCAGTAGCGCACAAGACATTGTCATTATCAATGCGGCACCCATATACACAGCGACAAGGAGGGAAACTGAAAGATATAGGAAAAGATATACCTTTATTTTTTGTTCCCGGATGGAAATCCTCATGGATGTCCTCCGCCCTGGGGGAGCGGAGGGGTCTTTCAAACTGTCACTAACTAAAAACCACCCCGGTGTTCCATCTCATACCTACGCCGGGGCTTGCGGGACCGTACGATCCATCCGCAATCCCCGACTGGTGCCATGCCCATACTTTGTGCCCGTCACTGCAGACCTCCTCAGGTCGGGGGGGTGAGAGAGGTGTTTAACTCCCTCCGCGACGTCAAAGAGGGACGTGCGTGGAACACTACGCTCACCTCGACGGATGTCCCCGAGTCCGTCGCCCCTGGACCCATTTATGCGCCTGAAGCGGGCCAGGTGAGTGGACGAGGTATCCCTCTCCCTTTCCGCAGCCTTCTTTTGCGAGTTGGATGTTTCGAAGAAGGAAACCACCGCGTCCCAGGACTCTTCGCTGCCGACCATCGAGTCTACTACGGCCGGCAGTGACCTGTCGCCGACAGGTCACTGCCTACTCCTGAGATGAGGGCACGGCGCGGCTCCTCCAGCGGCACACTCTGCCAGCGTATGTCGCGCCGTGTTCTCCCGGCAGTCGACGCAGTGTTGACACCGGGCGTCCGGCTCCCTGTTTATGCGACTCAGGTACTTCCCGAAGCAACCATGCCCCGAGAGCAACTGCGTCACGCGAAACAACAGGGAGCCGTGCCTCCTCCCGAGCCAGCGCTCGAGTACCGGCCGCACCGCCTTGATGAGGCGGTCCTGTCCTGCCATTCCGCCCTAGGTTATACCCGGGTCAGGCAAAAAGTTATTGGGTTTGTACATTAGGTATTTCTTTCTTTGTAGAATATAATACTCTGTAAATAGTACTCCATAAAAATTACAGATATAAATGTAGAAATTATACAAAGGGTGTTTTAAAGACAACATTTGGATGGATTAAAAAGGGGAAGGAGAGACAATACTCTAGTTTATAACAATAAACTTTTGAGTCGCACAAGTAAAAAAAAATTAAGCGAGTGAGTGAAAGAGTAGTGCGTAGTATGAATATGTTAGTTTGTATGTAGTAATGTATTTTACACTTGAAAAAAGGAGGAGGTTCAATTTTTTTTTTACGTATATTCGGGCATAACTCTCTCATAGACGAATTTGCGAAATTCTTTTTTTAATGGATAAGGTATGCCTCAGGGGTGGTCACATTTAAATAAATATTATTAACTTTGCTTGGATAGCTTTTAAATTAGCTTCATTAATACGTTTTTTTCCCATTTAGTTTATATTGATGATGTTTTGATAACTTCCTGTCACTAATATTTACATGAATATATTATTATATTATATTATTATATTATTATATTATTGTATTATATGAATTTTTGTGGAGTATATACAACAACCATGTGAAAAATAAAAACTTTTTTACAAAAAAAAAAAAAAACAACTGACTTCCAAATAAAAAACACTAAAAACTGAAACATAACTTTAATTTCGGAAGTCGTTGTAAAAAAACGAAAATGCGGAACCAACGACGACACGGACGACATTAAAGTTGTTTTTCAATTTATAGTGTTTGTTTTGGAAGTAGGTTGATTTTATAAAAACGGTAAACTTCAATAGGTAATTGATTTGTACCAGCGTTTGTTTTTTTTTTGTGTATTTATTTGTGTTGTTGTTTTTTTTTTGTTTGTGTTTATTTGCTTCAGTCTTCAAGACACAAAGATTCCAAAATTACAAAACTTAGTGACTCACGCTTCTACGTACAAACAGTTAGTTTAGAAAAGTAATAAGTAACATTTCATAAAACTAAACTTCATTCACCATTTCAACTTACTAGAATACAACTGGAAAATATATACTAGGATATAAATTGTCCAATTCCTAGTTGTGTTTAATGGATAGCACGAAACAAAAGGTAGAAGGAGCTCGCCGTCCTGTTTTAATATAAATCTCCGAAACAAAGTTTCAAATAACGGTGTTAGCAAGTATCCCATCGAGCCGCACACAGTTGCCCAGAAGCTGGCTGGAAATATTAATGCATTGAAACTGGTTTAAAAAAAATATATATGAGGTGTTTTTTTTTTATTTCCCCTATCTCTAGGGTATGAATGAATATCAAAGAATCAACTGGCATATAAATTATTTTTCAATCATCATTTTTTTGTTTTCATTTTTCATACAAAATAATTTGACAAAGTCACGATTATATAAATTAATGTAAAACACCCTTACGCGAAATACGACTACGTCGCATTTTCTTAGCTCTAAATATGATTGGCTTGAATGAAAATGAATTACTCGTATTTTTCAATGAAACTTAGATACAGTACCCGGCGATAAATATTGCACATCGACCTATTCGATCCTATCGATTTTATTCATAGAATAAAAATAATTATCAAAAGAAGCAAATCATAATTGTTTTAACAGCTCCTAATAGATACCGGACTGTTTGTATTTCGTGCGACAGAGATAACGCTCTACGAAATCGAAATTAGCCGATTGTCTCTTTCCAAAGGTCGATGTGCAATATTTATCGCCGGGTACTGTACATGATATCTTCGAAAATATGCATTTTTGGACCACATATTTTAGGACTTTTTGTATCATGTATCACTCTAGGGTTATATTCTTTAGGTAAAACCTAAAGAATATAACCCTAGAGTTATGGGGTATAAAAAAACACGTTGTCTTATATTAAGGAACGTACAGACGCCAGCACATCAAGGTTTTCTTTGGTCTTCCACTACTCTTATAGCCATATACTTCTCATTTCTTATGCTATCCATTCGTTCGTAACACCACACATCCCTCTTAGCGTTCTCATCTCAGCTGTATGCAATCGCCTTTCATTCAGGCCTTTTGTGACCCAAATTCTGATCCATACAAGACAGACAATTCTGAATGATCATTTTGTATAAAGTTAGTAAAAGAATCACCTCTGTTAATGAAATTAAGTCGCCAAAGAAGTCTATCCTTCTCTTTTTTCTGTCTCATGGTAAACTTCAACCTCCATTGAGAACCAAGTTCTTTTATCAATGCAGATACTTGCCTTGTCTTTGGTATCAAAACTATGCATTTTAAGATGGCTGAAAAAAAAAATTATTTTGTGAAACGCTGAATAAAAAAAAAACATTTTTAAATAGTAAGTAAAATAATAAAAAATAATAATAAGTTGGTACAACATAACTTAGCCATTCATAAAAAAAAAACATCGTTAGTATAACAATGGACGTTTCAAAAATATTAAACAATACGCTATTATTTTAATTGTTGTAATCAAATGAATGAAAATAGGCTTTCATTCAACTTTGTGTAGAAGATGAAGTCATGAAAAAAATAAGTACCTAAAGGGGAAGAAATAGGGGCACCAGGGTAGCCGGCGAAATACGTATTTTGCAATTTGCAGGGCAGGCCTTATTAATTGATATTTCATGAAATAGTTGAATTCATTGAATAATCTACTATATAAAAATAAGTCGGGTTTTCCTTCCTGACGCTATAACTCCAGAACGCACGAACCGATTTCCACGGTTTTGCATTCGTTGGAAAGGTCTCGGGCTCCGTGAGGTTTATAGCAAAGAAAATTCAGGAAAAATTTCAACAGAAAAGCGGGACCACGCGAGCGGAGCCGCGGGCGACCGCTAGTATTTAATAAATTATGGACTTAGAGGGTCGTGGTTGATTTTAATGGTTATAATTTTGTAAATACACACTGGTTACTGTCGTGAATCATATTTAAAAAAAAATCAAAGTCATTTATTGAAACCAGCCTGAGAATCAGCACTTTTCGAACGTCAAAATTACAAAAGACAGTCTCTCAAAACGCCTACCCTCAAAACTTCGTAGTGCTTTTGCTGGGAAGAAGTGGCGCAACAAACTCCCCAGCAGCATAGCGGTCTGCTCAGTAAAAAACAAACTTGCTTCTATACAATAGTAGGTTGGCAAAGTAGTCAATATTACGAGACACCGAACATTAAATTAAATTACCTACATACATATTTGCCATATGTGCATATACATTTAAGGCGGCGCATGAGTCGTTGTTCGGAATGTTACCACGTCATATTTCAAGTTTGTATCACCTTTTTGTAATGCATATTTATTTTATTTCTTATTTTTATTGTTATTTATATCTAATTGTGACGTCATTACGTCAACGCCGACTGTTGCTAAAAACCAGCGCTTGGGCTCTGTCTTGTATAGGGTCTTAACATTATGCTGAGCGATGACCGTTTTGTGTGGATTTAACGCATGTTTTTACAATTTAACCCCAACTTGTTATTTTTTTTGTGTTTGTGTTCTTCTTATGCGTCGTGTTTACCGCAATTAAACGTATTTTCTTTCTTTCTTTCTATGCCACATTTAACACACAACCTGACACTGACCTGCAAATTACAAAAAACGTAAGAAAATTTTAATTTCGCGGCCTACAGTCCCATAATACATACCATGGATACTAATCAAAATAGAAGGCATCAACTGAGCAAATTGCGTCATATCTTGTCCTGTCAACAGTTCGGGCAAGTTTAGAATCAACGCCAAGCTATGGATGAAGACAGTTCCAATTATGTAGGAGAAACGCCAGTATTTCTTGAGGAATGGCTGATCGTCTTCTAAATACCTGTTAGTAAGAAATTTAAAGTCAAAGAGGTAATTCTACCGACTTTCGCATTAAAGCTTCAAAAGACCGTAAGTCCAACCAATTTATTCTGTAAATATCTCACTGAGAGAAGTGAGCTGTCTTAGCAATACCTGCCTAGCCTTTTCCCAACTATGTTGGGGTCAGCTTCCAGTCTAAACGGATGCAGCTGAATACCAGTATTATACACGGAGCGACTGCCTGTCTGACCTCTACAACCCAGTTACTGGGTAAAATGACACCTTGGCTTTAAACTACCGTTGGCCGTAACAACTGTCAAAGATCTTCGAGTGACAGCCGAGACCAATGCCTTAACGTGTTTTCCGAGGCACGGAGGGGTCTCTTTGTAATGAATGGTCATACAAACCAACCGCAGCAAGCGTAGCTTAACCTTATATCGGACTGTGCGGCTGTTATAATTTAGCTACTAGCCCGTGTTCAAAATCAACATCTAAAATTAAATACAGTAGGTATATAGGTAAGATTTTCTTTTGTCAAAATAGGTATCGACCTGATATTAAAAATCTTCAAAAAATTAAGACTGGTTTGTAACGTTTTTGCGAAATCTTCAGGGAAGTCTTTGAGAGCCTCCATCTTTTAAGGTTAGATGATCGAGTGTTGTTGCGAAACTGACGTATTTTTCCCTAGAGATTCCGTTTGTTTGCTTCGAAATCAAATTATTAGATAGATTCGATGATTTGTGTTATTGCTTTTAGAGTTCCTTGTGAAATCTTTTTAGATAGGTACTGATTTAAAAAACTTATTTTATAATGTAAGGTTGGATTCTTTTTGATAACTACTTTCCTAATAGAAGATTAAAAACAACGACACACTGAAACACGTCTATTTATAATTGACCATGACCTACTACTTAGCACTGCTGAGACAAAGGCCTCCTCTCTGTAAAAGGAAGTGGGCCGTAATCTACCCCGCGGGTCCAGTGCGGGTTGGTCACTAATACATTTTAGTACAATCTTCGTTTTAAAGTTTAAGCATGGGTACTTATTACCAAGTGACCCGAGTTTCCTGAGTACTAAGTGATACTAACATAGTTAGTAAGTTTTATTAACTAACAAAATTGTTACTATATTATTATGTATACTTAGGTTATGGTATGTATTGGTCTTTGTTACTTGAAAATAAATGGTTTATTATTATCCTCCTTTATTAAAATACATAGGTACATATAAATTATATTTTTAAATATTAGAATATGAAAAATATAAAACATTTAAAAATATAAAAAATAGTAGCCACCGGTATCGGGAACAGGGTCCAAGCTGCCGGCGGTCAGGGCTCCAGAGAGAGGAACCTCCTACCAATGCGGGCCGTGTCCAGAACACATTATTATTATTATGCTAAAAATAAATTAACTTCATAATCATTTAAATTAGTCATTGGCTAAAATATTCTAAACAAACTAAACCCTCAACATCCGTAGAGAACCAAGGTAACCGACATAGCCCGAAGAATTGCCGAACTTAAGCGGTTGTGGGCAGGGCACATTGCTCGCAGAACAGATGGCCGATGGGGCCGAAAGGTTCTGGAGTGGCCACCGTGTAGCGGGAGACGTAACGTTGCACTAGCTCAAGGTCCTACAAGGTGGGCTGATAAACTGGTGAAGGTTGCAGGAGTCCACAGGATGCGAGAAGCACAGAATTGGTCGAAGTGACGGTACTTGGGGGAGGCCTATGTCCGGCAGTGGACGTCTTTCGGCTGAAATTATGATAACGAGGATGATTACTAAACCCTGCTAATGTAATGATCTGGGGGCTTAAAAGACCACTTTGGCAGAATCATAAAAGGATAACATTATGAATCATAATATGGCGAAGACAGTCCGTGTTTTTATTTTTTTCGCTGCACTACCTAAGTATAATCAAAGAGATTGGGATTGGATTTGGATTGGATTGATTGGTATTTTAGCACAGACAAAAAAAATAACTGAAAAATCCTTCACCAATGGGATTTGATACGATTCAGTAAACAGTTAACTATCCATTATGATTCATAATGTTATCCTTTTATTATTTTGCCAGTGGCCTTTTTGGGCCCCCTGGCTAAATTACGAGAGTCACCGAGAGAGACTTTAGAGTTTTGACATTCAAGAAGAAAGAAGATAAAAAGGTGAGTTAATCAAAAACTTGCGGAACCAATAATAAATTTTAATGGCTAACTCACGTACACATTCGCTTATAATGATTTCAAGAAAAATTTGCACCATATAATTTTAGTAGCCCACTGGGTGAACATTACTTTCTATTACCTTCGTGTCCTAGCCATATTATTTGTGCTGAAAGTGTAATCTGCGGAATTACGTATAAACACTAGAGTATGAAGGTTTAATGTACATTTATTTTGTGTTTTTGCACTGAACTCTAATGAAAGTAAACGGCGGGTTTGTAATTATTGTTTGTTTCATCAAATTGAAGGGTGAATCAATGTTTTGTTTTTCCTTTGTTTGTTTTTTTTTCCTTTGTTTGTTTTTATGTAATATTTATAACGAAAATATTTGATTTTTTTATGTTTCTAGGGTTCCGTACCCAAAGGGCAAAAACGGGACCCTATTACTAAGACTCCACTGTCCGTCTGTCCGTCTGTCTCATGAACCGTGATAGCTAGACAGTTGAAATTTTCACAGATGATGTATTTCTGTTGTCGCTATAACAAATACTTAAAACAGAATAAAATAAATATTTAAGGGGGCTCCCATACAACAAACGTATTTTTTTCGGCGTTTTGCCTTGTGGTACGGAACCCTTCCTGTGCGATTCCGACTCGCACTTGGCCAGTTTTTTATTACGTTTTCACGATGAAACAGTTAAACGAAAAATGGATGAAACGGTTAAATTTTGATGAAATTTGGCACATGGGTAGACCTAGATTAGGTTATAGAATACTTTTTATCCTCATATTCCCAAAAGATCGCGACTTAAGGCTCCCACAAACAGGCGCAACGCGCGACGCGAATCGCACGCGACACAAAGGCACCGTTCGTTGCGCGACTTGCGGTGCCTTTGTGTCGCACGCGATTTTATCGCGTGTCGCGCCTGTTTGAAGGAGCCTTTATGCGGGTGAAACCGCGGGCCGCTGCTAAACTATCAAGAAGATTGACCCGAACTTTTATTTTTTGTTTTAGATGTTTAGTGCGTTTACAAAATATACACAAATTGCTCATATTAGGCTCTAAGAATGTTTGTTTCAGATGGCATGCTCAGACCCGTAGCAAATAAAGTCCATTTCCAAAAAAATCCATACTAATATTATAAATGCGAAAGTTTGTCTGTCTGTCTGTTACCTCTTCACGCTTAAAGAACTGATTCAGTTGAAATTTAGTATAGTCCTATATATCCTATGTCCTTTCCCGGGACTCAAACTATCTAGTTTGAGTCCCGGAAAAGGACATAGGATAGTTTTTATCCCGATATTCCCACGAGATCGACACTAATGCGGGTTAAACCGTGGAGCGCTACTAGTAAAATATAAAATGTTTCAACCATTTTAATTCAGCTAACAGCAGGAAAAAATAGCTTTTATTTCCAATGGATTTGAACGAAGAGCCCCGAACATGACAAACGGCACCAATGTATTTACGATACAAAATGTATGATTCCAGATCAATTGTTGTTGAAATATTGTGGAGAATCCGCTATTGGCACTGGCAAATGCTCTCTTTGAGGCATTTCCAGGACTTTTGAACTTGACTTTCATTTTGTTTCGGCAAATTGCTTTTATATTGCTTAGGCTTTAATGTTTTAAAGGGTTATAGGATTGGGATATTGAACAGGGAGAAAAATTATTATTTCCTAATTCTGGAGATTTAAAACAGCGCTGTTCAGAAGCTATAGGTATTGATTGATTTCGCTGTGTATAAAAGATGAACCTAAAATTACTTTGACATTTACACGACTTAGATAACAAATCATACATTTGCTCAGCTTTTTCCCAACTATGACGGGGTCGGCTTCCAGTCTAACCCGACGCAGCAGAATACCAGTATTTTACATGATGAGAATGCCATTCTGACCTCTACAACGCATTGGGTAATAAATACGATACCCCTTGGTAAGACTAGTTGGCAGACTTTAAAGTGATAGTTGATGGTTGTAAACTCGACTATTTGCAGCTGACCACTAACTATCTATTACGGCCCTAGGTGAATATTAGAAAGAAAGAAAGATAAAGTATTTAGTGCAACTCGTACAGGAAGATCACAAACTAAACTAAACACTGTAAAATAATAATACTAGTTGTATAAAAAAAAACAGCATGTGTGCAATTCACACGTGGTAGAAGTGAAACCTTCAAAAACACTGTATAATGCTTCTTATCTCATTTTCTCCCACGTTAAATCTTATGAATTTACATGTCTCTAAGAAGAGACGTAAAAACTGTCGCTTTTTCGTTTCTTAAACTTTCAAATCACAACGATGCTAAAGAACATCCATCCATCCATCTATCTGATTCTGATTCTGATCCATCCATCCATCCATCCATCCATCCATCTGTATAATGCTTCCTATCTCATTTTCTCCCAAGTTCAATCTTTTATGTCTCTTTTTACTGTCGCTTTTTCGTTTTATAAACTTTCAAATCACAATGATGCTAAAGAAGTTTTCACTTCAAAAGTAACAAAAGGAAAATGAAACAGAAAGTCTTATACGAGGCCAAAAGGCTCATATCTCAGCATGATGCTACGATATATAAAAATAAATGTCGCAGCGCAGGTATTGTATTCTCTAATTAGCCAGATTCAGGCAGTTCTGAACATTAGGTACCGGACTCTGGGCTACCACTGTCGCTAAAATGGTCGCTGCGACCAATGATTTACTGTTTATGTTAGCGTGCATCATCCCACTGCTGGGAAAACGCCTCTCTCTCATAAGTTCGAAAAATTTGTCTGCCCAACACGTAAACACTTTATCATAGTTGTGTGTGTATTTATTACTTTAATAACGTTATAATAATTATTAACATTCTACTGATATTTATTTTAGAAGTATGTATGTTTATTTGTATTGTGTAATACTTGTTTAGTTTCATTAAGTGAATTGTTTTTAGATTTTATGTAATATTTTTTTTTGTCTCCTTTACTCTTTCACACGCTGTCTATATCTCTCTATTTATTGTCCTATCGCAGGTATGCTGGAAGAGATTTCTTATAAAATAAGCAACACCTATTTTTCTGTTCTGTTTTTTTCCTTGTCTGGTTATACATATATGTTTGTACATAAATGGTAAAAAAATAAGTAAATAACGCTTGTTTTCTTGTGAATATTGTGTGCCTTAACCTGGGTCAAAAAAACTTATTTTCTTTATTCCTAAATAATTTACACAAAGTAAAGCGCCTGTCTGTGTTCGAACCTACGACCTACAGTAAGTCGTAAGTCACGGTAATTACCACTGGACCACCACTTCTTTAACTTACTTTTTGACGTGACAACGTCTAATAAATCGATGAAGCTGGCTGCACACACGAAAAAACATGACTCATGTAGCGTTACCTCGCGGCCTTGCTCTGTAGCGTTGTAGCGTTCCACGGCGGCTTGAAGTGCAAGCGAGAGCGTGGAACGAGCGATGAGAGACAGATGATGTCGAACGCTGCCGAATCGGCATCCGCGTTCGGCAATTTCATTAATGTTTTGTAATGACGTTGTCACGTTAAACTATCGTCAGTAAACCGACTTTACAGACAACCGATTTTTATTTTGTACGCAAAATACGCGCATTGACGTGGAGTTGCGGACAACAGCCCATTTTACCTATTACCTACTTTTTTAAGATATTAGGAAACCAAGGGCAGACCAGTGACTACACTTTCCATAGTACCTAACTTAATGAGAATAAATTTTCGTCCACCAAGCTGATGGCTTATTTAAATGGCAGTGAGTTTCTTGCTACAAAATTCATTACGAATAATATTCATTTATTTATGTGCACAGTCCAAAAGCAATTCATCTTCTCGAATTTAACACCTATTCTTCAGAAATTCGCTCCTAAAATACGAGTAATTTATTGGGTCCGGGGTAACGTTACCGAAATCTATTGTGAAAATAATGGCTCCTGAGTACGGGACCCTACCTCGATGTCCGCTTGGATTAGTTAAACAAACAACAAAGCTGGTCTCTGATTCGACGTTGTAGAGACGCCAACACATCAAGCTACCCGAAACTGTCAAATTTTCCCGATCAAATTTGAAGCTTATTCTTTAGCGATAAAATGGAAAATCTATTAAAGTTTGACAGAATGTAGTAGCTTGATGTGCTGGCGTCTGTACGTAAGTTTTGGTCTGGCAATGGTACGAGTATATTGTAATTATTAATAATATGTTGTGTGGTCAGTTGTATCATCTGACGCGATTTACGGATATCATCACCTGCCTAGCCTTTTCCCAACTATGTTGGGGTCGGCTTCCAGTCTAACTTGATGCAACTGATTACCAGTATTTTACATGGAGCGACTGCCTATGTGACCTCCACAACCTAGTTACTGGGCAATACGATACCCCTTAAGTAAGACTGGTTGTCAGATTTTCGAGCCTCTGACGACCCGTAACGACTGCCAAAGATCTACAAATGACGGCCGAGCGAGTTTAATGGATATAATCTTAAGAAATAGTGCTAACGGAGCGTCTTTCAGTTTAGTGTAGACATTTAGTTAAGTATTTTTCGTTTTGATTTTTTTTTTATTGCTGAATGGGGGGCCCATGAAGTCAAGAGCGCTCTTGACCTCGAACACGCCTGATAAATACTAATAATATTTTTGAAGTGAAAACTTTTTAAGGGCGTTGGGCATTTTTTGAGATAGGAAAAAACTATTGAACTCACGACACTGATACCGTAACCGACACCGCGCTACATTCGGACGTGTTCGGCTGTCCTCGGGATGTACTCGGTTTAAGGCCTGTATTAATGCCGATAACCTTGAGCATTTGGGCGGAGCTAACGACCCCTTCTCCGCGCCACTCCGCTACCCGCATGTAACAGAAAATGTGCGGTTGTGTGCGCCGCCACCACGGTTTGCCTCGCCTAGTCTCGTCACAGAGTATCGAAATCACAGAAGGTCAAGTCATCGTGAAAGTTAAATAATTATGTGTACCACATATACAGGGTGTCCCAGAACTCAACGTCAAGCCGAAACGGGGTGACAGGATTGATCATAACCATCACGAGAAAAATATAAAAAAAATCTATCCCATGCAGTTTGAAAATTATGGGCATTTTAAGAAAAACCTAGAAATTTGATCAAACTGTACCATTTTTCGGTTATTGTGGTTATTCTTTTTTATTTTTGTTCAATTAAACTTTGGAAACGTAATCCTAAATAACATTTCTAGAATCCCAATAAAAAATAATGACACGATTGCCTCAAGTTTCCGAGAATTGAGACTATTCGTTAAACTACGAATTTAAAATTTTCAAGATTCGTCGACTTTGATTGGCCCTCCTTTAAAAAAAAATGTACTAGAGTGCCTTGGCAAGTGGTATTAAAAGTTGGCGCGTTTAATCAGAATTCTAAAATGGTACAATACTTGTTAGTTCCATACAATAAAAAAGAGTAAAAAAATTAAAACCTCAAGTAACCCGATTTTTGCTATCTCAGTTAAAATGTTTTTGATTCGCACAAGCTCTAGGTAGGTTCTTAATTTTAAGGCAAAATGATGAGAGAGATGGATAGTGGGTATGTTTGCCATGAGTGAGCGAGACAGATAGTGACGCCACTTTTATTAAAGTGAAAAAAGTGAAAAAAAGTTAGTAAAATAATAAAAAATCTTGATCTAGTTTAATTTAGGTTTGTTGGAATAAAAGTCAGATAGAGAAATAACATTTTTATTACAATAAATAAGCCAAAAAAGAAAAAAAAAATAGAAAAAAGAAAAAAAAAAGGAAAAAGAAAAAAGAAAGGATAAAAGTTGGTGCATTTAATCAGAATTCTAAAAAGAATTCTGATTAAATGCACCAACTTTTAATGCCACTTGCCAAGGCACTCTAGTACATTTTTTTTAAAGGAGGGCCTATCAAAGTCGACGAATCTTGAAAATTTTAAATTCGTAGTTTAACGAATAGTCTCAATTCTCGGAAACTTGAGGCAATTGTGTCATTATTTTTTATTGGGATTCTAGAAATGTTATTTAGGATTACGTTTCCAAAGTTCAAATGAACAAAAATAAAAAAGAATAACCACAATAACCGAAAAATGTTACAGTTTGATCAAAATTCTAGGTTTTTCTTAAAATGCCCATAATTTTCAAACTGCATGGGATAGATTTTTTTTCAGATTTTTCTCGTGATGGTTATGATCAATCCTGTCACCCCGTTTCGGCTTGACGCTGAGTTCTGGGACACCCTGTATTTACAATGGTCCAGTTTTGGTTTTATTTAGGTATTATCTATTGATATGGATGTACTTTTCGGGCTATGGTTACGAATAAAATTGTTAAAAGCTTTCGAGGCCGTGAGTAGAAGCTATACCCTTAATATAAATCAGCCTGGCTTGCCATGTGGTAAACAACTTAATGTATCTTTTTAACTAAAATTAATGGCTAAATGTGCTGCTAAGCGCAAAACTCAAGAATGGCTGGACCAATTCGGTTTTTTTTTAAATATTCGTTGAAGTCTTAGGAAGGTTTCTATGAAGAGAAGAAGGGTAGGTAGGCATGTACGTAGATAGGTAGGTAGGTATGTAGGGTAGGTAGGTAGGTAGGGTAGGTAGGTAGTTAGGGTAAGGCAGATAGGAAGGTAGGGTAGATAGGTAGGCAGGTAAAGTAGGTAGGTAGGTATAGGTAGTATAATTATCACTAGTGTATGTCATATTATTTGTTATATTTTTTATAAACAAATATATTATAACAAAAATTCAGCTGAATAATCTTCAAGTTCTTCGACAGACCTTACAAGATGCTTGTGAGTCACCATGTCATCCAATAGAGACCGTAGTTTTTGAATGCCCAAATCATCTTGTTCCTAAAATGAATGCAGTTATACATATATTTACAAGTAAAACAAAAATATAGGTTCATAATTTGTAAAAAAAAATACATTCACATCCAAATCAACAGAATTACCTTCAACTTCTCTGGTAGAACTAATTGATTCACTACGTATAGGTAATGATTTTTTTATTTGATTTAATTAGTTGAATAATATTATTGACCCACTTTAGCCCACATGGATAGTAATGATAGTGATAATTATAATAAAAAACATGACTACCAATTTGTTTTTCTAATTTTATGTAGTCTGTGCCACCCGCGGTCTGCGATAGGCTGATTTAATTGATTGATTGATGTCACCCGCGACGATAGAAGTCGAGTAAAAAGTATTCGACTTTCGATCTGCCATAGAGAGATTTGATCCTTATGATTGACCCTATCGATTGATGCCATAAAAGTACAGGGTATTATTTTTTCGGATTTTAGGCGGTTCGATTCCCGAGAGCGGCAAGCGAATTTTCGAACATCTTTGATTGCAGATTTGTTTTTTTTTTAATGAAGGGATTTTCCTTTGAGTAAAATTTGCTATCTCCAGTGTTTAGAGTACTTGCCCTCTAGGTGAGGTTAAAAAAATCCAGCCTGTATATACATATATATTATTGAACTACTACTTTTTACTATTGTATGACATTATTATTTTTAATTCCTTATTTTGTTGACTGATCTGTATTTACGATAATTTTATTTTCAATGACATTGTACAGACGCCAGCACATCAAGTTACTACAATCTGTCAGATTTCTTTAATAGATTTTCAAGTTTATCACTAAAGCATAAGGTTCAAAGTTGATTGCGAAAATTTGACAGTTTCGGGTAGGTTGATGTGCTTGGCGTCCGTACTTTATTGAATAGTGAAATTAACAGTTAACATTCTTGTTTTATATTTGCACACCTTATATGGTTATTAACAGTGTACCATTTGACCTTTTTTAACATCCACTGAACCTGTTTTATGCAAATAAATGATTTGATTTGATTTTTTTATTTGAAAATAATTACGCCGGTAATCAATAAATTGACAAATTATTAGCAAGTACGTAACCTATAATCATAATTAATACCTACTTTAGGAGCATTTTCAGTTTTGTGTCACAATATGTCACAAATAATCGCAACGCATCAGAATAATAGACTTTACTTAGGCACCGAAAAGTAAAATTTATAATATTGGCTGAATCATTTCGTGGACGTGGACCTTCTGTGATCATTCACTACGACTTTCGTTTGAATGAGGTAGGTATTTTATAAACAGTACCTATGTACACAGAGTAATGGACAGCGCATAAGTTTCATAAAACCCCGCTTGGGTAGGTACACTTTTTGTTTTTGCAGTAATATTTTACGATTTTATTTCGTAGTGCGGAGTTCTCGCAACGCGACATACGTCCACCTAGCAACACGATGCGCCCCGCACTAAATTTATGGACGAGTGCGGGGGTGATGTAGACGCAGTCCTTTATCAGAGGCCTTTTTAATTTATTATCATAAAAATAATACATATTTTAAAAAAGTAACAAAACCAAATTATTCTCCTTTGTATTGCGAAGATGTAGATATATTTTTTTACACTCTTTTGATAAAAAATGAAGGAGTAAAACGGTTTCATCTCAATGATTTGGAGGTGATTTGGTGATTTTTTTTTAAATTAAGTGATACCGGTAGAAAAATTATGGCTAAACCAAATTACGTATTATATCATGAAGATTACTAAGGATTTTTTTCAGATGTAATTTCTCTGTAAATGCCGACAAAAAATGGCTTCATCTGCATGCTTTTTTCAAGCTTTTTTCGAGAGAGCGGCCTTAAATGTATATCTGATATGTCAGTGAGTGAGTATTCTGTTTGTGTTTTGTTTACTAGACGATTAAAAAATACACACGTAATTGTTTAAGTTTTCACTTCTGTCGGCACTCCTGGAGTACCATTGTTTTTTTTTTTTTCAAATAGTCTGTTGCGGACACCAATGAAATATTCAGACGAGATATTCTTTTTCTATGTTGATAATCAACCTAGGCTAGTAAATTATAAATATGATAAATGAAACAAAATGATGAGCAAATAAATCTCATTAACTGGCGAAATTCAAGGTTGAGTTTCATTGGCACCCTTAAATAGAATACCTTTGAGTTTAATTACCTGTCATTAACGAAATTAATAGCGAATCAAAACAATTAACCGAGTATCCAAAGTTTAGACGGAAACGGTGAACTTTCCATTTATTCAAAAACTTTTCAAAGTTATTATTGACATTTTCTCATCACGGACACAAAATGGCGCTGGGAAAACAATGGCTGAATTTCGCATCAATGGCGAAATGGTACGGAATTATGGTTCATAAGTCTTCGCGGCTTATAAAGCAGTCTTTTGTATTGAAAATAATTTGAATGAAATAAAATCCGACTCCAAAAAGAATAATGTTCTGATTCGAATGTATGATGATACCCGTGTGGTTTATGATACCTGTTTCGTTTATATTATATTTTTAGAGTTACGTACCTCAAAAGGAAAAACGGAATCCTTATATGATAACTTTGTTGTCCGTCTGTCGAGACCCTTTTTCTCAGGAACGCGTTTGAGTTACCAAGTTGAAATTAATATCAAATACTGAGGACTGCAATCCCTTGAAACAGTGAAAAATTAATCTTCTAAGTCGAGACAATCATAAGATACGGGTGTTTATGTTCCGTTTATGCCGCATCTTTTGACACTCGCAAGGGAATCAAAACCTATAGGGTACTTCCCGTTGACCTAGAATCATGAAATTTGGCAAGAAGCAATTTTAAGTAGCACAAGTAGGTAAAGGAAAAAATCGTAAAACCGTAAAATTGTAGTTACACACCTACACATTTGTACGAAACCCTCGGTGCGCGAGTCCGGCTCACACTTGACCGGTTTTTTTTTATATCGGTAACTGAGCTAATACAATTCTATAAACGAAAGCATTCCATATTTTTTATAATTGAATTTTTAAAAACTACTTCGTTTAATACGTAGTAGCTACACTATGTGGTAAAAAAAGGTTTAAAACCGGGCTGATTGACACTTGAGCTTCTTTGAAATAAAAAGAAAAACCTATTTATGATTTTTTTTTTCATCCTTCGTCATTGTCTTGTGCCCTGGGCCTGGCCCTCCCAGGCCTTCGCCCTCGCGAAAAGGCCTGGCCTTATACCCGGATTACATGAGGCTAGTTTTTAAAGCTAGTATAGCAAAATAGTGCTGGTATGTTAGTCTGACTTCGGGTATGAGGATAGTTCTGAGAGAGAGTGTACACAGTGTCTGCGCACACAATTGTGCACTTTAATATCTAAAGAAAGAAAGAAAAAGAGAAAAAGTATAATAAAAAAAGATTGGCAACATATGCAAAAATTGACAATTGCAAAATTGGCATTTTTTTTGCCTTTTTTTTGTCTATTACCTATTATATCTCTCGCAATGAAGGCTAGTCTCTGTTGAGATTGGCCGCCATGGCCGAAATAAGGTCTGTAGGACTATTAGTTCTGTGTTCACTATGACATTATTAGCTGTAGAACCGATAAGCATTGGGGTTGTAGGAATAGTTGTTGCACGAAATAACACGAACACCGGCGAGTTTTTACGAGAAGTTTATTTGCAGCTTTGGCGTAACATATATAGTTTAAATTACAGCACACAGATAGTAGAAGATATGAAGGATGAGTAGCAAAGTAATGAAGTATTTAAAGGTAACAGAGAGAATAGAATTAAGACAAGATAAGCAAGCGTGAGCGGTTAGGCGCGAGGTAAAATCGAGCGTGCATTCGCCGTCGTAGCAGGTGAAGCACTGGCGGCCGTGACCGAGCGATAGCGGTTCCACCGTCTCAGGCCACGGCGACGGGTGCGCGGACGCAGGGCGGCGAGGCGCACAGTCAACACGCCGCGCCAGGGTGCACCTTCTTCATACGACCATTTAATGTGCGTCGCCACAGTACTCCCCCGCTGAGACCGCTACTGCGGGCGATAATAGTCAGGGAAGCGCACACGTCGTCCACTTCTCGTCCTCTTCTCTGCTTCTACTCTGGTCCTTGACGTTCCAGTAGGCGACTCAGATGCTGTCGGCGAAGAAGTGAGTTCGTCTTCTCGCGAGAGATATGCTGGTTTCAGCCGGTCCACGCTCACCGTCATCTCCTTCCCACGTACATCAATTTTGTAGTATTTTGGATGTTTTTCTATAACTCTGTAGGGTCCAGCATACGGAGGTTCCAGCGGTCTTCGGACGTAATCCTGCCGCAAGAATACATGGGAGGAACTATCGAGACTGCGAGGTATGTAGAAGGTACCTTTTCGATGCCATGATGCAGGCTTTGGAGTGAGCTTGTTCATGTGATTCCGTAGACGCGTTGCTAGATCAGTGACGTCAGCTGTACTGTGGTCATCTGTGGGTGCAAGGAATTGGCCTGGTAATCGTAGTGGCTCGCCGTAGACCAGGTCTGCTGGTGACGCCTGGATGTCTGCTTTCCAGGCACTTCTGATGCCGAGAAGTACCAACGGAAGAACCTCTGTCCATTGCGTCGTTGCATGACACATGATGGCTGCCTTTAATTGCCTGTGCAGTCGCTCGACCATGCCGTTAGCTGCAGGATGATAGGCGGTCGTATGAAAGTGTTGTGCACCAACCATTGCAGTGATGGCTCTGAAGAGGTGAGACTCGAACTGCCGTCCACGGTCTGTTGTTATCTTCAGTGGACAGCCGAATCTGGCGATCCAGCCAGAGACGAGCGTGGCTGCACACGACTCTGCAGTGATGTCTCTGATGGGGTACGCCTCAGGCCATCGCGTGAATCTGTCGATGACAGTGAGGCAGTATCTGAAATCAGAAGAAATTGGTAACGGTCCGACAATGTCGAGATGGATATGGGCGAACCTGGATGAAGGAGGTAGGAATGAGGAAATTGGAGAAGAGGTATGTCGAGTTATTTTAGTGCCTTGGCATTTAAGGCATTTGCGAGACCACTCCCTACAGTGTTTTCGAATCCCTGGCCACACGTACCTCTGCGTGACCAGTCGTACTGTAGTTGTTCTTCCTGGGTGACTCAAATTATGAAGAGAGTCGAAGACTTGTTGTCGGAAATCTGGCGTTATATATGGACGTGGTGGCTGAGATGAAACGTCACAAAAGATTTCAATAGATGTTCCTGGTACATTGACTTTTTCCAGCTTGAGAGAAGATCCTTTTTCCAGCAGACTTTGTAGTTCTGGATCATCATCTTGAGATTTTGCCAGAGCGTGATAGTCAATGCCTTGAGTTACTTCCTCGATTCTTGACAAGGCATCTGCGACAACGTTCAGTTTTCCAGGTATATAGCGAATGTCGGTTGTGAATTGTGCCACAAATTCCAGATGTCTGAACTGCCTCGGCGAGTGTTTCTCATTGTTAGCTCTGAATGCATGTGTAAGTGGCTTATGGTCGGTTATGACGGAAAAATCACGGGCCTCGACCATATGCCGGAAATACCGAATTGCTTCGTACATAGCTAGTAATTCCCTATCGAATGGGCTATGTTTTTTCTGAGGTGGCGCCAGTTTTTTAGAGAAGAACGCTAAAGGTTCCCAATTGCCATTCTTCTTTTGCTGCAAAACCGCGCCGATCGCAACATCTGAAGCATCCGTAGCAATGCTTAGTTCAGCGTTTGGATCTGGGTGTGCTAGAAGCGTGTAGTTTGATAGCGACTTTTTACATTCTTCAAACGTATTTAATAATTCTTGAGTCATATGAACAGGATGTGAACCCTTGACGTTCGTACCTTCCAGTAGAGAATTTAGCGGTGCCTGACATTTTGCTGCTTCTGGTATGAAACGACGGTAGAAATTAAGCATTCCTAAGAACCTTCTTAACTCCTTGACAGTTTTCGGTATTGGATAGTCCATTATTGCTTGTACCTTCTTCTCCAAGGGTTGAGTACCAGATACGGAAATTTTGTATCCTAGGAAACTTAGTTCCGGTTTTCCCAGAACACACTTGGATGTGTTGATGAGAACGCCGTAATTTGCAAGACGCTGCAGAACTTGCCTTAGATGGTCCTTGTGATTTTCTTCTGAAGAAGAGAAGATTAAAATATCGTCGCAATATCCGTAAGTAAATTCTTCTAGACCGTGCAGAACTTCGTCTATGAATCTCTGAAATGTTTGGGCAGCATTCCTTAGACCAAACGTCATGAAATTAAATTCGAATAGCCCGAAAGGTGTCGTTATTGCAGTCTTCTTAATGTCTTCTGGATTGACCGGAATCTGATTATATGCTTTTACTAAATCTATTGTAGAGAAGATTGTGCAGCCTGACAGTTGGTGTGAGAAGTCCTGTATGTGACGTACTGGATACCTATCTGGAATGGTCCTTGCGTTGAGTGCTCTGTAATCTCCACAGGGTCTCCAGCCATCATCCTTTTTCTTGACCATATGTAAGGGCGATGACCAACTGCTTTCCGAACGCTTAGCTGTTCCATTGGCTAACATCTCATCAAATTCCTTCTTCGCTGCTTTAAGTCGAATGGGATCCAAGCGTCGCGGTCTGAAGGCAACAGGAGGGCCTGGCGTGGTGTTAATATGGTGAACTGTATTGTGCTTAACGGTACGTACCACTCCAGTAGGTCGCGTCACCTCAGGGAACTCGCGAAGTATATCGTGGTACTGCGATTCTCCAGTAACAGTCTTGATGGACACGATGTTCTCTGGTATCCTTTGCTTCGGCACAGCTATCGAAAGTGATGTTTTACCATCTATCAAGCGCTGGTTTCTACAATCCACAAGAATATTATAATAGCTTAAAAAATCTACACCTATGATTGGTTTGGAGACATCTGCTATGATAAATTGCCACGTAAAACCACGCCTCAGTCCTAGGTTTAAATGTAGCAATACAGGGCCGTAAGTATGTATGATTGTGCCATTTGCGGCAGTAAGATCATATTTACTTTTATAACAAGGTACTTTAGTTGCTGAACGTGGGTAGACACATAAATCCGATCCCGTGTCTATGAGAAACTGCATTTTAGTGGTCCGGTCTGTTACAAATAAACGGCCTGTCTGGACTGGGCAGTCGTTAGCCGCTACTTCCGGCTGCCCGCATCGTTTCCCGCACTAAACTTACATGGTTCCTTGCATTTTTTCGCCTTCGCTCCAAAGTTGTAATGATACCAACAGTGAGGGTGATCCGGTGGTGGTTGCCGGTTACGCGACTGACTGCGGCTGTAGCTGCGGCTGTGGCTGTGGCTGTGGCTGCGGCTGTGGGAACCGCGGTCCCTGGACCTGGAACGCGCGCGAGTTAAAAGACTGAGACTTGTGATAGAGATAAAAATAATTTTATTCTCAAAACGTGTTAGTAGTACAGTGGTATGTTGTAGAGTCAATACAATAATGTGCTTAAATTATAGTTGGGTTAGTTTATATACTAAGTCTTATCAGCTAACACAGTGGTGGGGACAGAATGGTTGTCACCACAATTCACTTATCTAATCGCTTCCGTTTATTGATGTTGTTTATTAGGGCGGTGGTGGTATCTCCACTGTCTGGTCTCGTTATCTTGACTCAATATTAATATCCTATTTATATTTATTACTTTATTTATAATCGACTCCGCTTATCCCGTTGTTATCGGGTAGTAGCGTTATCTCAACTGTTGACTGTCTGACCTCGTTATCTTGACTCTCCCCTCCTAGTCTTTTTGTACTCTGTCGGGTTTTTATGATTCGACGAGTTAAAAAGACGATAGTTAACAAGATTATGGTTACTATCGTTATGTAGGTCAGGATCCCTATGTCTTTGATCTTATCAGAGGTTAAGTCGGGTCTATTGATTGCTGCGATCTGCTCTTCTATGTTGTCCATATTTTCTGGTAATGTCATTGGTAACTCGTTTGCTGGTTCTGTGACTTCAGTAAAGGTCTGAATATCCACAGGGTCTTGAGTGCTTCCACATTTGGTGTTATCTTCTATATATGAGTCTACGATGTTCACGCTTCTGTCGGCACATCTATCATAGATTGTTTGTTCCTTTAATCTGAACTGGAAATATAAGTCATTCTGAATTTTGTATGAGTATCGTGCTGGACAGTTGTTGCGTTGTTTCAGAATGCTTTCTTCTACACATTTCTTTGTTGGTGAAGCTGTACATATATTGTTATTACATTTGTCTACTTTATACACATGATTGGTTCCCGTTAAATACTGGCCGTTCTTAATACTAGGCATTTGACAATATTGGTTAGATGGGGTGATTACGCTAATTACTGTTTCTAGATTATATTGTTCTTTAGAGACCATGGGTATAGCGAATTGGAATATTAATAGTTTGCTTTGTATAGCAACGCTTGGGACTATTACGGATTGTAGTTTGTTTATGTCTCGTACTACGTTAATTTTTCGTAAAAAGTGTAATTCGTTAGGTGTTTTGTTAGTGGCACTATGTATAGTGGAATTATATGCTAGTACTGCTAAGTTAACATCTTCTTTCTTTAGTTCCTGTTGTACTCTTAATCTCTCTATTAGGGTGGAGTGAAACCGTTCTATGTCTCCATGAGACGTGTGGTGCAGGGGTGTTGTCACATGATGTTTGATTTTTAATCCTGCTAGAAATTCTTTTACTATTTCCGATATTAGTATAGTCTCGTTATCTGTTGAGATTAGGTCGGGGGTTCCTATTAGAGTGAAGAGTCGTAATAGCGTTTCTATTACTTGTAGGGAGTTGTTTTCAACTAGTTTTGTGGCGAAAGTCCACTTAGAAAATGTGTCTATTCCCGTTAAATAGGTTTTCTTTTTAAAGTGGAACGTATCTATTTGCCATTTTTCCATTGGTATTGTTGGTGTTTTGGTTTTTTCAAAGGGCGGTTTAAATGGTTGTCGATCGTATTTTACTTTAGCACATGTTTCGCACTGATTCAGATAGTTTTGCGTATGTTTTTTGATGTTCTCGATATAGTATGTTTTAGAGATTTCCTTTATTAAAGCTGGGTTTCCTATATGTCTATCCATAAATTCATGCGTTGATCTAATTATTTTTAGGATTTCTTCTTTGTCTGTGATTTCTACACGTGGTTGTGTAAACCAAATGATTGTGAGTTCTTTATTATTGAAATGTTTCCTGTATATTTCAGACAGTTGTTCTATGAGTTTATTACTATTTCCTACTATAGCATATCTTTTTGATCCGAGATATTCTTTACAGAATTTTATAAAGTCTTGGGGATTGTTTATTTTTAGATTATAATCGTAGGTGTGGTTGTCTTTTTGTATTACTTTCACTTGATATGGTTCTGTCGTTACAAATATTCTATTCATACGCCTAGGGGGATGTTCTGATTTTATTATGAATCCTTCATCTGAGTCATCGAAGTTGCTATGTACCGTTGCTTGGTCTGAGTTATGCATTAGTACGATTCTAGACAGAGCGTCTGCTACGTAGTTAGTACTTCCCTTTTTATGTGATATTTCATAGTCGTATTCTTGCAGTTTTAACTTCCATCTGGTAAGCTTAGCGTTTGGTTCTTTAAGTTTGGTTATCCATATTAGTGGTTGGTGGTCTGTTTCAAGTTTAAAGTGTCGCCCATAGATGTATGGTCTAAATTGTGTTAGGGCATAAAGTATACCTAGTAGTTCCTTTTCAGTCGCGTTATATTTTTGTTCCGTTTCCGTTAGTGTTCGAGATGTGTATGCTATAGGATGATTTTCTTGTGAAATAACAGCTCCTAATGCTATATCACTTGCATCAGTCGTTACTGTGAATATTTTATTAAAATCTGGATATGCTAGGACTGGTGGGTTAATGATTAAGTCTTTTGCTCTTTGGAAAGCTTCTAAAAATGGTTCATCATGTTTTATCTCTTTTCCTTTCTTTGTACACTCAGTTATAGGTTTTACTATTTTGGATAGGTTTGGTATGAATTTCCTATAATAGGATACTAGTCCTAAGAATGACTTGATTTCTTTGGTTGTTTTAGGTGGTGGAAATCTGGTTATTGCTTTGGTTTTTTCTGGACATGGACTGAGTCCCTTCTCTGTTAGAATATGTCCTAACGTAATCGACTTGTTTTCTTGATAATGTAATAGTATAGTTATATCGTCTGGTGTTTTTATTTTGTTCTCGCTAGGAATTATTAATAGGTTTTGTTTAATTAATGTGTCCCATCCTATTAGGTATTCATAGTTATTAGAGAAGTCGAACATATAAAATTCTATTGGATTACTGTGTTGTCCGAAGATATTTACCATGGGGTAGGTTATTATTTTACCATTATGTTTTGAGAGTCCGTGCGGGGTTTGGACTGCAAATGTTTCATCAATATAAATCGCGTATCCATCCGATATTAATTCTTTAGCTATATTGGGTTTAATAAATGAGCGTGTTGATCCGGTGTCTATTAGTATTTTTTCGTCTGTATTAGGTATTTTAATGTATGGTAGTTGGGTATGATTAGGTGTAGAATTTATGTTGGGGTATTCTGGGGTAAATCCGTCTGAAAATCCTCCGAGTTTGGGTCATATTCGTGTGTTGGTTCACAAATTTGATCATTGTTTTCATATCTAGGGTTGATGTTAGTAAAATATTCGTTGGCGCATTGCTGCATGTATTCTTCAAAAGGGGTATCGGCATAGTCATCACTATTGCATTCAGGTTCGTCGATGTTAAATACTCGGTTTCTTTTTAATTGAGGTCGTTCTGTTACAGTTCGCATAGTCGCGTCTTTATCCTGTAGTTCGGGATTTTGTGGTTTTGGTTGCCAGTTTGGTCGAGTTGGTTGCCATGGAGGTCTTTGATTAAAATTATTAGCATTATTATTGAAATTACGCTTAGGGTAAGCGTGAGTTTGATTATTATTATGGTTGCCATACCAAGGTTGTTTAGCTTGTTCTGCTTGCTGCATCCGAATCCTAGCCGAGAAAGGTGAGATTGGATATGCGTGTCTTTGCTGAACAGGTCTATTACCAAGGTTTGAATTATACACAAGGGCGTTGTGTTGTTGGGGGGTTGAGCTCATATTATTTTTAACGAAAGGTTGAGTATGACCATTCGGTTTGTTTCCCGTATTTCTGATGTTAATTACATATCCTTCTTTGTCAAGAGTTCTAGCTCTAAGGCAAGTTTCTAGGAAGTCTAGTTTTTCACAGGCTGGTTTATATTCAGGTGGTAGGAGTGATATTAACTTTTGGTTAGCTATTTCCTTTAAACCGGTGTGTACATGTTGGTTAATTGTACATCCTTCAGCTATTAACATTTGTAACTCGTATATAACGTTAGTTAAGCTTGGCGAGCTTGGTCTTAAGTTATTAATTTCCTGAAACACATCTCCTATCGTTCTATTCCATGATCCATACTGTTGTTTTAGGATTTCTTTAATTTCTAACCAAGTGAAGTTATGGGGGTAGCTATATATGAGAGTAGCCGCATTGCCTGTTATCTTTGACAAGATTATATTGACTTTTTGTGCATCTGTGCCAGAGGTTATTTGAATAAAACGTTCTACTGCGGTGATAAAACCGTGTAGGTATCTTTCTCCACCTTCTCCAGAGAACTGGGGAATAGGAATATTACTTTCTGGTCTAATTTGAGGGTTGGAATCTACGGATGACGTCATTATTAACTTTGGGGTGTTTACTAATTTTCTACCTGAAGGAGTAAATGCCAGTTTGAGGTTGTTTTAACCGGGAAATAATCACGTGTACTTACAGTTGTGTTGTGAGAATGATGAGGGCTATCACTGTCTTCATCTGGATGTAGTAGAGGCTTCGTAGAGTCGGGTCTTTGAAGTCCGTCGATTTACTCCGATGAGCTTCTATACTGCGATGTACGAAGAGAAGTTCTTCTTAGCCAGCGTCACCTTGATGTGTACGGAGAAGAGTTTTTCTCTGAGTCAGCGTCACCTTGCAGGAGAAGTCTTGAATCTTTTTCTTTATTTGTAGGTTCTGGGCAGGTTTGATAGAGTAATCTTCTTGGTTCGGTGTCTGGTAGCGGAGATACAGCAATTCAGCACGTCGCCTTGATTGATAATTTCTTCAAGAAATGCCCGTAACGTTGGGCGCCAGTTAAAAGACTGAGACTTGTGATAGAGATAAAAATAATTTTATTCTCAAAACGTGTTAGTAGTACAGTGGTATGTTGTAGAGTCAATACAATAATGTGCTTAAATTATAGTTGGGTTAGTTTATATACTAAGTCTTATCAGCTAACACAGTGGTGGGGACAGAATGGTTGTCACCACAATTCACTTATCTAATCGCTTCCGTTTATTGATGTTGTTTATTAGGGCGGTGGTGGTATCTCCACTGTCTGGTCTCGTTATCTTGACTCAATATTAATATCCTATTTATATTTATTACTTTATTTATAATCGACTCCGCTTATCCCGTTGTTATCGGGTAGTAGCGTTATCTCAACTGTTGACTGTCTGACCTCGTTATCTTGACTCGCGCGACTGCCTGTACACAAAGGATGAAAGTTTAGCAATTTGTTTGGTTAAAGCGCATATTTCCTGTTCCAATTCGCCCACGCGCGTGGATGTCGATGGCACTGCTGTAGCTGTTGTCGCAGCTACTTGGTGATGCGGTGATGATGGTGCTATTTCATGAACACGGTCCGCTAGTTCTGCTAGGTCATCCAAAGCAAGCTTGGGCTGTGAAGCTACGACGGTTTGCAAGCTATGCGGCAAACGACCGGTCCACAATGTAGTTAAAACATCATCCGTCACAGTAGGGCCAGCTAAATTCCTAAGATGCCTTAAAAATAGCGAGGGCTTGCGATCTCCCATGTCCTCGTGTAGGAATAGCTGTTTTAGCTTCTTTTCTTTAGATGCACTAAGACGCTTGATCAACTCACTTTTAAGCTTGTCATACTTACCGGTCACAGGCGGATTGCATAATATATCTTTTACGTGGGTAACGTACGTATGTTCCAGCTGAGTCGCGGCGTAATAAAATTTTGTTGAGTCATGTGTCACATTCGACAGCGTAAATTGAAATTCCAATTGAGCGAACCAAAGTTCTGGGTCATCCGGATAAAATGGCGGTACTCGTACTCCCACACGCCAAATATCGCCAGCATCTCCTTCAGCAGGCGTTTTTCCTACACCAGCACCGTCCATCTTGTTTTTATGACTCTTGAGTTCCTTTGTCGGGGTCACCACTTGTAGGAATAGTTGTTGCACGAAATAACACGAACACCGGCGAGTTTTTACGAGAAGTTTATTTGCAGCTTTGGCGTAACATATATAGTTTAAATTACAGCACACAGATAGTAGAAGATATGAAGGATGAGTAGCAAAGTAATGAAGTATTTAAAGGTAACAGAGAGAATAGAATTAAGACAAGATAAGCAAGCGTGAGCGGTTAGGCGCGAGGTAAAATCGAGCGTGCATTCGCCGTCGTAGCAGGTGAAGCACTGGCGGCCGTGACCGAGCGATAGCGGTTCCACCGTCTCAGGCCACGGCGACGGGTGCGCGGACGCAGGGCGGCGAGGCGCACAGTCAACACGCCGCGCCAGGGTGCACCTTCTTCATACGACCATTTAATGTGCGTCGCCACAGGGTAGACATCTAGGACGCTAGGCTAGGTGGAGCGACGATCTTCGCAGGGTGGCTGGTAGCAACTGGATCAGAGTCGCAGAAAATCGATCTAAATGGCATGCAATTGGAGAGGCCTATGTCAAGCTGTGAGCAGCTGTAAGCTGATAATGACACAAAACCAGACTCCTAGTTTGAAACTAGCCTCGTGTAACCTTGGCCTTACAATGGTCTAAATCGCCAACCTCTAATAATAAAGCATGATGGACTTAATATTCGTTACTGCTCAGTATGCGAAAATACATTTTCAAAGCATTACGGCAATAGCAGCTGGGGACGGTAATAATATTTTTCCTCCAAAAAACAATAACGCAAATTGTATTTTTATAACTGTTAAGTGAATGAACAAAAACTGTAATAACTGCGACTGGATTACTAGCTTAAAGCAGCTTATATTTTAATATTAATAGCACCACTTTAATAGGTAAAAGGCTTTAAGTTTGAATTTATTAAAGCTATTAGTATAATTTATGAGTATAATGCTCAACCAATGAGCTTTGAAATTTACCGTATTTTTTAATAAATGTAAGTACTGACTTAGTCTACATTGGGTAATAAACATCTGTAAACAATTGTTTTGTTTTACGGGTTGCAATTATTACAAATAAGCCTGTCAACCCTGAATGTGTCGCAATTAGAGAGTTTTGCCCCTCGATTAACATTAGCTGGGTCCACACACCAGCCGGTCGATTCTGTAAAAATCTCACCGTGAAAACTTAGGTGATGTGAGTTTGTTTTTGCTAGGAATTGACACTATTGGTAGCTCACCCACGCTCACTTCACCTAAGTTTTCACGGTGAGATGGTTACAGAATCGCACTGCCGATGATCTAGTGCGCTCCGATCGGGCGCGGTAGGAGCGCGATCCAAATGCGCGGTCAGTGTGAACGTGTCGCCGGCTATCCGAGCTCACGCAGTGGAGCGGCTGATCCGAGCGCTGTCGATTTTTTGACAATGACCAAAGGCGCACGGTTCTGTGTGGGTCGGACAAACCGCGATCCATATCGAGCGTGTATTCAACTAAAGTTAATCTAGGTAAAACGTGGATCGGCCCTGGAGCGTGTGGCAGGATCTCGGGATTCTTAAAATGGATCGTCTGAATGAATCTCCAACCCATGATAGGCGCGTCATGATCGTGGATTCTAGAGCGCCGATCCTTTGGATCGTCCGGTGTGGACCCAGCTATTCAGATAACACTCAACGCCTGACCATCTGGTCAGCCACGCTACCAGCCTGCTGATCTGGTAATGTTTTTACCATGGCATGAGATGATAAACTCATAAATTAACTCTTAATGCCGAGAAAAAAAGAAGTCGCTACAATTCCAATTTAACCCTCAGTCGAACGGAGTTTCCAAGATTTCCACACTGGAGAAAAAATACAAAAAAAGCGACCGAAAAATTTATGTAATCTCGTAATTTCGATAAACAACCTTTTACCTATACTTATCTGTATTCATTAGAGAAACTTCAACCTGTAGGCTGATCAACAAATTTTGTTGCGTAACCAGTACGTTTAACAAGATCGGGTAGCTCGAAAGAACTTTGTTATCACTTCAACTTGGCAAGTTTAGGGGTCCACTTATCGTGGTCCTTATCTTAGTCATGCCATATCTATATGTTACTCCAGGCTCAGCGAGTTAATAATGTGTTTGGATAACCAAATGCGTAGTACACTTCAAAAATCAAGTGTTCGAAAGCATGACAATGAATTCGCGATTGGTTTTTACCGACTTCAAAAAAAAGGAGGTTATCAATTCGACACGTATGTTCTATTATTGGAATTACATTATATTCACACATGACATTCTATTATGGCTTCCAACAAATATTTAAAAAATGTAGACGTATATATTATGTATGTATGTATGTTTGTCCACGCATTTCTCCGTAACTATTAATCGATTTTTTTTTATTGGCTTACATTTAATTCTACTTAGGGAACAGTGTAAGTTTCATCAAAATCGATTTAGTAATTTTCAAGATATAGACTAATACGTGTAAGTGTGACGGCCTGGCTTATTGATACGAGCTACGAGTGTAGTGTCAAAGGGAAAACATCTCAAAACCTTGATCAAATTCTAGTGCAATATTTACAACAAAACTATTACCTACTTATTACAAACAAATATTCCAGTTTTTACTTAAAACTAAAAATTACGAAATAAAAGGTAATTAAAAAAAATTAAATCGACTTCAAAAAGAAATTAACTCAATAATATTATTATTTAATAACTTTAATTTCGGAATTCGATGGCAATAAATTAAAACTAAAATACAGATCCCAAGACACCGATTTCCGAAATTAAAGTTATTACATAATTTTGAATTAATTTCTTTTTGAAGTCGATTTAATTTTTTTATATTAATTTTTTATTGTCTTTAAAATTATATAGGTTATCTGAAGCCGATAAATAGCTTGCAGTAAATTCGTTTTATTTTTTTTCAGTTGTATTTCTACAACTTTTTTAAAGTATATTACTTTTGGAATATTTTTCTAGGTTTCTTTTGCATTATTCAAATTCGAACTCAAAGCATACATGCTTTGAGTTCAATTAAAACATTTACAGACTTTGAATTGTCTAGGAGTCAGGGTCAGTCAGAAATATGAAGCAAGTTTCCCATTACCAGAATTATTATTATCTAACCAATTTCAATAATTATTTTACTACCCGACTACGCCGAAGCAAAAAGGAGGGTAATTTTTTTTTAATTTTGTAAATTGAAAAGTTTTGGTTATATTACCTTACAGACCCATCTGGTCACTCTGATACAGGTCCTTAGAAGGTTTAATTTACTGTCAAAGCCACGCATTGAACCCAACCACACGCTTGGAAAAACACTTGGCGAGCAATACCATTATTTTTCTTGATTACGCCAAACAAAATACGAGGGCCAGGATTAAGATGTTGGCGAGATAGTAAAACTTACAGTAATTTTATACATCTAAACCTTCTGACAATTTTAGAACCTACAAACTTAATTAGGAACCTATAAAACTTATCTAACCCTGAACCAGTACCTTAGACTGTTGTTAAATTGTAGACACGTAAAATTGGTGCAATAGTAAAGTAATAATTTCTGGAGTGTCCCAATTGACTTTCGTCTAGACTAATGTATTTATTTTATGGACCTTGTTTGTATTTGATTGTGAACAGCAAAATACTGCATAGACAATGATATCGGCACATGGCTTGACATTTACATGCTGGTGAGCATTATTTAAGAGGATAAAAATATATACACTGGATAAACTTCTAATTCTAAATTCCTAAACTAACAAACTATGCATCATCTATGAGCAGTGGTGGCCAAGTGGTAACGGCCGCGACTTACGAGTTGTAGGTCGTAGGTTCGAACCCAGACAGGCGCTTTACTTTGTGTAAATTATTTCATCACCACTGCTCACAAAAACGGTGAAGGAAAACATCGTGAGGAAACCGACATGTCCTAGAACCAAAAATTCGAAGACATGTGACATCTACCAACCCGCACTGGGCCCGCGTGGTGGATAACGGCCCACTCCCTCTCACTGAGAGGAGGCCTGTGTCCCAGCAGTGGGAACATTATAGGCTGATGATGATGATGATGATGATGCATCATCTACGTAGCCTTTTCCCAACTAAGTTGGGGTCGGCTTCCAGTGTAACCAGATGCAGCTGAGTACCAGTATTTTACATGGAGCGACTGCCTATCTGCTGACCTCCACAAGCCAGTTACTGGGTAATACGAAACCCCTTGGTAAGACTGGTTGTCAGACTTTCGGGTTTCTGACGAACCGTAACAACTGTCAAAGATCCACGAATGATAGCCGGGACCAACGGCTTAACGTGCTTTCCGACGCACGGAGGGGTCTTGGTATGTAAAGATGGTCACCCATCCACGGACCAACCGCGGCAAACCTGTAAACTAACAAACTATTGATAATACATTACCAGTTAACGATGCGGAAGAATTTTTTTTTCAACGCAGTAATTTATTTTTATATTTTCATTTTAAACTAACAAACTATTAAAATGAAAATATAAAAACTAAAATATGGCGTTTAAAAATTTCTCCGCATCATTGACTGGTAATGTAACCAAGACACTGGCGGCATTATCACGTCGTAGGGTAGCCTCTGACCAAGGTAAAAGTGTCACGCAGTCATTTAGAGATCTCGTTGAACAAACAATGAACACTAAGACACACCCCAAACGGCTCAAAAATATAATTACCGACGAGATTATTATACGTTCGCCGCTTGAGGTTTTTTCGCAGCCGGAGCAGCAGTGCAAACACAGATTTGATAAATAAATCCAGGAAATCTCGATTTGGAATGAATAATTAATAACAGGATTAGACAAGGAAATGACACCAACATGGCTGACATAATGTATTTTTCAGTACCTTTTACTGTAGACGACGTTGCTGTTACGCAGAGACATGTTCTGAGAAAAAATATCAACGAAAACAGCACCCTAATTGCGTAACAGAAATTTTGAAGGATATATATAATCCATTGCTTCATATTTTCGAAAAATTTGTCCGTTCAACAACGTAAATAATGCAATGAATAATGTGGAACTATCAAAATGAAAGCCTACTGGTAGCAAAAACCCCGCCGTTTTTTGTTTTTAAAGAGATTATTGTAACGTCGATTCACCAATGAGTTTCCAACAAGTCCAGTAAAATTCATGTTGGAAGCAAGTAGTAGCGAACGACTTTAAAACTCTTAGAAACTATACTTCTTAAAAGATAGCTTGATCTCTGCGACAGCTAGCAGTAAAATCACGCCTATGAAGTTCTGAATTTCATAGTAGTACAGACAGTACCTGTAAATGTCATACTTTATGGGCATGCCGACCTACTTAGTGATGGGCGATGAATCGACGTGACCACAGACTATAAACTATCGATATTTTAAATAAAACTTAATTTAAAATTAATTAATTTTTATATTTTATTGTACATTTATTTTTTTTTATTCGGTCGACAATGTATCAGCAGAAGACTGGAAGAAGGTGGTAACCAAATGCAGAAAACTAATGGAAGAAGATTTGGAGCGGGACGTCTGATTTGATAATATTTGCGAACAAGAGTTTATAATAAATTTACAAGATTGTTCTAGCGATTCAGAAACTGATTCAGATATGGATTTGGGGTGTACTCCGTTACGAGAATAAATGTATTTTATATTCAAATATTCGTTTAATTTAGTAACGTTTGTAATTAAATTAAACCCAATTAAATGTTACATTAGCATCGATAATAGTAAGAAACGTCGATAATTTCTATCGACAATTTTTTATATCATGACAACCCTACGAATGTCTGTTTGACTTATGTCGCAGAGATCAAGCTATCTTTTACGTAGTATAAGGACAGTCTCCTACCTAATGACGTTTATACAAAAACATCGGTGCTAAACACAATAATACAAAAAGCTAAATTTTCTGGAGGAAATATTCCAACTTTGTATGTATGTATGTTTATTTAATTTAACGTGACAAGCTGTCTCCTACATGATGAGGGTACTAACAACAAAACCTTAGGAAAATATCCATATGTCCGTTCAAAATTCGGATATTGCGACACCAAATATCATTTTGTAATGCGTAAAATGTAATGGGGAAAAGGCTGGTCTTTGATGGGTTTTTTTTGTAAGTGACGTCAGTTATTTTGTGATTCAGTTGAATTAGACTGAATGGAAAACATATTTCTTTAAAAAATCCGCTGCATTACTTGGTTTCCTGGCTGCATTATTTGATATAGGTTTTTGAAGTGAAAACTTCTTTAGCGGCGCTGTGTACTTTTTTTGGAATGGGTAAAAACTTCTAAATTCGCGTCAGGTCACGTGACCCTGATCGAAAATTCGTAAGACGTAAAACGTAAGACAGCGCCATCTATGCACATCGGGAAGAACTACGAGGGCCTCGCGTACTAACTACGTAGTTCATCCAACAACGACGAGCGCGTTGTTGAGGACAGCGCCATCTATGCACATCGGGAAGAACTACGAGGGCCTCGCGTACTAACTACGTAGGCCTCGCGTACTAACTACGTAGTTCATCCAACAACGACGAGATGGCGCTGAACCACGGATATAACTGACGACGAGCAAATCTGAATAAATTCCTTTCACGAGAAGAATAAACCAGTCACTTTGGTCATCATACCTGATTTGCAAAAAACCCTATAAAATAAGGAACACACCTTAACACGCGTGTTTTGTTTATAAGACGATTCACAAAATACACTCGTAATTGTTCAAGTTTTCACTTCTGTCGGCACTACCGGAGTGCCAGTTTTTTTTTTTTAATTCTTTTACCTGTTGTGGTATAATAATTTTATCTCCACATATTATATATTTAATGTATGCAAAACATTGTAAAACATTTTAAAAGAGTGACGGTGGAGTTTCTTGCCCATTCTTCTTCATACGAAAACTACCTTTTGGAATGGGCGACTTGAAATTCTATTTTGTTGTAATTTTTGACGTTCAAAAGTGCCTTTTATGTGCCTATTTGAAATAAATGCTTTGATTTTTAGGTATATATACATATTGTTAAGATTGTAGGTGGAAACCAAGTAATGCACATGGAAGTGGTTTACACACTGACGCTTCATTTACTTCTTCTTCTCTTCGTTTAATGGCTTTTGCGGAAAAACCACCACAATTTAGCCAATGTCAAGTGTACTCGGGTTAGCCACCAAACACAGGAGGATAAACGAAATAATAATTTTTATTTCCTAACAATCACAACTATATACAGGCAAAATTAAACAAAAAAAAAAAAAAAAAAAAAAAAAAACAAAAGTAACTGAAATTATACTAAAACATAAAAAAAAAACATGTATAATTAATAACATAACTAATAACAATAATTCATAATCTAATTTTGTTTACTCTAATATATTTACTCAATATATACACAAATCGGGAAAAAACAAGAGTTAAAAGGCAAGGTTTAACAGAAGAGGGGCGGGGAATATAACAAGGAAGAATATCATGCAGGGAGTGACGCTTCATTTAAATATTCAAATTGACCAGAGGGCAAGGCTTATGTCATCCTGACAGTTGTGTCACATATAGACCAATCGCAGCTATGGCTGCGTTCACACATAATAATTTAATATACAGCACCTATTATCATTTTAACAAAAATATTAAAATTTTAATCAATAAAACATTGTAAATGATTGCCAATTATAAACAACGCTATGAATTGTGGCCGTTATTGTATAGTCTATGCATTTAGAACTTCAATTCCTTTTTTTTTTTTTGTTTAGCCTATTTTCCCAACTGCTGGGCAAAAGCGTCCCCCAAGTCCTTCTAGGAACTTCTTTCCCGCGCCACCTCGAACCAGCCCTCGCGGTACGCGTCCAGGTCATCTCGCCACCGCTTTCTAGGCCGACCTCAGCGGCACCGTCCATCTTCAGGCACCCATTGTGTGGAAACTTTTGCCCAGCGGTCATCCTGCATGATCCCACTTCGGCCTGACAGCCTTCTTACTTACGTCTATTATATCCGTTTAATATTATTTTTTATTGATTTTCTTTCATTTTCGACTAACCACTTATGCAGTCACCCCTTAAAAGGACCAGCACTAATAAAATAAGTACCTTACACAAGCAACATCACCCGCAAATCTTCCAGCAAAATTTATTAGTGAACGGGGTAAATCTATTACGGTGTTGCCAGCTCAGCTGTGGTAAATGGATTACTTCAAGCTTCGCCAGACGATAAAGGAGTACTAAACTAGTTATTATTTGATCACACGCTGCAGTTGCCTAGATAAATACCTTGTTTAGAGGGTTATTTTTATTACTGGAAGTTTTCTAATCCAAGGGTTGGTTTTATTTTATGAGCTAATAAGTATTAAAACAAATAAAAAGTCATAATTTGGTAGCGCCAAATGTCATAATTTGTTAGCTAATTATCTTACACATTAATTAGTAAAAAATAACCATCTTAATAAACTGAACCTAACGACAAACTAAAATATGGCTTTAAAATTACTGAGAGGATTAATTTTTGTGATTACTGAGGCTTTAACTGGACTCGCTAGTGTGGAATGCGTAAAAATGCGTAGGTACGCCAGTACATCAAGCTACCCGAAACTGTCAAATTTTCCCAATCAACTTTGAACCTAATGCTTTAGCGATAAAGTTAAAAATCTATTAAAGAAATTTGACAGATTGTAGTAGCTTGATGCGTTGGCGTCTGTGAATTTCGAACTGTCTATTGAGCATACTTTTTTCTGTGAAAACGGCGCATAGAAATACACAACAAATGAATTCACAGTCGTGGTTCTTAGGTTCAATAATATTTGAGTGCATTCAATAACACTAGAAGATTTTTATGAAGTTGCATAAATAAACCGTAAAATGTATGAAGTGCAAAATGTATGCCAATGTATTTAAAAACTAAGTAGATACTCCTCGTAGACATTATTGAACATAGTCTGTGTTTTCTCGTATCCGTAGTGAAAACCTCGGGAACGTAAGTAGCATTTTATGCATTTCGGAGAATCTTATAGTATCGAACAGTTCTGGATATAAAAGCGGGTTAAATTTCCATATTAATTAATAAGAATACAGAACCTCCTTTTTTGAAGTTGGTAAAAAAAACATAGAAGACGCCGTACAAAAATTTTACAGCACGCAGTTCTTTCTTCCTCCTGAAAAGTTACTTCTTTTACACTTACGAGGTTTTCACTCTAAGGCGTCGATAAGTGCATTTATTCAAAAATCAATGCATCACTTGTTTGTAACTCCACGTTTACACCAAAGTGTAAAATTGTATTCTATATGAGGCCACCAGAACCAAATTGGCCCCAGTGACATATTTTCAATTTGTTGTTATATAGCGAAATTATGTTGAAAACACTGTACTTCAAAAAAAATATACATATATATAAACATCCGAATTGAGAACCTCCTCCTTTTTTGAAGTCGGTTAAAAACCAGAATGACCCAAAATTAATTCTCCTAAAATATTGTAGATGGCGTTATTTGTACAGTTTTAGCATAATAAATTTAATAAATGTCATAAAATAAAGGTAGCAGTGGCTAAAATCACTTGGTCCCATGCCAATTTTTTTTTGCTTAGGTTGGGTGGCATATGTGTTTTGGGTCACTTTGGCATTAGTCCCTGGTGAAAATGTAACATGTATCATGTGTTCTATATGTTGTGTCTATTAGTTTCGTTTATTATTTACACTTAAAACAAGTTGTAAAGACGAAGTTATAAAAACTTGTGAACAATTTCAACAAGGTAAAAAAAAAAGTTAACAATACCAAAAACAACGTCAATTCATGTCTGATACATGTTTTACATACAACATGCTTTTGACCTCTTTTAAAATATTTGTCATAAAAAGAATGATGATTGATACTTGAAAAGAATGATGATTAATTAATACTTGCTGAAAACTAGTATCAAAACTTATACAACGCCACAAAGTTCTTTTGGTACTTACCCACAATCGGAACTCCGGCACCATCTTGTTTTGACAATACAATTTCTGTGTCAATTTCACAAATGTTTACTAACAACACCCTCCGGTCAATGTCTTTTGCAGGCTTCTTTTTTATGACTTGTCACAAGTATTACGTAGTATACTGTATCACAACTTGTACGTGGATGTAAACGCGGGGTAATGATGTCATTGTTTTAAAAATAGAACATCGTTCTAGAAATCAAATTCATTCATTTGTTTCTTTGCTCACTTGGGACTTTAACAATAGGTACTGTGTCGTTTGAAATGACTGTTCGCAGCACAATTGTCGCTAAATGCAATCGTTTGTTTCTTGACTCCTTGAGGACCTTAGAAAATGCATTACGGACTATAGTTTCAGATATTTTTTGTAGTTCCTTCTCATAAAAAGTTGGTTTAATTTCTTTAGTTATCTATATCTACACAAACAACACAAAACTATCAAGTTAACGACATAACCCAGTCGTACACACAAAATACATAAAAAAAAACTATTAGCTACTATACTACCATACCTAAGTTATGTATGTATTCGCTAAGTGAATAATGTATACTATGTCCTTTTAGAATAAATAAAGAATCTTTAAACCCAAAGCTGAAGAGTTTGTTTATTAAGAAAAATTACCAGTAGAAGAACAGAGCCCCAGCGCTGGTTTTCAGCGACAGCCGGCGCCGATGTAATGACGTCTTAGTGTATAACTCGTTTGAAGAAGTGGTGCTATACGTTTTACAAACGGTCACTATTCCCGTACCTATTGTTACGAGCTTGGGGTTCGTGACAATAAAAACTGCCGATTTAATAACCAAAAATTGACACTTTAATCACAACACTAACTATAACTCAAACACACTAATTATGGAACACAATTTCGCTACTGATCACTTTTTGTCGCACTTGAATATCGCTTCGATGTACTCGCTTATATCGCTTATTCAAAACTATGTGTCTCGCGGTTCACACCGGCCTTATATAGTGCCGCAGAGCTACTACATGAACATCTAGAACGTTCGAGTGCATACCGGTCCCGACTGACTCGATGTCGATAGTTCTTGGAATTTCTAAAACCTTGACCCTACTAGTTCTGCTAACCGATACTAGATGGCGCTAGTGGTAACTAATGTCACCATGTACCAGGCATCAATTGTGGCGCGCAACACTATATACTAAATAAGCCTGCTTTTAAAACCTGAACTTTCATCAACTTGAACTCGCTATTTAAAAAAAAAAACAGTATTATCGTTTAATACAGAGCACATAGTACGGGCATGTGGTCAAGAGCTCTCTTGTATGGAGGCACGTGGCTCCTCCAACGGTCGATTGATTTTGAAACTAGAATCCCATCGCTCTTTCCAACTCGGAGGAGGTTCGAGAGGGCTTCCCGCCGTTATTTCTCTTGAGCCTTTTTCAAGAGATTTGTTTTGCGCTAACCCTTTTTTTCATATTTGGACGTCTTTTGTGGCATGTTGCAGGGTTTGTTATGGAGATTCCTCGATTCGTTAATTCTAGTAACCCGTTGCTTAGATTGAGAGAACTAAGAACTGTTAGCTCCGGTTTCTAACGATTACGCCGGAATCGTGAATCTGGTTGGATAAACGGTTTTTTTATATTCCCCGCCGATAACGTTTAAAAAGTTTCTTAAAGACTTTTAAGAAAAATAAAAGGATTTTTCACGGTCTCATAGTCAAAGTGAACTGTAATGCGTTTTAGACAAAAGTCATGATTGTTATTCTAATGGCTTCATTTTTTCATAAACGTATCAACGATTGAAAATGCGCAGTGCGCGTGAAATACAGAATGCTACATTTTTCACTCAATTAGGCAAAACATCTCTCAGGATTTTAAAAACTACAGGTACCCTTTTATTTAGGTTCACACTATAGGGGTATGAGAAACAGGGCTTATAACTGTTATTTGTCTAATGTTATAAATAAATGGCGTATATTAAGCTTTACTTATTAATTATAATAATACGACTACTACACTACACCCCACTACTACTACTTATTCCCTAACTATATGCTATTTGCTCCTTATATGCCATACTTACTCCCTAGCTATATGCTATTTGTTACCTATATGCCATACTTACTCCCTAGCTATATGCTATTTGCTACCTATATGCCATGCTTACTTCCTAACTATATGCTATTTTATGCTACCTATATGCCATACTTACTCCTTACCTATATGCTATTTGTTACCTATATACCATACTTACTCCCTAACTATAATATAGTTAGGGAGTAAGTATGGTATATAGGTAACAAATAGCATATTATGCTATTTGTTACCTATATGCCATACTTACTCCCTAACTATATGCTATTTGCTAACTATATGCCATACGTACTCCCTACCAACACATGATATAGGTATCAACTGGTATCTAATGACACTAGTCCCATCCCTTTACAAGCGTCAGCTGGCAACTTTCACCAACTCTACCCACGTGTACATCCAACTAAAACCCTATTAATACACCCAAGATAGAAAGGCTCTCCGACACAAGATGGTATGACAGCAGTTTCCCGAAACTTTGATTACAACGTGACAGGCGCGCTCAAAGTTCCGATAGATTCTACCAGTGAGACGTCGCCATATCTGATTAGCTTGTGAACTTGTTACAATTTGCCACTACTACTGGTGTAGTTGCTTTTGGGTGTTAAGCTTATGAAGATGTGGACGGGAGTGACTTTGAATCGAATGGACAGTTACATTATCAATTTTGTTGTGCTCGTTCTGACAGATGCATTAATTGGCTAGCTACCATCTTCTCTAAGACAATAATCTGAAGTCGCTCGACTGCTGCGATTGGTTCCGTGAAATAACTGATGGGCTTGTCTTCTGTCTAAAGAAGTTTTGATTGATTCTAGTTGGCTTTCGTAAGATGGAAATCGTAGTCTCTTTTGATTTTTAAAAGTAATACTATCTTTTTCTTACAAAGTTTTTTCAAGACTCTCTTTTCTAGAGAGTCTTATAAAGCCTTGTTTTCAGTCTCAGTCTATCTTATGTTGTAAATGACGGATAGTCAGTTTTTATAATTCTACATATATCTGTAATTTGAAAACATTATTCCCCTTATTACAAAACAAAGTTTTTCCTTAGGTCAGGTTTAAACCACCGAGCCAGTTATTGAATTAAAAACCTAACTATTATAGAAATGCATTTCTTCACAGACAGCTTAGTTCGGTGCTAAGTTATCATTTTAATATTTAGAACTTTGTCTAAATCGAAATATAGTTCGAAATACTAATACTGGCTCAAAGATTTAGGCTAGAACCAAAGTTAGATTTCCTTTTGTAATAAGACGGTATATGTACGTGTGAAATTAAATATTTTGATTTTTTAGATTGAAATTTGGACGTGCCAATAAAGGTAAGCTACCTACCGTTTTGCAATGATTACTAATAACATTAGGTACATCCCTAACAAACAAACGAAAAACAAACTTGAACGACAATATTCATTATTCAAACAGACCGCAGTAACTAAGGGTCCAGCTAACCTCAAATACTGGGCTACGAGCCATGGCTTTGCAGGTCCAAGTATTTCCGGGTGAATAGTCACATTATTTACATAATCCCGGGATTTCATACTCCAGGTCTCGGCGGAATATACTCCAGATCGACCGAACGCTAAAATCCTTTTGTGCTTGTACTAATTATGTTGAAATAATAGTGATGAAAAATTTTAAATTGGTTAGTAATGTATGTGGGAATATTTTAAGGTTAAATAAATTGTGGTAGTTTATGTTCATCTAAAAAGTTTTTACCAATATGTATTTTGATTAATTATATTGTACGTATGTTTTGTTTTCTCATAACTTCTCTGTAATTGTGTTATATTTTGTTTAAATAAATCATTAGGTAAATAAAATCTAGAGAAACATGGTGACGCGAGAGATAAACAATTGAACGTTGATTTGTATTTTCGGCTTATTAATCGATTTGCACAAATTTACTCGCCGGAAATGGGCGAATCGTCCCTTTTAATTAATATTATTTTTTATATATTATAAAGCGACTCGTCCGTTGTTCTATACTTTATTGCATAAAATTCTATATGTGCCAATTTTCTGATACATATTTCTGGAGCTGTCGACTCGCCCACAAATAAATCAATTTCGTGCAAATTACTTAGGTATAGAAAAAATAATTTTATTTATTAGTGACGATTCACCCGTTTCGGGCGAGTAAATTCGTGCCAAACGACTACGAGTAATAAGCTCCATTTTTCAGTCTCGTGAGTGGATCGTTCGTATTCAATCTTAAGTACTTTGTCACATGCAGTGATTATTTCTTGTAGTAACCTATTTTATGGATCGTTAGGTAGCAAAAAAATAAAAATCATCATCATTAAAATCATTTTCGAACACAGCGATCACATCCAAAAATCACTCCAAATGGCACCAACTATATTGGGGAATTCGACACGTGTGATTGTTATCACTTTGCCGCAAGCCTCTCAAATGGGACCATACCACACTCACTTTATTCAACGTCAATTTTCTCTGTTAAATCCTGAACAATAAAAATGTAAAGTCACCATTTCTATAGCCCGTTCAATTTGTTTTGCTTTGATTCTAGTTCGTTGAGTAAACAATATGGCGGAAAGAGTTACCCCATCGCCATTCGCTACACGTATTTGTAGCGGGGAAAGCAAACTGATCGCCAATATCGCATTTCAAGGTTCCTTATCAAATCTTTACAGGGCTCAACAAACTGTAAGTTTTGTTGTCTCTAACTAGCAGGGAAACCAGAAAAGGGATGGACGCAATATCCTGAGGTGTCCTTTAAATTGGTCAAGTTTGAATTGTATCTAGTCAAAAGATCAAGTTCCAAAGCCGAAGGTCGATGACCTACTGAAGGCCACAGGAATCCGCTGGATGCGAGAAGCACAGATCCAGTTGAAGTAGCGGTGCTTGGGGAGGCCGTTGTCCTTTCTTTGTATTTTAGTGGACGTTTTTCGGCTGAAATATTGAAAAGAAAAGCATAGCCTCAAGGCCGACGATCAAGGTACAACATGAGAGATTGGAGAAGCCGATACTCAGCAGTGAACTGTATGAGCTGATGACGATGATGTTCTACCACGTTCTTTATTGATCTGTGAAAATGTGTCCCTATGACGTATTTTAAAAACATATTTTCACTTAGTTTGACCCAATAAAATTCCGTCCAATACTGTATTTAGATTTCCTCTTTTTCTTGGAATTTATTCTTGCCTCCCTCGTTGCAAGTTTGCGAAGTTTCACTGTGGAACCCTCACATATATTTTTATATTATCCGTTGCACATGCAATTTCAGAATCGAAGATGTTTATCAAAGGCTACAAATATGTCGTCTCACATTGTTACTCCATACAAATGTTTGTTTACTTTCTTGTTGTATTCTTTCTTTTTAGCGTAAATATTTCAGGAATGAAGACGCTGTTCGTTGCTTGTTGTGGCTACGAAATGATTTAAAATGAAGGCCAATTCCCGTAATTAAAAACGATCAAAAACTAGTCGCAATCTCATCTTAGCGACAATCAATGTCAAAAACTTGTCAAAAATGTAGGGAAATTAGTTGTATTTTTGACAGATTAAGACTGCTGTAAAAGTTCTTGAGAATTGCGTACATTGGCGGTAACAATAAAATTCGGAATGTAACTTGTTTCAATATATATATAACACAAAAATAATTGAAGATAGAAATTAAATTCGGGCTACCAAACTATGTTATTATTGGCGTTATAAGCTAAAACTAAAACTGAAGGTACATCTAAAGGAAAAGTTTCGTTTCAGGGGAACAAAATTCGATGAAAAAAATTTTAGATACAGAAACTAAGTAAAGGAAACAGAGTAGGAAGATGGAATACACCTACGGGACCGACAGAAAGGTGTTGTAGAGACAAATTCGACATCTAAATTGTCGGCTTTCAGTATCGTATGGTGAACGATTTTGTATTGTGGCAAATTGTTCGAGAATACTCGGACTGTTTGGCAACCACAATGCCAAGAGTTATAGCATGATTCGGATCTTCTTGAACGTGCCTTTGACGAGTTTGGCTAATCTGAAGTATCATATTCAGTTACAATTTTGGTGATATTCCAAGATTCATGAGCCGAATATCACTCAATTGGTAGGATTGTCGTTTGTGTCTCTTGTAGATTTTAAACTGCAGACTTGGAAATGTGTTGTCAAATTGCAGCTTCTAAAAGTACAAGGTCACTTAAAAATAACGAGTCAGACACTAGTTGTAATGGCATTTTGGCTGACCTTTTTGACCTTTTTGGCGCAGCCGTGAAGCACACCTTTCTGCTAATTTCTTATATTGGACTTTACACTTTTTATTTGTTTTTAGCTGTATATATCAGCTATGTGTCTGGGTTGTGGAAGTCAGATAGGCAGTCGCTCCATGTAAAATACTGGTATTCGGTTAGACTGGAAACCGACCCCAACATAGTTGGGAAAAGACAGATGGTGATGATATATGTATCTGGTGAATTGTGTGCCTTTTAGTCTGTGCTAAATAAATGTATTTTTTTTCTTTCTAGTATAATAAAATGGGATAAAATAGGTTTTAGATGAATGAAATTAAACAAAAAAGACTGTTTATAGCACTGGTCACGGAAGACTTAAAAGATGACCCAGTTATAGAAAGGGAACGCAGGGCGTTGGCGGTAAGGAGCAATATGCTGGCCCGTAGGTTCGCTCGATGTACTAAAAAGTAAAAATAACTCTTTTTATATTGCCAATCTTTTTACTCAAGGGGCCTGTGGGTTCGGCATACGCAACGAGCCTACAATGTCCTACGTATTCAGTATAATAATGCTTTCAGAATGCTGTTGGGGCTGCCGCGGTATTTTAGTGCGTCGCAAATGTTTGCAAATGCGCGCGTTGACGGTTTCCACGTTATATTTCGTAAGAAAGTGGCGTCTATATTCCAGAGACTGCACAGTAACACTAACAGCATTTTGCAAATGATTGCATCCCGATATGACTATCCCATACAGGCACACTGGGTGAAAATAGTTACGGGAAAATTGTAATTGAAATATTTTACTTTTTTCTTAGGTACCTAACATAGATCTTAAGAAAATTGTTACTAACACTTTTAAGGCTCCTACAAACAGGCGCGACACGCGATATAATCGCACGCGACACAAGGGCACCGCTTGTTGCGCGACTTGCGATGCCTATGTATCGCGTGTCGTGTCGCGCCTGTTTGAAGAAGCCTTTATTGATTGTTTCCGAAATAAATGGAAATTATTATTATTATTATTATTATTATAACAGCAAAAGGTTTCATCGGCATTTTAAATTAAATGCACCTGAACACGAAATTCCTAAATCATCATCATTTATCATCTGGACGTATGCCTGCAGCATTTTTTCCGACTATGATGTTGGTGTCGGCCTCCAGTCGAACCGGTTGCAACTCAAAATTTATTTCTAATAGAACATTTACCACTAAATAGCTCTATGACATTTTTAATTCCTCCATTTAAACACCAAAGTGATCTCTTAATGAGGGTTTTCTGAAATTACGTTCGCTAGGTGGCAGCACTGGCACGTCAGGTCCAGGCATCTGTCAAAGAGCCTATATTTTCTTTAGTCATGACGGAATGATGAACGAATGAATGAATCAAATGATGGACGTCATCATAATATATTTATTGGAAGACCTCTTGTCACAGTGATGCCAACTGGTGTCGTAAATTTTCACGAAAACCCTCATTAAACGGTGTGAGTTCCACTGGTAGCTTCACTATCCTAGGACATGAGAACGTACTTGTGGGCGTGAAATACACTTTGAAATAACATGTAAGCGAGTTCGTGGGAACAGCTGCGAATTATGCCAAGTGTTCATAATTTTGTTTGGCTGACGACGTGGCTTGTGAAAACTGGAGGGTTGGAATGACAGGTTTCATGTAGACACAATAATGTGCCTGCCTAATGATGATACAGGTTCGTGTCATGTTCTTTTGTTTTTTTTTTCATAACAAAATACAGATGGATGGACTGTGTGAAAGATGATATGGTCAGAAAGGGGTAACTCCCAAGATGACGTCACAGCACGGTTTCTTTACGGTAGAAAAACCGTATGCGTCAGCTAGCTTTGATAGGGATCCATACAACACTGACGATCGTGTGAATAAACCATAGATTTCATGGCAAGTAATAAGTGTGTTTACAAGGGTCGACTAGAGAAGCATGTACTTATCTTTAATTGTAGATTTTATTACTTAAGATATTTAATTAAATTTAAAAAAGTATTTTTTTTGTAAGTAGGTAAGTACTTAATTTTGTTTTTTTCTGTTATGTAGTTTTTTTTTTATTGTTTGTTTTATTTTCTTCAATATTTGTACGCCTTCACGGCAGAACATAGCGCCCATGTTATTAACCTAAGACATTTATCTCAGAGATGTCAGCATCAACTGAAGGGGCCCGTCAGGGCCGAAGCCTGCCGGGTCAGCGGGATTGTCCGAAAGAGTTAGGTACCACTGGGCCGGAACATAATGGGCTAAGGAAGGAGCATGGGTGGGTTTTAGTCAGTAAGAGTCTGAGACTCCCTTCCGCTCCACCCAGAGCGGGAGGGGTCAATTGATGATATCCGATCCTGAAAAAAAAAAAGACCTTTATCCTGTAAATACCTATGTTTCACAAATCAATATTCTGATTCTAATTCATAATATATATCTTTTGGCACTAGCATAAGCGTGGAATAATCAGCCTTCAATGTTCCCACTGCTGGGACGTAAGCCTCCTCTCGGTGAGAGGGAGTGGGCCCTAATCTACCACGTGGACCCAGTGCGGGTTGGTAGATGTCATTGTTCGAATTTTTGGTTCTAGGACATGCCGGTTTCCTCGCGATGTTTTTCTTCACTGTTTTGAGAGCAGTGTCAATTACACGTTAAACTGGTTTGCAATGGAGTACCATTGAAAACCGGTTCCTCTTCATTCCTACAAATGATCTGCATCAGTTTCACAATTAGCGACATGTTGCAACGAATTGGGGTAGTAAATTGATTCCGGGACATTGATAAAGGCCTGCGCTCGGTTCGCAAAATACATTAATTTAACGTGATTTGAACGAACAAGAGTACATACCTACGCAGCACACCGGTAATGGTATGTTTTAGTACAATGAATGCATCTGTAGAAACAAATAAGTCCTCGTAAAATCACTGTCACATGTTTTTCTATAGAAAACATAACATAATGTAGCATCAGGTCTGTAATCCGAGGTACAGACGCCAGCACATCAAGCTACTACAATCTGTCAAACTATTTAATAGATTTTCAACTTTATCGCTAACGCATATGGTTCAAGGTTGATTGGGAAAATTTGACAGTTTCGGGTAGCTTGATGTGCTGGCGTCTGTACCTACGCATTTTTACGCAGTCCACACTAGCAAGTCCAGTCAAAGCCTTAGTAATCTTTGACTTTGATTTTGCTTATTATGTTTAACTCCCATAGGAGTATGAGCTCTCTCACATATGAGAGAGCAGTGATGACCCAGTGGTAAGGGCTCCGACTCACGAGTTGGTCGTGGGTTCGAACTTGGTGCTTTACTTTGTATAAATAATTTCATCATAACTGCTCCCAAAACAGTGAAGGAAAACCTCGTGAGGAAACCGGCATGACCTAGAACCAAAAATTCGAAGTCATGTGACATCCACCAACCCGCACTAGGCCCGCGTGGTGGATATTGGCCCACTCCATCTCATAGAGAAGAGGCCTGAAGAGCCAATATTTGTGTTAAGTATACCAAGTATTAACGATGAGTTTAAAATACCTAAATAACTTTTCTCAGAACGAAATAATTGTGGAAGGAACGGTAGAGGAACGCTTGTTCACAACATATTGTTGAGAAGACTTTATTATCATGAAAATGTTCATAGATACTCGTACTTAATGATTCCTTGTGAATTTGTTTTGAGAAACTGTGCGTTTAAAAAATATTAAAAGGAGTTTGCATAAACAATAGCCAAAAAAAGTAATAAAATATTTCAGGTAGCTAAAAGTCCTGCAACATTCTGTGATCATCAAGTGATCAAGTGATTCAAGCCAAGTGTGCTGATTGTGGTATTCTTAAAACTATATTTAAGTGCAACGATTTTGGAGGAACTACCTTACAATAAATTCTCAGCAGCGAAAAGTTAACAACTTTTCAAAATTACGTTTTCAGAAACTCGCCAACGTATTTTACTCGACAACAATGCGGTTGGATATTATACGTATACAGCAAGAAACAAAGCGTTCTCTCAACTACACAATTTAGGTGAAACACTCGCCCGAATGTGACCAAATTAAAAGCATGTCATGTAACTTCAAGGAGGCTTCCATTCTGTCTCGAGCTCGTTTTTGAGGCTGTCAGCTATATACTGCGATCATTTCGGCTCTGTTCGGCGCACCGACACCGGACACCGGACTGCCGTTCTAACGATGTTTGGTGAAGGGCGTCGGTTTTATTTATTGAAAAAATTTGGTCAGCCTTCCAATATTTGGATCCGTTGCAGGTTAACCCTTATGTGAGTGACAAATAAAACACCTTTATCAGAGTGACGAGGTACCCGGGTACCTTCATACAGTTTACACGTAATGTAAATAATCAAGATCGGCTTTTGTGTTACACATACTTTATAATATGACACTAGTTGGAACGGTAAGAAAAAATAAACGTTTTTTTCCTGCTAATATGCAAGGAGAGGGCGATTTATTCTTCTAACTTCGCATTTAGCAAAGAAGCAACTGTGTGCTCTTACGTACCTAAAAAGAATAAAGCAGTAATAATGTTGTCATCAATGCACATGTCACCAGTTATTGAAAGTAATAAGGAAACTGCCAAGCCAGAAATAATTTTATATTATAATAAAAACAAAAGTGGAGTGGATAACATGGATAAGCTGTTAGCAGAATATACCGTAAAACGCAGAACAAATCGGTGGCCTTTAGCACTTTTTTACAATATCATTGACATTGCAGCTTTGGCAACATATATCATTTACATGTAACATAACCCACAATTGGTCTCGAGTGACAGACGTAGAAAGTTTTTGAAATCATTGAGTCTGCAACTGTGTGGTAAAAATATAGAAGAGAGATCAAAAAATTGCATTGTGACTTCAAAATTACATGTGAGATCTGCAATGCAGGACGTGCTTGGTCGAGAACTTGGGCCGTCAATTTCTTCTGGATCTACAACTTCTATAAGTCAGACTAGACGAGATTCTACAGGGCGTGTTGCAGTCGTCGGAAGTTGTTACCTATGCAGAGAACTCAAACGCAAGCAAAGAAAAACTCGAAAAGCTTGCACTAACTGCAGAAAACCAGTTTGTGATGAACATGCAGTAACTCGTTCAACATGTAACACCTGCTTCGAAAGCTGTACTAATTCTGTATGAACAAAGATTTGTATTTTTTATAGAAATAAAACACTTTAACAAATGCTTCTTATTAAAATTTTGTATGAAATTATAAATACTTACTTCATAGTCACAAAGAGGTACCCGGGTACCTCGTCACTCAATTATGAGTTTACAATATGTTTTGGTTTCCACAAAACATTGTAAATAGTAGACTTGGTCAATACATTAAAAAATATGTAATTCATAAATAGTTAAGAGCTCTCAGGAAGTCACAGCGACCTACAGGGCGTAAAAAATATTTTTTTTAGAATTTGAAAACGCCAAAGGTACCCGGGTACCTCGTCACTCACATAAGGGTTAAATAAACAAAATACCCACCACCTTAGCTCGATATTTCTCTAAACATTGCGTAGGATGACTACAAACTTTTATATTATCACTGGACGAAAAGCTAGTCATAATAAACCGTTACAAGGTCTTTAGTCTCTTATTGAGCTAACAGTGCGGCCGACGAGAGAATGCGTTCTCGACACCTGTCAGTTTCATTCAAACGAATACGTGTTCTGCGAATTTGATCTTTATTAGCTAGATACTAGAATTGTCACACTGACAGGTGTCAGCAGGGGTCTACTCCATAAACCCGACGTCTGTAATTTCGGCCAAGCTATGGGTGATTCCTGCTCCATATTACTTGCGGTCATGAGATTAATTCGGGGCCCGAACTAATAATGAATCATCTGCCTAGCCTTTTCCGAACTATGTTGGGGTCGGCTTCCAGTCTAACCGCATGCTGCTGAATACCAGTATTTTACATGGAGCGTCTGCCTATCTGACCTCCACAATCCAGTTACTGGGTAATTGGTAAGACTGGTTGCCAGACTTCCGGGCTTCTGACGACCCGTAACGACTGTCAAAGATCCACGAATGATAGCCGGGACCAACGGCTTAAAGTGCTTTCCGAAGCACGGTGGGATCTTGGTATGTAAAGATGGTCACCCATCCACGGACAACCGCGGCAAGCGTAGCTTAACCTGATCGATCGACCCATGCGGCTGGTATTACTTAGCCACAAGCTCCCCAATTAATAATGAATGACAACATAATTTGACAACAGTTGTCCCTACACTCGATATAGATTTGCCCGTCTGAAAAAAATAAATTTGACACTTGTTTTGACTTATCAACTACTTTCGGACGGGTCCGTATCTTCGTTGACGGACTTAGAGAGTAGACACCCAGGGACGTATTCTCTCGACGGCCGGACTATAAGTGGCATATTTTGAGGAGTTGATGATGGTTTTGTTCTTCTAATTGTAACATTCTATGGTGACTCATAATATTTGAGGCATTTTACAGGTGAAACGAGCGATTTGGCAACTGAGTAGGTACCTAATATCTGTTGAGCTACAAAACGAACACTAAAACTGATTCATGAACATTTTAGTTATTCGTCGAGATAAAATAATATGCTTCCATACTAACTATATATCAGTATTTAAATAGAGCTCAAGAAGAGCTTGCAAACAGGTTTCTACTTTGCTCTTTTATCTAAATAAAAGTCTGATATTAAACCCTGCTGTTCACATAGACGTTAAAAAAACTAATTTAGGTTCTAAACCATTTTCTTTATTTAGTAGATCGTTCTCAGGATCTTTAAGGATTATACGACTTGAGGTTTAAGAACCTAGCAATAATTTTAACTTTAGTAGGTAATTAGGTTAGATAATTTGTCCACAGTAATCTTGTTCCACAAATGATTTGAACTTTAGTGTTACGACGAATACTAACTACAGTACCCGGCGATAAATATTGCACATCGACCTTTGGAAAGAGACGATCGGCTAATTTCGGCTTCGTATAGCGTTATCTCTGTCGCACGAAATGCAAACAGTCCCGTATCTATTAGGAGCTGTTAAAACAATTATGATTTGCTTCTTTTGATAATTATTTTTATTCTTTGTATAAAATACAAAAAAAGGTAAATGTCGATGTGCAATATTTATCGCCGGGTACAGCAGTGCTATTCTGTAAAAATCTCACCGTGAAAACTTAGGTGAAGTGAGCGTGGAGTGAGCTGTCAATAGTGTCAATTCCTAGCAAAAACAAACTCACTTCACCTAAGTTTTCACGGTGAGATTTTTACAGAATTGATCGGCTGTAGGTACATAGGTTTAACAACATTTTGTTAGTAAAACCAGATAGGTATCAGAGTAATTGCGTAACACACTAATAATGGCAATGCCTTTCTTTGTGATAGTTCGACAACATTCGTTGCATTATTTAGGTCGTTGAGTAGACGAATTTTTCAAACCTATGAAGCAATGGATTAGAAATTTCCTCCAAAATCGTTCGGATTTTGATTGAAAGTGTCTTAAGGGATTGGGGTGCAGGTTTGAGATAGGTTAATCCACAATATTTGAAAATTAATACTTTGATTTGGGGGAGGCCTTTGTCCAGTAGTGGAGGTCTTCCGGCTGAAAGGATGAAGACTTTGAATAATTTTGATTGACGTTTGTTTACATTTTATGCCGTAGGTATGCCACTACCTTAACAATACATTACACTATCTATTGTTCTATGTATTCGCCTTATTTAACGTAATCAATATATTTATTGCTTCCATATTCCACATTCTTGAATGCTTCGTATTCCTTTTGATATGATGGATAACTGACTCAGTCATAATTACAAAATAAATATACAATCATAATAGTAAGTGATGTAAGTAATAAAAGAAACTCGTAATTCAAGAAGGTGCCTATATATCAAAGAATAACAAAAAGAAAGGAAGTAAAAACCAACTCGCATAAATAAGTATTTAATTATAAAAACTACAAAATGGCTCCTTACAAAATAAAATTTAACTAAAACCCCATCCGTATCTATTAATATCGCTACAAAACGCTTTCTGATGCCATTTAATGATTCATATTATAATTGTCCACATTCCACCGATTCATTTCTCCGTGAAACATTCCAAAGGTGAGTTCGAAACAAGCATTGGAAATTGTTGTGCCGTGAATGCTCTAATATATTCAGTTCATTACTAACTGGATCGGTCGTTTTTGCATCACTTATTTGGATAATCGAAGCACAGGTCACTGAAGGAATGTTGTTATATCACAAGACTCAATTTATTAATATGTATAATTAGCTAATGTCCGAGTTCTGCGAAATTTCACTCGTTATGCACCCAATATTCCTAATCATTCTAGGTAACAGCCATTAAGTGTTCCAAAACTCACTTAATATTACCCCACCGTTTCATAATTACTTTACAAAAATACTTGGCTTTCTATAACACTAACCAAAAGACTAGAACTCATAAATATTACAATTCATCCCGAATTATTCACTCACGGAACTGTGACAGGTAAAAACATTTGAGGATCACCTAACTTTGGCTCTAAACGAATATTCACTTTAGTGTCACCGTCACCGACTTCTAAGAAACTATTCCAGTCGAGCATCCAATAAAAACCATTTTTCCTTGGAGGTGGTAGTTCTGAGTCACCGGGCATTGCAGGGGCGGCTCCTCCGAAGGAATCTTCTAGGTCAGCTATAGAAGCTCCTGAGTCGTCTGCTGATACTGAAGAATCGCTAGCAGCGTTGGTCTTTGGTTCTTCAGTGACAGTTGTAGTGGTAGAAGTAGTTTCTGCTGCTGCAGTTGTTGACTCTTCAGCTTGTCTTTTACTTTGATCATTATTTGTATTCACTTGTTCATTGACAGGATTGATGTCTTTATTCAATGGTATCACTTTCACAGAATCATAGTCTATAGGGTCGTAATTTGGTTTAGAAACTGATTTACTTTTCCTGGCTGGCATGTCATATGGAAGGCTAACTTCTTTAGTTTCTGATGATGATGTGTCTAATTCAAACGGCAATTCTGGCCGTAGAGGTTCATATAAGAAGTTGTTTGGAGACAAGGAATATGTTCCATCTTTCTTGGTTTTAGAATCACTGCCAGGTGATATCAGATCGTAAGTAAGTAATATATTTTCTGGTAACTGAACTGTGCCGTCTATTACTTTAGGAGGTGGTAGAGGTTTGAAACCTTCGAGAGGCAGAAGGAAATGATCTTGACCTGGCTTTCCCTCTAGACCATGCGCATCCAGAAAAGCTTGCAGTTCTTCAGGGAAATTGTCTATTAGCTTATCTGGCAAGGCGTAACTTGGTTTCACTGTTTTCTGGTTAGATTTTGATGTTTTTGGACTCGGAGTAGTACTTGGTAATGCGACTACTTGAGTTCGTGGTGGTCTAGTATACAATTCCTGTAGCGAAGATCCATCACGTGGGGTGTATGGTAAAACAACCGTCAATGTAGTTTCACCCTTTTTTGTAGTTGTCTCAACAATCGTCGGGGCTGATGATGATACTTTTACATCATTGTTAACACCGACAGTTTTATCTTTAGCGTTTGGTTCTTGAGGATTAATTTCGTTTTCGATTGTACTATAAGGCGTCGTTACTTTTTCTTTTTTGTCTTCTTTGGATTCCTTGGATGCTGAAGTTGACTTCGCATCTTCAGCTCGTATATCGTTAAGTAATTGCATAATTTCATCTCTAGTCAGTCTTGGTAAAAGCTGATTTGTTTGTAGTATGTTTTGGACTTGTTTGACGGTCTTTTCTACGTCCAGTGCAGCACTGGAGACTGCTGCCAAGGCTGCAAAAAGGCAGCACCAAAGAAGCTTCATTTTCTGTAACCAAAAAAAAAGAGACAAATTAAAGCAGCTGGCTTAAAATGTTTTCGACTGCAAGATAAAACACTTTTGGGATAAAATTGGAGTAAACATTCAAGGGATCCAAAATCGGCTCTTTGACAGAACAGACAGGTCATTGTTTTTTGTTTTGAATATAACACCATAGGATAGCAGTAATGGGCTTAAATTACGACAGGGTTCACCTGATCCATAGATTTAAGCCTTTAGGTTTTTATTATAAGGTACAAACACAGAGTAAGATCACCAGAGCAGAAAATATAATATAATTATAAGATAATATACAGTATAAGGATAATATAAGGTATTTAATCATATTTTCCTATTTTGCAGTAGCAAAAAGACGAGCTAATCAGGTAAATAATACCTACTTAAATTCCCACCAATCCACAACAAGGAAATAAAGTATACGGGCGACTGTATAAGCAGTGGCGGAGTTATCTCTGTAATTACAGTTTGAGTTACACAGCAGTACCATAATCGTAATTCCCAAAGTTAGGAAGCAGGCCAAGATATCGGGAAGTTGTTATCGTTTCAGAAGTTTCGGCTCTCGGATCACTTACAAGACGCTCCACTCACATCTGCGTGGTATGAGAAAAATGTTATGATCTTTTATAAGTAATGATCGAGTAAACTCTGCGTTTATGTAGCAAATGGGCTTTTGGTGGGGTCTTGGGAAATTTTATTGCCATTTGCTTCTTGTTTCTTAATTACTTTTGTATTACTTGGTCCATTACTTAACGATGTTAGTGTTTGTGTTTGTATTTCATTACCAATTTCCATTAGTTTTTTTTTTAACATGGGTAGATATTCAAGCGTCTAGTAAGCTTAGATTATTAGGGTCAATTAAAAAAAATCCATCCAAGATACAGTCCGGAAAAATGTTTTATGTCCACTAAATCACTTCTACTTGTGATTGAACCAATTCTGTTCAATGTTTTTTAAGGAGAGAAGTTTTAAAGAAAGTTTAGATCTAATGATATAATCCCTTTAAGTTTAAATCGCAGTCCCAAATGACATTCAAAGATTGCTCGCTGAGATAAAAGATCGTCAAGAGCACGATTGTGCGAATCGTTACCTAGTCTTAAAGTATGTAAAAGTAAAGTATAATCGTTATATACTTTAGAAGCTACGCTGATAGGAATCACGTTTAGTTACTGATTTGGAAAGGAAACTCTATGGTATCCGCATTTCAATAGGGAAAACTTTGTATTGATTCAATCTTTGCTATATACATTTAGCTACACGAGTTGTTTCAACCAGGTTAAGTCTTATTGAAATACTCATCATCATCGGATGATGATGATGAGTATTTCGAGTAGTGGACGTCTTTTGGCGGATGCCAAAAGACGTCCACTGCTAGACTTAGGCCTCCCGCAAGCACCTCCACTTCGACTGGTTCTGTGCTTCTTGCATCCAACGGGTTCCTGCGGCCTTCACAAGGTCGTCGGACCGCCTTGTGGGAGGCCTTTGAAATACTAGGTATACAATTTTATTTTTTACAATTTGGTTTATTATGGACACATATTGTATTGGTTTAATGTGCAAAAGTTGTTTACAATATACAATTGGATCCTAATGTACATGTCTGTAGATAGTTACCCGGGATAGATCTAACGCCTAAGGTACAGGCTCGGCCTAGTTAAGGTGTTAGTGGTCATTCGAATTGTGTTCAATTGCAGAATGGTACCTACTGTTTACCAAAATCAACTTGTAAAATATTTTTGTGTTAATAAAGCTTTTTTATTTATTTATTTTTATTTCGCTAGTAATTTCTAAGTCCCGTATAATATTAAGCGAAATCAGTTAATGGCAATAATTTCTATTCATCTAACAAATCCAACCTTCAGGCTGCTATTGAGATATTCCTTATCGAAAACCCAACACGACCTTTTCTGCCTTGAGAAATTAACTTAAAAACCTCGTTGTTCTAGGGTCGCAAGCGCAACTGTTTAGTCCTGAGGTCCTGGGTTCGTTACCAGATCGGGCAAAATGTTCTTGAGTTTTTCCGTCGGGAATTTCTCAGTTGCATCCCGGACTTGTTCCCGTTTGATAGTAATATACTTGCCCCCTATTAAATGGGACTTACAACATAACATTCAAAATTTGGGTGTACTGTATAATGCGCGCCACGAAAGATGAGACTTGACCCCGCCTCCCCCGCTCTTTCCGCCGCCCCTATGACGTCCGGTCCCGTCCCGCACTCAGACCTCATACCGCTAAAGATACCTAAAATCGTGTACTGCGCATGTCAAACCACGTGGTGTGTCAAGTCTCATCTTTCGTGGCACGCATTGTAGGTACACCTCTGCGTAACGTTTTAGGAAAAACAGGCATGATGTTAGTAGTTTATGTTACAAACAAACCCAGAATCCTAGTCAAAAACAAATAGTAGCGACCCAGCAGCTGTAGACTTCCTCTCTGGGATTCTTAAATAATATACCTTCCATTTCTCCCCCTTCAAAGTCAACAGGGGGGGAAATAGGTTACTATAAGGTTTGTAGGCCACTGGCTTGGCTGCAATTAGCGACAAGTGCCATAGAGCCTGTCTGGATGGAGAGCTTTACGTGCAATTGCACAAATAAAATGTTTTTCGCGTTTGCTGTTTTTATTATTATTATAATGGTTGAGCGTTTTATAAGTGCCTGTAAAGTTGAACAGGAATTAATAGTCCAGAGAAATGACAGTGAAATATTGGTCTCAGTTTTTTTTTTACGTAACATTTTACAATAACAAAAATACAATAATAATACGTATAAATGGTTTAATTGAAATAAATGCTTTGAGTTTGAGTTTTCAGTTCCACAACCCAGTTACTGAGTAATACGATATCCCTTGGTAAGACTGGTTGTCAGATTTTTTTTCACGTTTCCACTCACATCTGCCTTTTAATACCTTTTGCTAGTCCATGTTCGAGGTGGTTTAGTTTTTGCACCAACCATTGTAGACAATAGCAATGGCAAATACTCAATACTATTATCTACAGTCCATATAAAGCCTAGTAGGTTATTATACCACATACCACATACAAGCACGAATATTACATAATCTTGTTCTGCAGTGACAATGAAATTTTAATTGCACGCCATCCGTATCGTGTATTCGAATACCACGTCGAGTTAAGGACTCAACACATTTGCACGTTAAGCTCATACGATACGTGAGTGAAATATGTTTTCACTTTATTTTAGTTTATTACATTCTGTTTGATTTTGTTTCGTGTTTTCTGGGTATTTGAGTTTTAATTTTGGCTTTCAATGAAACTGATTTATAAAAATCCAACTTTAAAGGTTGCACAAGCCGTACAACGGGCGTCAACGCATTCTAAGATAGTATGTTTTTTTTAAGTTCCGTATCTCAGAAGGAAAAAACGGAACCCTTATAGAATCACTTTTTTGTTCGTCTGTCTGTCTGTCAAGACCCTTTATCTCAGGAATGCGTGGAGGTATCGAGTTAAAATTATAACCATATACTCAAGTCTATATTCCAGTTCCTTAAAGCTGTGAAAAAATCAAACTTCTAAGTTAACGAAACAAAAAGATAGGTACGGCCGTTTATGCCGCAAAAAACGTATATTTTGACAATTTCTAGGAAATCAAAATTTATAGGGTACTTCCCGTTGACCTAAAGTCACGAAATCTGGCAAGAAGCAATGTCATGTAGCACAGTTAAGTAAAGCAAAAAATCTGAAAACTGTAAATTAGTAGTTACATTATACCTACAAATTAGTACGGAACCCTCGGTGCGCAAGTCTGACTCGCACGATCGTACAAATGCGGATTGATTGCATTTATACGATGTTTTGTTTACGCTCCGTAACGTTTTAACATGACACACTTTCTACATTCCATTACGATAACATTCCATTGAAACACTTAAACAAAACAAACAAATTTTATCCGTATTATCATAAAAATATTATTTATTACTGCATCATAATTCTATAGCATTCCTCCTCATATCGCAGCACCTTGAGAATCTCGGCGTCTAAATGTGAACAACCCTAAAAGACATGTGAACGATGTGTGACGTTCTAACACGAAACACTTTCTACGTCGCCTCGTTAACATTCGTGATGCAACGTGTCTCATTTGCTCATTACGAGGCATAATGTTTGATAATTATTTACTCCATTTTGTGGGACAAATTTTGAAAGTAGACTTGATTATTTAGATCGTACCTATTTGTGCTTTTAATTATGCAAGGTTAGCGTAAATTGCTGTTGAAGATAAGTTAGTCGTAAGATATTCATAACTAGTAGACTAGTTCTAATACATAACTAGTAGGTAAGTTAGGCATGTTTGATGCACGTCTCGTACTTAGTTTCCCTCTACTTCAATGGAAATTGACGCATTTCTGTAGAAAATTTACAAAGACGCTTTGTACTTTTTTGCTTTGTCCACATTCATACGACAGAAAATCAGTAAATAACAGAAGGCGATGTTGGACGTCCAGATTTTATCTTAATAGCAATAAAATAACACCCTGCCTGCAGATATCTTAATAGAAGTCATAGGCCTATTTTCATACAATGAAACACTGCCACGCGTGGGGGACCGCATAAAGGCTCCTTCAAACAGGCGCGACACGCGATAAAATTACGCGCGACACAAAGGCACCGCATATCGCGCAACAACCAGTGCCATTGTGTTACGCGCAATTATATCGCGTGTCGCGCCTGTTTGTAGGAGCCTTAACTCAAAACTCAAACTCAAAGCGTTTATTTAAATTAAAACTTTTGAATTGTCAAGGGGTCGGTCAGTCAGAAAGATGAAGCTAGTTGCCCATTCCAAAGCGCAGTAGGTACCTATGGAGAAGAACGGGCAAGAAACTCCACGGCTTACATCATTCATGTTGAAATTATACATGTGAGAACGATGTAGAAAGCCGTGCACGAAGCGTCCGTACTAAAAAAGATAAAAATAAATTAAAATAAATAAAAATAAGCCCTGGCGGCTAAGAGATGACCAGTCCCTACTGACGGCGCCCGTTCACGAACATGACGTATGGATGAACAACATTCAGATCAACCATTTTGAAGGGAACTTAATGATCCAACACACACGCCACCACCAGCGAGACATTTGAGTGAGCATGACATAAACAGTACAATCCACAGACCATTATAAGTCCTGGTAGATAATCTATCTGTTAAGGCTCCTTCAAACAGGCGCGACACGACACGCGACACAATGGCACCGCAAGTCGCGCAACGAGCGGTGCCTTTGTGTCGTGCGCGATTCGCGTCGCGCGTTGCGCCTGTTTGTAGAAGCCTTTATGTTTCTGGATGTTTAGAGCGGATGACTCTGACGATACTGCAAGTCCAACGCACGCTGGTCTTTCGGCCATGTTACCAAACTTACTAACTACCTACAACCCTTATACTAGGTACTACATGACCCATAGTAACTCAACCTGATAAATCTCTCTCTCTAGTAGCTCAACCTGATAAATAGAAAGAAGAAAGACACGAAATAAAGTCATGTAATTCAATAAAACCGAAAAAGTAAAAGGTATTGTTAACAAAACATCGGAACATTACTAGTGAGCTCAAAGATAAACTCTGTTTTTGCGATGACAATGGTTAAAACAACAAAGTCATATGTGCTCCGATTTCTATTCATCGGTTTGCTCTCGTTTTCCTCGTTATTATTTCCTTTGTATTTTCTGGAGATAGTTTTTATTCATAAACAAGATTTTTAGATGTTGTCAGCATCATCATCCATTTATGTTGGGGTCGGCGTCCAATCTAATCGGATGCAGATCAGTATTTTACATGGAGGGACATCTCCACAATCCTTCTACTGGGTAATACCCCATGGTAAGAGTGGTTATCAAACTTTCGGGTTTTTGACAAAGATCCACGATAGACAGCCGGGACCAACGACTTATCGTGTTTTCCTAGGTATAGAGGATTATGTAAAGATATGGTCACCTATCCACAGGACAACCGCGAGAAACAATAGCTTAAACTGATCGATCGACGCGTACGGGTGTACTTAGCCACGAGCCATTCAGGTTTTTAGATGTTGTATTAGAGTTAAATCGAAGGTCCTAATAAAAAATATTCCAAATACGATGCGGGGTCCTACCGTAGGACAATAGGACCAAAATTTCGCGATGTAGTTTAGGATTCCTCTAGATGTTTTTCTTAACGATAAATGTATAGAAACAATTTTCAATTCGATTTGATTTTTTCTTCGAAGCATAAGCAATACAAATATACATAAACACGTCCGTACTTTATTTATCTAAATAATAGATGCCTCAATATTTCTCTATGAAAACCTTTGTTCTTTCCTTATAGGAAACATCACCTGAGTCAATAGCACTTGTTTCCTCGACTTGTGAAAGCAATTGTGTTTGTGATACAAATAAATAAAACTGGGAATCATAATATACTGTCGAGGATTGACCTAGACGTTGTTATTTCATATTAAAGGTAGGCTTGAAAAATGGAATATGATTGTCTCTTTTATCTTGCTGTCAATACAAAGGTTTGTCTCGAAATAATAATACCTTTTGTCATAATAATACCTATCGTTCATACCTACATAACTATCTGCTTCCTTAATCTTTACAGCTTGTTTTCTCATTGTACAGTAAAGTATATAAAATATTTCGTCAGAAAAACGACTTGTCGGCCAGGAAAAATAGTACTTATAAAAGCCAAATACGACTACTGAGGAAACCTTCTAACTATATGCTGATATGTATATATACGCGTGATTCCTTTGACCTTTAGATAGTCGCTAAGAAGGATTTTCATATTTTCACGTGTTTAGACTACAAATACACAAGCTTCGAGTATTTTCGGTGAGTTACTTATGACTATTCAAATACCGTGTGACTTAATGCGTGCAAACATGACAAGCTGTTACAAATATTTGAATAATTTGCCACACATTTTTAACACACAGAATGCTGTGATGAACCTCAGAATTCTGCTTGTTCTTCGTGGAATGTAAGATTCATCTTACATTCCATAAGGATGCTTAGAATGTGAAAAAAAAAATGTATTTATGCAAAGTAAGAAAACTATTTTGTCTATTTCAAAAAAAAAAGTGCAATAAAATAGTATTTCATGGTGAACATTTCTAAACACCATAGTGTAAAACGGAATTAAAGAAAAAGAGATATAATTCGACTGAGCAGCAATGCACATGATAAAGTCAAAGAAAAAGAAGGTCGCAGCGTATAGAAAGCCCAAAAATAATCCACGAAGAAAATGCTGCAATAGTCATTAAATTAATGAAGACTCGTAGTCATGCCTACTCGTACTCGTAGTCAGTATAAAGAATCTAAGTAGTTATCTGTACCCTGCGTGCGCCATGTCTCGCCTCATTGTTTATTTATCTCTCCTCACACAACAAACTTGAGTAGAAGTCGGCTGAACTTAGACGGTAACAAGAATTTATTTTGCTAAATTATCTACATATTTCAACACTCCAAGAGAAAGGGCACACGTTAATAATAAATTCTGCAAATGTGTTTTACTTCCATACGTCGTCACTTTCTGAGGACCAGCTGCGACATCTGATAATTTACAAACTCACGCCCTGTTCCCAAGGCGGTAGGCAGAAACAACAGAACGCAACCTACTAAGAACACCTTACATACACCTTTTGCTTCGTTTACATTCATGATAAATGATTTTATTTTTGTAAGTAGGTTTGCACAAACACTTTTACACGTCAATCACATACATTTTAAACTAGATGAGGTCGGCGTTTCCTATCTGACTACTCTGAGAAGAAAGGCCGAAATAAACTCAAAGGTCATAGTCTCTTTTAAAGTCCAGACATAATCTTGGTCAGGTTATATAGGTAATGACCAAGACCATTATTGACCATTATTGTAGTAATGACCATTATTGACCATGTAGGTCAATGTCTGAGATGGTCTTTTGACGAAAGAACCACACAGATTGAGAGGACCTGTCCAATCAGTGCACGCATTTGTCAGAAATCGTGCAGCTCAACTCAAGACTTAAGAAGCTCAACGATTCGACGAACAATACCAAAGACGAACAATACCAAATCATAGATCTGCCCCCCCCATTGCATAACACCGAGGACGGACGGACGGACGGAGGAGGAGGAGGACGGTTTCCGAGGACGGTTACGCGACACCACGCAGCGAAACACGACGCCGACAACGTTACGTGTATAATCATAGTTTTAAGTTTTTTTTTTATATGTATTAGTTTATTATTGTATAAGATTATTTTGTGTATTTTATCTATGGGCCTTAGTTGCCTGACAATAAAATGATTATATATATATATATAACAAACTTTCAATCAGAATCAGAGAGTTTTGAAGGATATTGCTAATCTATTGCTTCATTGGTTTGAAAAATTCGTCTGCTCAACAACGTAAATAACGTAATAAATATTGGTGAACTGTCAAAAATAAACCCATTGTGATCAATTGTAAGTTTATGTGTGTTACCCAATTACCCCGCTGGTCATACACGCACGCAGGTTGCGATTAACAAGAACAAAATCTTGTGATATTTCATCTTCTTACAGGTTGAAAACACATCAGGATACCCATTGCAATTTGCGATCATCTATCCCATCAAGTGATTCGTTGGCCTGTATACCCTATCAAATAAAAAAAAATATTGTATATTGCCCCTTCACAACTTCATAAGGAAACCCTTACCCCACTCTTTTACAATTTGCATGCTACGATAACCAGCAGATTTTGTCATGAACATCAAATATAATATTATTACATCTACCGAAACCAAATGAAATAAGGGACGGAGTCAGAGAGCTCAGTAGTAGGATATATTATGTTAGCGCGAGCTCGATCCACCCCCAGATTTACATATTATGGAAACAATGAGATGGAAAACAGTTTGCGCGTGATTCATGTGTGATAACAATAATAGTGGTGGGTGTGGACCGCGAATGGTGGGTTTGGCAATTGAGAGTCGAGATTGGGATGTAACACTTTTGATACGCACTTGCCTCATTCATAAAACATGGGATTCTTTTTTTTTATTTATTTTTTATTACTGACTTGGACTGCTTTTGCGCTCGATCACGCCTGATGGAAAGCGATAGATGAGGTCTATGACGGAACGAGCGTCGGTACCCAGAAGATGCCTAAGGCACTGCAACTCCCACGCATCGACGAAACACAGCAGGCTGCTTGATTGATTGACTTGACTCCGGTGGGAGGGTGGTCACAAACCAGGCGGGCGTTAGCCCTACCACCGCAAGGGAAGAATTGGCCAGTCAAATAAGATGTTGGGTGTGACTGTCCAGGATTTGCCATGCGCTCGGTTCAGTTGAGTGACTTGCGGAACAATATGCGCTACACGAGGAGGCTTCTTCATGCATCCCAAAAATTCAAGTCACAGGTACAGTACCAGTTTATGAATGCCATACATGTTTCTGACATGTAACGTAATTTGTGGGATTTTCTAATGATCATATTACTAACTTCTGCTCGCGGCTTCGCCCGCGCAGATGTTCGAAATTATCCCTCGGGAACGAGCTACCGGGACCAAAAGTAGCCTATGTCCTTCTCCAGGATGCCATCTATCTCCTTGCCAGTAGTTCCTTCAGTGGTTTAGGTGTAAAATACAGACAAAGTTACTTTCGAATTTATAATATTATTATAGTATGGATATTCCCAAGGTCTTTATTTAGCTATTAATTCTGAGAAATAACACTGTAATGGATATACATTCCATCTTTATTAATGTCATCAGATGATGACATTAATAAGGATGGAATGTATACCCATAGCCGCCCCCAACATAGTTGAGAAAAGTCTAGGTAGATGCCTAGCCTTTTCCCAACTATGTTGGGGGCGGCTTCCAGACTAATCGGATGCAGCTGAATACCAGTATTTTACATGGAGTGACTGCCTATCTGACCTCCACAACCTAGTTACTGGGTAATACGATACCCTTTGGTAAGACTAGTTGTCAGATTTCCGGGCTTCTGACGACCCGTAACGACTGCCAAAGATTGGCGAAAGCACAAGCCCCACCTTATTAATGTCTGGAATAAAATCCATATTGGAAATAAAAAAGACCAAATTAAAATTCACTTAGGAACAAAAGGACCAACATTAATACGTAGCAGTTTCTTAATTAATGGTACACAAACAATAAGAAATGGAACATGACCTGATATCAATTAAGACAATATCCTTTGGAATATGATGTTCATTTTGTTCATTTTTGACCAAAAAAGGGCTGTGTCGTTCTTTGGCCAAAGAATTAGCATTTGCCATTCAAAGTGGCAGTGCTGCCACTCTTCTGGGCATGTTTCCGGATGACAGCGATGCGGACGAGTAGTTCGACGCCTATGTGTCATTTGTATAGTAAGTTAGTTAGTCATTCAATTTAGTATCTCGTGTAAATAGTTACATTTTCTCATCAATGATTTTCTCAATTAAAATATTAACTAGTTCGTTTAGGTTACTATAGTGTGTTTACAAAGCGCTGTTGTTATGAGGAAAGTCGAAATGTTTTGTTGTCATAAAAATTTTATATTTCGATTTTTTGATACATGGAAGAAAATAAACGAAAGTTAGCAACAGGTAGAGAAATTAAAGCGAAAAGGAAAGGGCAACAAAAAAAGATTTACATGTAAGGAATACTTTTAAATATATTAAGGAGTCGGTCAGCGATTCGTCAAGTGATTGAACTTGGTTATTTTTCAACGACTGAGTATAAGACCTCGATCCCGTTTTTAGTGTCACACTGATCCACGAGAACATTTTGGTCCTTCTAAGACAGGTCGTTCAATCCTTAGTATACCCCAAACTACTTTATCTATCTACAATGTGAGGAATTTGGGTTGACAGGAACATAGTGAGTGGCTCGGAACTAGATGTCCAATTTTCACCGTACGACGTTATCAGAGTTCTATCCACCCGGTACAATCCCTTTGTTATGCTAAGACACACTGTGGCAATATTACAGTTAGCGAGAACCACATTATTATTTCCCATTTTATTACTCTAGATTCAGCTCTCTTTGTCACAGAATAACCTAAAGATAGACACATCATAAACTACGTACGATCCTATTACTTAGGCCTGAGTAAAGCTAATATATGGCAGCAGAGATAAACCCTTTCAATCTAGTCCTTCGAGTCGGATCCAATGTAATTTAAGTTGGATTTCTTGACGGCATCGCTGAAATTTTTCGACGCCTTTTAACGCTTGTAAGACATTTTTATTTGCGTCTTTACATTTCTGTACCATTTGAAGGAAACGTTAATTTTGACGAATAGACCTTTGATATGGATATACTGTATTCAGCAATATCAAAGTTTATGTCGTGTAGGGAGATATTTGCGCTGGAATTTGAACCTTGCAGCATACAATTTAGAGTTCGTTTCTGTCTATTGTTGGTACTGAACGTTGTAAGGTATGAAGCACAATATTTTCGTTTTATTGCTTCCGTTTGTCCGTGTATTCACTTACTTAAATTATGTATATTGTGTTATAACATCCTAATATAATTGTATTACACATTGGCAAAAATTTAGACGATTGACATTTTTCCATGTTAATGTTAAATCTTTTGTTGCTTATTTCACACAACATTCTTAAATTTCTACCTTTTTATACGTAATCTTCGATACCTACTGAAAAGAGGGTCTCCAAAAGAAGTTTCGTAAGTACGATTAGATTATTACTTGGTAACTTAAACCGTGAATAATAATGTTACTCAGCGCGAAAATCTAGTGAAACTGTAAGTAGAACGTCTGTCTAGCTAAATTATCAAACATTTTAAATTATTGGTTGCTACGCTGCTGTATATGATATTTGACCGGAGATTAAATGAGAAAGGCTTTCAGGAAACAAGGTAAGCTTAAATCTCAAGTAGCACAAGGTAGTGTCCTCAAAGCAAAACCGACCCTGTAAATTCCAAGAGTAAGCATACGTGTAATATCTATGTCCTCTAATCTTACATCATAATACTACTAAAATATGATGCACTGCCAAACACGTTGGACATTAGCCGGGCGGCCGTATTCGCTCCACTATAAAGGAGGCTATGTTTATGACGGTCCGGCTATAAACCGGGATGATTCATCGACTAGTGTGCCAGTAACTTTATTACGCAACCGGTGACCGGATATATTGTGTAAGTGGATAATCTTCATTTCACTTTACAATCTTGTTAGGTAATAAAAGAATCTGGCGGTAATGCATGGAATTGGGGCAGCGGCGGAACTTGTGTTCTAGGTCGCATCTGTTTTGCAGATTCTCTTCGGAATTCGGTCGGTTAGTAGCCAACTTGCTTAATCAAATGGTGCTTTCACCGTTTGATTTGTCTGCAAACCTCGTCTAGAGGTATGTTAAGTGCGTTTATTATGTAAGAACTGAACACTTTCATAGGCTACTTGTTCACTTCGTTCTATACATAAATAAACATAATCAGCCCATGATGTTCTCCAATAGACACAGGCCTTCTCTTTCAGTGACAGGGAGCGGACCAGTGCGTGTCGGTAAATTTGTTTTTTGTTTTATAATAGCTGTTAATCCGTGCGTTATCGGAGAGAATCGCTTTTAATATAATCTGAATATGGTGGTATATCGAAAATTTAAATACGATGAAAATATTTCAGCATTGTAAATAGGAAAGCAGTCACTTTTGAGCACAACCTCAAAATCTCATGTGGTTAGACAAGAACACATTTCACGTGACCTTCGGTAATAGGTAGGTAATACGGGCTGGTGTCCGCAACTCCACGTCAATGCGCGTATCTTGCGTACGGGATCTTACTGCAAATAGAACCCTACGTCCAAGAGAAAAGGATCTTCACCCACATGCATATAACAATATGTAAGCAATGTGGGCGTCTGTGGTTTCCCTGTGGGTGGGATCTTAAAGGTGACCTATTACCAAATGCCATCCAGATTCGGGTATAAATCAAGAATTTTCCCCTACAAGGATCAACAATGGTATTTGTTCAAAGTTCTACTTTAAGAATGATATAAAGTAAGGGTATTCAAATACATTTTGGTTGGTAATATTGATTTGTGTTGAAGGCGTAAAGGTTACTCTAGCTAAATTGGGTTTTATCTGTATGTATTAGACTGAGATCAAAATAAAAGCTTTCGGTTTAAAGATATTTATTTCTCAAAGAACAAAATTTACAGTTCACTTATAGAGAAACTTAACTAAGTTAACAATAAGTTGGTTTACATTACGACGTTCAAGCCATCGAAGAAACTGAACACCAAGGTTTTATTTATAAAATACAAGTATGTCTAGGGACTGATCTCTCCATGACCAGACAATTTCATCGGAGGGACAATTAAGAATCTCTGACAATTTTTTTCACAAAAACTGTCAGACGCCAATCCTATCTCCACGATAAAAACCATCTAGACCGAAAAAATCAGCCCCACATAAAATGCAAAACAGTTCAAGCTAAACTTATATGTCTAATATAAAAAAAAAAAAAACTAAACTTATTTATCTAATATATAATTCCTTAGGCCTTTTTTAAATGTTGGTATGCTTGTACACTCTCTGACATTTTTAGGTAATTTATTGTAAAGCCGAACCCCTTCATACTGTATTGTTTTCCTGCCGTGCAGGGTTCTCACTCTTGGTAGTTCTAGGTCGTCTTGATTACGGGTATTATATCTATGAGTCTTTTGTGTGAATGAAATATTTGTGTGTATGTTGGTCTTAAGAATCTTCCGGATAGTCATGCATGTATGGTATGTATACAATTGTTGCAAATTAAATAATTTTGTTCTTTTGTAGAGTAATTCCGTAGGAGTATAGTAGTTGTAATTAAAGAGGACTTTGATAATTTTATTTTGTGTTCGTTGTAGATGTTGTTGATTTGTTTTAGAAGCCTGTCCCCATATTTGGATCAGATATTCCAGATGTGGCTTAACTAGCGTGTTGTAAATAGTATGTCTTAGTTTGTAGGGTACGCATTTTGCAATGTTACGTATGGCTCCGGTTAGTGGGAGTATTCGAGATCTTACGTAGTCAATATGAGCTCTGAATGTCAACTTACTGTCCACAAGTAGGCCCAAATACTTTTCATGTGTTGATTTTCGTAACGGTTGGTTATTTATTGTTAGATTTGGGAATGAAGGTATTTTTTTATTTTTTGCTGCGAAAATTATGTAAGCAGTTTTACTAACATTCATAGTCAGAAGGTTTTGACTAAGCCATACATTCAAAACATCAAGATCCTTCTGTGCTTCTGAGACAATATCAGTGATGGAATCGCCAAAATAAAAAAGACATGTGTCGTCTGCATACAGTGATATGTGTCCAGTGAGTCCAGCGGTACTAATGTCATTAATATATATGAGGAAAAGCAATGGACCCAGGACCGATCCCTGAGGTACTCCGCACTGTATATTGGCCGGGTCACTTGCAAATTGATCAAGTTTGACGATCTGTTGGCGATTTGTAAGATAAGACTCAAACATTTTGTAGGCTGAAGAAGTAATTCCTATGATTTTTAGCTTTTTCAGAAGGATGCCATGACTAACAGTATCAAATGCTTTCTTTAGGTCGATAAAAATACCTAGAACTAATTGTTTTTTGTCTATATTATCTTTTATTTTAGTAATTAAATCAACAGTAGCCGAAAGTGTATTCGAATGTGGACGAAAGCCATATTGATGCGAGTAAAGAAAGTTGCTATTGGTTAAATGTTTAAATAAGCGCGTGTATAAAACTTTTTCAAATATTTTGGAAATAACAGGCAACACTGAAATTGGTCGGTAGTTTCCGGGGTCAGTCCTAGTTCCAGACTTATATATAGGGGTTACTTTAGCTATTTTAAGACTGTCCGGAAACACGCCACTGTCAAAGCAACTGTTTATGCAATTAGTTAGGTCAGTCAAAATTAGGTTCTTAATGCATTTTATAGATTTTGTTGTTATTCCATCAATTCCACAGCTGGTATCATTATCCAATTGATCTATTATTTTGGATATCTCATCCTCGGAGCAATGTTCTAAAATGGTAAGTTGAAGGTCTTTATCTGGCGTATTTATTGTAACTTGTGGGTTAGGATTAGTTTGTATTATATTCTGGGCCAACAGAGAGCCAATAGTAGCAAAATAGTTATTAAACGTGTTACAGATTTTAGTGCCGTTTGTTATTTCTTTGCCGTCAAGCATGAGTTTAGGAAGAGCACAAACATCATTTGTCTTATTTTTAGCCAGGGTGTTTATCAATTTCCACATTTTTTTGGGATTCTTACTACATCTTGAAAATGCATCATAATAGTAATTCTTTTTATCTTCTTTTATTTTACATTCTACTTTTTTCCTAGCAGTTTCATATTTAGATTGCAGTTGTAAATTTTCTGGATTTGTCAAGCAACCATGCCATAGTTGATTTCGTTCATTAATATAGGTAATTACTGTTTTATTGATCCAGTCCTTTTGTGGTAGATTTAGTATTTTGTATTTTATTATTTTCGAGTCATTTATATTCTTTATTATGTATTGTTCAAGAATGGCATAGTGGTTTCCTACTTCTGTCGAGTCGTATTTTAGCATGTTCTCATACAGAGCTTTGTAATCAATCGCATCATATTGAACTTTTTGTTTTAGGGTCTGTTTGTATTGTTTGAGCTCTAGGTAGATTTGTTTGTGATCTGATAGTGTTGATTCAATTATTGCCATGTGTACCTTACCGTTCCATATATTTGTACATGCATGGTCAATTATGCTTTTTGTGTGCTTGGTTTGTCGAGTACAGTAATTTTCGTGTATATTGTTTAGTATATAGTATCCTGATTCTTGTATAGCATCTGTGTAGTCGGTTGTTTTACGCCCACTATTTAGTAAGTCGATATTAAAGTCCCCAAATATAATTGTCTTGCGGTTGTTCTTCTCCAAACTTTGTGTGTAAATGTTAAGAAAGTCGCTCAAGTTCGTATTTGGGGGTTTATAAATTAAGCCAATGGTCAGAGAGTGTTTTAATTTTAAATGTATCTAAGACACATAGGCATTTTTATATACCTACTTATACCGAACAGTATGTATTAAGGCTCCTTCAAACAGGCGTGACACGCGATAAAATCGCGCATGACACAAAGGCACCGCAAGTCGCGCAACGAGCGGTGCATTTGTGTCGCGCGCGATTATATCGCGTGTCGCGCCTGTTTATAGGAGCCTTTATTGATTCAAAAGATAAAGAACCTAATTAAACAAGTCAATGAATCATGTAGTTGTAATACGATCAATTCCTAAAATTCATTACGCAAAAACGATCTCGCAAAATTCCAAAATTCTCGCATGTCACCCAAGTTGGAAAATGCTTATTTAACTTCGAAGCTTAAACAAATTGAATAATTAACCTCTACAAGTTGGAACGCATAAAATAAACTAATAATAAGTTTCGGCGCTTCATATATCATTTAGACTTCGAGGTCAGGGCCTCAGGTCGTAATAACCCTCTCTTTGAAAACGCATGAATTAAAAATACGTAGCGAATTTATGCAATACCTAAGTCAGCGTCTTCATATTTAAATATCATTTTGTACACTCAGACCTTGGTCTGGAAAAAGCTCTTTAATATTTAACTCTTATGCATATGCATATGGCAGAATATGAATTAAGTGAATGCAGCGAGGACGTTGTGGATGAAAAGTAAATATGCTTCTGTGGATTGCTTTTGACGAGTCGAGGCCACGGCCTAGGAAAAGGACTTGACAAACTTGTACACCATTTTATACTTGTCACAGATAAAAATACCGCAAGATATTTTGTTGGATTTGTTCCTTTCGTATTTTTTTCGAAAACCAAATGGTTATTAGGTGTCATTCTGCATTCATAGAACTTACATTATATTGTTAAAATAAGACTTATACACGGTTCAAGGTGCCCGAAAATTATTAGCTTCAGACGTGCCTTACGCCACTTAGATGTTATTATTTTTAATATGAACTTAAAGTTAGACCGCATAATTTTTAATCGACTAATTTTAAACTATTCTTAATTAAACATTTCGATAGAGAATAACATAATAAATTTGGCAACAGTTCATGTAACACAAAATACAAATACCTACCTACTAAGATACTGTACTGTCTATACTTGATACTGTTACATATACAGCCTGCAGCATTGTCTCTCCTTCTACATTAATCCATTCAAAGGTTGTCTCTGAATGACCGCTTTTGGCGATAAGGCCGCCCAACCCCTTGTAAAATTTCTACATTCATAATCTGTAATTTTAAAGAGTATTCCATCTATCTTTATTACTGAATTTGAATATTATTTGGTCTTTCCATATTTATTAGGATTCCAGTAATTACAGAAAGACCAAATAGATTTAATGTTGCCGTGTGAAAAAATCTTCAAAGTCGCTTCAGCGAAATGAAATTGGATTAGACGTATTTTTTTTCTTGTTTTTCGTATATGCGAATTTACTCGCTAAGCTATGTATCTCATCATTTTCCGATTTCACGATCATTCGCCCCCTCACGCCTCCAAACAGTTTCGAGGCCGTCGCCTTATAAACGGATTCAATTTATTTTTACTGGCGCCTTTTGCGAACCGTGGTGCACCACCGTACGTTACCAGTTTTCTATTATAAGGATAAGGAGTTATATGGCTATTGTATTAAGGTATAATGTCGGTGTTATATTATTAGTAAAGGTCAGTTATAGGAACGTCTCCTTTGTGCTAATAATATTGTTATACAATTTCCCCTAATAGTAACAGTTTATTTTTATTTAGCACGCGACTTCGCCCGCAAAAATGTCGGGATTATCCCACGGGATCATGGTACCGGGACTGAAAGTAGCCTACGTTACTCCTTATAACATTAGCTATCTATCTGTCAGTGAAAGTCAAAATCGGTCCAGCCGTTTTGGAGATTAGCCGGAACACACAGACAAAAAATTTAAAAATTGTTTTTTTTTGTGTCTCGATCCCGTGGGAATATCAGGATAAAAAATATTCTATATTTTAATCCAGGTCATAATCTGACCATGTGCCAAATTTCAACCAAATTCGGGCAGCCGTTTTAGCGTAAAAGTTTAACAAACAAACATACAAAAAATCAAAAATCTTTTCTCTATACAATATTGCTTTAGATAAGGCTGGCCGAACAGTGGCCAACAGCAGCAATCCACCTACAAAAACATAGATGTATGGTTTGTTATATTAATGCTCAAAAAATCTTCTTCAATTTACTCCTTTTTCACGGAACAAGCTGCTACCTAACGTTTTAAAACGATATTGTTTCAACTAAAACCTCTTGAATGTTTAATTAAATATTAAATTAGATATTTGTGTTTAGGGCGGGTATCACATCTCCGCCGCAAAACCATTGCAGCGAAACCGCAGAAGTTCCGCCATGACTTGTCCGTTGTACAGACGCCAGCACATCAAGCTACCGAAAATGTCAAATTTTCCCAATCAACATTGAACCTTATGCTTTAGCCATTAAGTTGAAAATCTATTAAAGAAATTTGACAGATTGTAGTACCTTGATATGCTGGCGTCTGTACGACAAGCGAAACAGATGCAAAACTGACTATAATAACGCAGAGATTTGATTATGATTCTACGTCTTTATATCGGAAGCGAAATGTCGCTCCGATCGCTACAATTCAACTAACTCTCGTGATGTTCCGCTACCCGAATCGCAACATAATATAGTAATTTTTCTTAGCGGAACCCTTCAAGCGGTTTCCCACCATTAATTTCGCGATGGAGATGTGCCAGGTCCCGAGATATTGTTTTGTGTTGACAAAGCATTCTCTATCAAAAACACAAATAATGGATAAAGCATGTCGACTTTTCCCTAGAATCGCAATTCCCAAAAATCTGTTGAAGCAGGCAACGCAAGGCAGTAATGTAGTGGCAATTCTTTGCATAATCAGCTTATAATGTTCCCACTGATAGGATACAGGTCTCCTCTCTGTGGTAGCGAGTGGGCCGTATTCCACCACGTGGGCCTAGTGCGGGTTGGTAGTGTCACATGCCTTCGAATTTTTGGTTCTAGGCTTCCTCACGATGTTTTCCTTCATCGTTTTGAGAGCAGTGGTTAAAAGAAAGAAAGAAAAATTGTTATTCTGCACAAAGAAAAACGCACATTGCAAAATAAAAAATTAAAAAAAGACATAAAATATACACACACAACGTAGTCAAAAGCCTCGTATTCAAGCTTAAAAAATGTTGAAAATTTTGTCCATTGCTTGATGTCAGGGCCAGGCACTAAAGACAACACACATTATTAATTGACATTGACAATACAAATCAATCCGTAATGCCCCCGCGACACTGGTAATATGACAACAAAATGTGAAAACAACAACAAACAAACAAAAACAAAAATGCCAATTGTTATGAAATTAAATACACAAAGTAAAGCGTCTCTTTGGGTTCGAATTCGTAAGTCGCGGCCGTTACCCTTAGACCATCACTGCTCCATAGCGATTCTTGCTGAACGCTTATTGCTCCGATTAAGGACATAGGTATTGATCGATAAACATTACAACTTGAGAAATATTGCATCACCAAAACATCATCACTATCTAAAACCATGACCACACTCATGACAAATACTCGTCGCCATATCAAATTGCGCAATCTGCAGCCCAGTGCGAACAAAGCTTTAGACATAACTAAAAGAGCCGTTAGTTCGGTGTCATCGATTGACCGGCCCTCATCAATCAACCGGTTCAACTGACAACGGTTGTCGCTTCACTGGCTGCTAACAACCGTGAGGAGTTCTAATTAACGACACGATAATTTGGTGCGGAGTCAGCAGAATCGTTGGGGTCGAATTACAATGTGGATAGTTTTGATAGTTTGATTTTTATTATGAAGCAAGTGATAAATTGTCACACAATTATCATAAAATGGTCTAGAGTCTGTTTGTAAGTGCTCTAAAAACTAGAGAAAAACTTTTTTACTTTTAAATTCAAGGTGATAACTTTTTTCTTCGGTTAGGTTATAGTATATTTTTGACCGTGGCTTCGCTCGAGTGTAGGTCGGAAATTATCCCACGGGAACGAACTACGGACGTACTCCTATCAGCCCTACCCAGGTCTTAGTCAATATCTGTGTACTAAACGTCATCGAAATCCGATCAGCCGTTGAGGCATGAAAAAGGTAAAAGACAGACAGACACATTTACTATCACACTTATAATAATTATTAGGATACACATAAAAATATAAAAAGTATACATGAATATGGAAGTATCCAGACTGACAGACAGACCAGAGAAAACTAATCCAGTTTTTGTAGGTATTTATGCTATGTTGCATTATATAAAAAGTCGGAAAAAAGTTTGCCTATGGAATAGCTTCTTAATAATGACGACACTCAAGTGACAGTAAAAAAAACGTGATTTCATTAGCTCTGAAAATTTACTTAGATTCACCTTGCAAAGTTATGCAATGGCACTTTTGAGTATCTGAGCATATTTTGGTCTTAAGTAGGTACATGAATAGTGTAAAAACTCTGGCAATGCAGGAAAATCCTGTTGCACACATGTCCTCATCTGCCTAGGCTAATCCCAACTATGTTGGGGTCGGCTTCCAGTCTAACCAGATGCATACCAGTATTTTACATGGAGCGACTGCCTATCTGGCCTCCACAAGTCAGTTACTGGATAATACGATACCCCTTGGTAAGACCGATTGTCAGACTTTCGAGCTTCCGACTACCCGTAACGACTGTCAAAGATCCACGAATGACAGCCGGGACCAACGGCTTAACGTGCTTTCCGAGGCACGGAGGGGTCTCGGTATGTAAAGATGGTCACCCATCCACAGACCAATCGCGGCAAGCGTAGCTTATTAATATGTTGTCAGGTACCCTTCGTGACCAGTCAATAGGTCATGACCAGTCGTATGGGAAACTGACATGTAGGTACATCTATTACATAAATCGTGTACTCATAGGGTGATAAATCAATAACGCGTTTCTATCTATCTGCTACTCATAAATGCAGGGTTATTACTACCCTTGCCAGGGATTATAATTATTTATGCAACTGTTGTTTATTAAGGGGTATTAAAACACGAATGTGGGTTTATCACACGAGGCGAAGCCGTGTGTATAGTGAATAGTATGACATGAATGTTTTAATACCTAATTATGTACAGTTGCATACAAGACTTTATCTACATATATGATATGAATCCTCTATAAAAGGTTCTGTAACCATAGGGTGTTATACAGTGTTGTAAGAACTAAAAAAAAATGGTTCATGGAAAGTTTCATTGCTGAGTATCTAATACCAACAAACTATGTATAGGTAATAATAGAATTATTTATTGCAGCATTAGTGGCGTGTTATAAAGGTTTGTATCACTCATTTTCGTAAACAACAAAGTAATAAATTGCAATACTAATGTCGAACAAAAATGGCGGGATACGACGTGAATTCGAATAACCTATAAGTTTTTTTTTTATTATTGCGCTGTGGTAGTGAAACGCGCGTGAATGTTCTTTTTTTGAAAAGGAGCTGCATAATGAAATTTGGTACAACATTATGACACTCGTTTGGATGATATTATGCTTACCATGACACTGGATGTTTTATTGTTGGCAATAAGCTAATTGTTTCAGAAACCTTTATAGAGGATTTATAGCATGGGTGTAGATAAAGATATTTACATTATGTATAAAATCACGCCTGTGTTTCCCAAAAGGTCAGTCAGAGGTGCACCTAATTATAGTACGCTCACATATTCGTTAGGTATTACAATGCGTGCTACGAAAGATGAGACATGACACACCACGTGGTTTGACTTGCGCAGAACACGATTTTAGGTATCTTTAGCGGTATGAGGTCTGAGTGCGGGACGGGACCGGACGTCATAGGGGCAGCGGAAAGAGCGGGGGAGGCGGGGTCAAGTCTCATCTTTCGCGGCACACATTGTATGTTTTTAACGTAATTATGGGAAATAATAAAATAATTTTGTTAATACGCCTTAATAAGAACAAAGGTTAAATATCATATTTTTTTTTTTATAAAGAGACTTTGATTTTATGGTCAAGCAAGTCTCCTCAAGGTTTGCAGTTCCGCACGTTAGCAGAACTCATTTATTTAGTCACGCAAATTATCCATTTATTTGGACATAATGATATTTTAATGTGTGTGGGGCTTTGTGGCTTGGTCATAATAGCTGCACAGGTCGATCGATCAGGATAACCACTCAATCCCGGCGTAGTATGCTATCAGCCCATTGCAATAGAAAATCAATTGTGTATCATTGGCGGTGATTAAGTGGTTAAGATGCGATGCCGCGGTTAGTCCGTTGATGGCTGACCATTTTTACATACGAAGACCCCTCCGTGCCTCGGAAAATACGATGAGCTGTTGGAGTTGGTCCCGGCTGTCATTCTTGGGTCTTTGACAGTCGTTTCGGGTCGTCAGAAGCCCAAAAGTCTGACAACCAGTCTTACCAAGGTGTATCGTATTACCCAGTAACTGCGTTGTGTAGGTCAGATAGGCAGTCGCTTCATGTAAAATATACCTAGTATTCAGCTGCATCCGGTTAGACCGGAATCCGACCCTGACATAGTTGGGAAAAGTAGGCAGATTGATGTCATACATAGTTAGGGTAGGTATATTAGGTACCACAAAGTCGGGCCGGCACCAGCCTGGGATCTTGGAAGGCGAACTTCCCATGATCCCCGGTCCAAGTGTGAGAAAGGAACACCGGGGTGGTTTTTAGTCAGTAAGAGTCTGACAGACAGCCCCGCGCACCTCAGAGCGACAAACATCCATGAGGATTTTTCACCCAGGAAGCAAAGAAAAAGAAAAGTATATAGGTAGGTACTAGACTGTTGGATGTTTCAACAGATAAATGAAGTTGACTGAAATATTTTAGGCTTGTACTTTCTTTGCAGTTCAGAACACAAATAAATCCTAGTACAGTAAACGGTATGTCACCGGTAATACTTTGACCTTAAGGAGATATATTGAAAAAATAATGGCACCCCGGGCGTGCCGACAGAAGTGAAAACAAAACACAAACAGAATACTTTGCCATCAGTCACTGACATATGATATACATTAAAAGCGAGTACACCCCGAGAACAGCCGAACACATCCAAAGCGGTGTCGGTTACGGTAACAATAGTTCAATAGTTTTATCCCCATCTCAAAAAATGCCCAACGCGCCTGAAGAAGTTTTCACTTCAAAAATGTGGTTTTTCTATTTCGTGTAACTTGTTAAGTATTTGGAATAGGGATTTAACATTTTGGTACATATTTTTTCACTCTATGGTCTAATACAATGTAAAAGGAATACAAGATTCAATGAATTTTTCTCTATACAAAAAAAAAGTTATATCTATTTTTTTACTTTTTTTGACATCACGACGTAACGCTTAAGAGTTATTCAATGTAAGTTACTTTAAAACATAGAGAATTATCATATCAAAGTTTACTCAAAGTAGTTTTAAATTTAATTCATTTATTTTGTTAAAAAAGGAGTAAATTCGTTTTGGCACATACGTCGTTTTATTCCGAGCGCACGCACACTATAGCCATCACTCTTCTTTTACGTTTCAAAAGTAATTGCATCACTTTCGCTCGCTTAGTAGGTTTTCGTGGATTTTCGATTTTCGAGGTAGCGCCTTAGGCCGGCCTGCGCAATATCTACGGAGTTTCAGTGGAACGAGAGGCTAGCTTACCCTGTTTTTGTGACCGCTTATGTGTGGCCTACGGTAGGTTCGCAGTTCAGCTTAAATCGGACGTCTGACAACTCTACGCGACCCGTCCTTTCAGTAGTAACATATTAAGCATAGAAAACGAAAACACTAACTGATAAAATATAACATTTCCATATTCATAGTTACGATTCGTTGAACTCTGACCCCCGAACAACCATTGTCTTAAACACAGCTGACATAAAAACGAGTACGTGACAGGTAATCGCTGTATCGAAAGTGAAAGGCGTAGCCTCGACCGTATCGCGTGAGAATATTTTTACAACAACATCTACAAAAACATCATCCATTGCTCACTTAAACAGACATTTTTACGACCCATTCAAAGAGACACGTCAATGGTTCGCGTGCCTGCAACCATTGTCGCTGCGTATGCCTATCGAGGTGAGTAGCTCAATGAGTACGTGTGTCCATATCACAGCATTGGCGAAGAGGATTTATATTATGTGACGTACGACTGTGCTAAATGTACTTTATTAGCATCATATCACAAGGGAATAAGGTTTAAATTCGTGGGAACTGTTCGGTTTGAGGTGAATATTTGTGATGCGTCTTATGGCCATAAATTCTAAGTAGACACTCCATCTGAGTCGTAATTTTATTTATAGCGTTTTTTATTCAAATATAAATTATGAATGAATGTCGTAATAGACAGATGAGAGCTGTAGTGAATTGAGTAATTCACTACAGCTCTCATCTGTCTATTATGCATTTCACAGTTGGATGAAAACGTAAATGAGAGAGAGAGAGAGACATTATATTATTAGTCACAACATAATAAGATATGTCAAAACATACATGAAATACTTTTCGAGATGCCACAAGAGCTGAAAAGCCTAAGACTACATAATGTTGTTTTTTGACGTGACAACGTCTAATAAATCGATGAAGCTGGCTGCACACACGAAAAAACATGACTCATGTAGCGTTACCTCGCGGCCTTGCTCTGTAGCGTTGTAGCGTTCCATGGCGGCTTGAAGTGCAAGCGAGAGCGCGGAACGAGCGATGAGAGACAGATGATGTCGAACGCTGCCGAATCGGCCTCCGCGTTCGGCAATTTCATTAATGTTTTGTTATGACGTTGTCACGTTAAACTATCGTCCGTAAACCGACTTTACAGACAACCGATTTTTTCTGAAGATTACAGAATTATTACTTAGGTACTAAACTCTATTATGTACAATTTTTTTTTCCGTCGTTATGTTTAGAAAGATTATATTCAGGATAATATACCTTATACAACAACTTAATGTCAGCTTATTAAATGACATCCCTACAAAGATACTCTCTTGACAGCTGAAGTCCCGGAGGACGTCTTCAAGGTTCTGGATTGGAAAGGGGCTGGCATTAACATCAATGGCGAGTACATAACTCACCTTCGGTTGGCCGACGATATCGTAGTCATGGCTGAGACTATAGAGGACCTCAGTAGAATGCTGGATGACCTCAGTAGAGCCTCTGAAAGAGTGGGTCTTAAAATGAACATGGACAAAAAGGTCATGTCAAATGCCCATGTAACATCCACTCTCATAAAGATCGGAGATGCTACACTCGAAGTCGTGGACGAGTATGTTTACCTAGGACAAACTGTCCAGTAGGTCTTACTTCGAGAAAGAGGTCAATCGTCGAATCCGACTCGGCTGGGCAGCGTTCGGGAAGCTACGCAATATCTTCTCGTCCCACATACCGCAGTGTCTCAAGACGAAAGTCTTTGACCAGTGCGTGTTGCCAGTGATGACTTATGGCACTGAAACGTGGTCGCTCACAATGTGCCCTATAAGAAGGCTAAAAGTCGCCCAAAGGGCAATGGAGAGGGCTATGCTTGGAGTTTCTCTACGTGATCGAATCAAGAATGAGGAGATCCGCAGGAGAACTAAGGTAACCGACATAGCCCGAAGAATTGCCAAACTTAAGTGGCAGTGGGCAGGGCATATTGCTAGTAGAACAGATGACCGATGAGGCTGAAAAGTTCTGGAGTGGCGACCACGTACCCGAAGACGTAGCGTTGGAAGACCTCCCACAAGGTGGTCCGACGACCTTGTGAAGGTTGCAGGAACCCGTTGGATGCGAGAAGCACAGAACCGGTTGAAGTGGAGGTGCTAGGGGGAGGCCTATGTCCAGCAGTGGACGTCTTTCGGCTGAAATGATGATAATGATGAAGTGAAGTAGCGGGTAGTCTGCACAAAGATCTTACAAACATGGCTGGTCGAGCGGCGTCGGCTAGCAAGATTCGCATTGCGTATACTGGAAAGTATTTTTTAAACTCTGTATATACTCATAAGGCAATACAAACATACATTTAACCGAGCAAGTGACCCATCAATCATGTAACGAAACCATTGCGGATTGACACACATATCGTAACGTCAGTCCTGTGTTGGACGCTAAACCATTTGAACATCATCGAATGAACTACAATAAGGCGTTGCATTGCGTTTGGCAATGACTTCAGTTTACTGCAATGATGGTGACGAGAAAATAGAGTTTCTTTTTATTATATTTCAGTATTGTATTGGGTGCTAGCTGCTAGCAATTTAATTTAGTATTTGAAGGTGTCTCTTTTTTATTTTTTTGATTCATAAAAAAGTATTTCCCAAAGCAAAGTTAGCAAAGCAATTAAGTCTCTAAACTACGAGTATCAAAAGTTCACAATGCTCGGTGCGAGTTTAACGTTATTGTTGAAATAATAATTTTTAATAAACATCCAATTTCGTATTGAGCAGCTAAGTTAATGTTTTAAATATTACCTCACGTAGTCTACAAAAAACTAGATGATAGAATTCTGTTTCTTGTAGGAACACCGTAACAAATTACAAGTAAAACATAGGATAGGTATATGGTAAAGGGGTAAGCAGTGGTATAGTAAGGCACACCTTACTGTCACAAGTACAGACGCCAGCACATCAAGTAACCTCAATCTGTCAAACTTTAATAGATTTTCAACTTTATCGCTAAAGCATAAGGTTCAAAGTTGATTGGGAAAATTTGACAGTTTCGGGTAGCTTGATGTGCTGGCGTCTGTACATATCTACGACAGGCAGAGATAAAGAATGTGTTAAGAATGTGGAAACAAGTACCTGCTTGCCATATATACTTGTAGATTTACAAACATATCTTGCCAAAACTTAAGATTTTCAAGAATGATCTAAGACTTCTGATCAGACTTTATACATACTGTACATAGTTACTAGTAACACAGGCAAGATCCTATATAATACCGTGATAACACAACAAACACCCATAGTAAGAAAAAGGCAAACTATTTAATAAATCATATAAAACTAACGCGTGTCGACATCGCCCTTATATGACGGATTCAACTTATGTATGTCTATCACGAAAAAATATTCCTAGAAATAACGTTGACATTTCCCCAAAACGAGAAAGTGCCTTTGAATTATGTATATATAGGATTATGTAACATATAATAATTAGAACACATACAACGGTAAAAAGATTATCTTGTCCGCGGGAGTAATTGCCTATGCTCAGGGTACCTACATACACAGTGTTAATACTTGCACTACGATAACGAACCTTATTGCTATGAAATAAAGGCGCTTTCAATATCAAATGGTTACCACTAACTTGCGGTCGACTGTACAACAAACGCAGAAGTATGTTTACTCTGGGAGGCATTGTATTTTAAACTGGTGTCTTATATTTTTATTTTATTTTTTTATTTTTTTTTATTTATATATATATGTCAGATTACAAATGATCCATTATGGTTAGTACAACAGGAGCTTAAAATCTATGTTAGTAGGTACACAAATTAAATATAAATAACAATTACATTTTTAACACGATTTTATTAGCTTCACTTGTAACTAACAAACAATATAATACAATCTTAGAAGTCAATTTTATAACCTACTTCTAATAATCATATCGAAATTAAACTTTATATGTATATGTAGTTCGGATGACAAAATTATAATTTGGTATCTTATATAGGAGCTGATCTGATGATAAAGCAAGGAGGTGGATAGTGGAACTCTTCAGTGGCTACCAGTAAACCCCTCGAATTTGGGCTCATGTGATTTGTATTGACGAGTCTAATAGATTGTGCTTGGTAACGTGGGTCTGGTGATGAAGCCAGGTGATGGATAGTGGTAATATTTAGTGACTACTAGTAAACCGCTAGAGTTTGTTTTTGTTTGACTGGTTTTAGTGCCGTAATGCTTGAAATATCCCAGACAAGGCGTGTTTTTACCCGACTGCGCCAGAAGGAGGGTTATGTTTTTCGAGAGTATGTATGTATGTATAATTGTTTGGCACGCTCTGCAGCCTGAACGGCTCGATGGATTTTAGCTTGAGAGGTGTCGTTAGATTCGTATTTACTGTGACAGTGACACTGGGTACATCAAAATTGAAAAAAAAGTAAAATGGCCGATTTTTGGCGCCATTATTATGTCTTCAAATTTTTTTTTCTCTCAAAACCTATCGATTGGGGTATCAAAATAAAGGGTTTTAAAAAGCGATTACAAAAATATATACAACTTATATGGTTAAAATTAATTCGAAGTGACAAATCATAAAAAAACACGTACCAAGAACTAAATCGTCGTAATTTTTATTTTTTTAAATTACTTTTTTTTTTTAGTTTTTTTAACTCCATATTTTGATAAAACAAAATATCAATGGGTGACACATTAGTAAACGTATTAATATTACTATTTTTCGTTACCACAGCTTACCTTCTTATTTTCTTAACAGAGGTCACATCACATTGCTCAATATATGCACAATCGATTGACCTTTAATATTTTGTAACTGTAAGTGGTACTAATTTGCATGCTTGTTAAGTTTTTAGTAACAGTCAGACTGGTAAACTAAAACTCAAAGCATTTATTTCAATGAGGGTTTTCGTGAAAATTTACGACACCAGTTGGCACCACTGTGACAAGAGGTCTCCCAATACAAAATATATGATGACGTTCATCATTCGATTCATTCATTCGTTCATCATTCCATCATGACTAAAGAAAATATAGGCTCTTTGACAGATGCCTGGACCTGACGTGCCAGTGCTGCCACCTAGCGAACGTCATTTCAGAAAACCGTCATTAAACCTTTACAGACACTTTTGAATGAGGGTTTTCTGAAATGACGTTTGCTAGGTGGCAGCACTGACACGTCAGATCCAGGCATCTGTCAAAGAGCCTATATTTTCTTTAGTCATGACTGAATGATGAACGAATGAATGAATCGAATGATGAACGTCATCATATATTTTCTATTGGAAGACCTCTTGCCACAGTGGTGCCAACTGGTGTCGTAAATTTTCACGAAAACCCTTATTGTCAAGGAGTCGCTAACTCACAAAGAAGAAGTTAGTTGCTCATTCCAAAGCGTAGTATGATTCTATGGAGACGAACGGGCAAGAAACTCTACGGACACTCTTTTAAATCCAAATATTGTTACCTAATATTAAATAAATCATTCATGTTGAAGTTATAGGTGCATATAGTATCAACACAGATTTTAATAATCCTTATACTTGACCTATTTCCCCTTTGAAAAATATCTTCATAATAATCCTCTTTGATACCCACTGAAAGCAAAAATGTAGGCTATTTTTTAAAGAAAACTAGATGATCGTGTTTAATTTAATGGCTAGAATTTCAGCAAAGAGTAAGATAAAGCGTATAACAAAATTGATTTCAAAGGGACCAGATTATCCTAGGTTAAACTGATGAGTAATGATAGTGAATAATCCCGAAAATCTTATAGAACTTTCGAGAAGGGTCTGTCAAATCAGACAAACTTATAATCCAGTAGCTCACTGACCGTACCTATACGAATCCTTTGGCGTAATCCTATTGATAAAAGGATACTGTCCAAATCATTATATATCAAGGATCTTATAGTATCGGTTTTTCCTTTTATTTAGTTATTTATTTTCATATACTTTGGTATTGCGTTTGAGACGTATAGGATAGGTTCATGGATAGATTGAGAATTTTCATGGTACAGACGCTAGCACATCAAGCTACCCGAAACTGTCAAATTTTCCCTATCAACTTCGAACCTTATGCTTTAGCGATAAAATTGAAAATCTATTAAAGAAATTTGACAGATTGTAGTAGCTTGATATGCTGGCGTCTGTACAAAAGTAATAACATAGCATCACCCCTACATTCCCCAAAGGGTTAGGCAGAGGTGCTTAATTAGAAATTCCAGATGGAAAAACCTAATAACATTTTGCCCGATCCGGGACCCGAACTCAGGACCTCATGATCAGCAGTTAAGTAGCGGTGCGGTACGGTGCAGTGCGTCAATTAGACCAACAAAAAGCACTTATACCAACACAAAGTTGTCAAAAGGTTAACGCTACACTACGACGTCCACACTAACACAGATTATAATGAATAAAACTCTTTAAATAAAAGAAATAAAGTAGATTCAAAATAATGTAATCGTGATCGTCATTATAACAGCCCAGAAATGCTGGTAATGAGAAACTACATGTTACTATCATTTTCATGCATTTACAGTAAACTTTCTGTCGCAGTATATTGTCCTTCGAATAATTTAAACAAAGTCCCTCGTTCATTATCCCCGTGTGCTAAATTAGCTCCAATATTCTATCCCAAAACACCATTAATCATTTCACTAATTCCGTCATTAATTAAAACGACATTTGAACGATTAATAAATTCGTCCCATTCCATGAAATGTGTATGTTGTGGTTTTAAATTGAATGCAATGGCTCCGAGTAATTATGTCTAGCTAATTATTTTGCGGTAAATCGGTTCACATATCGGTTTTGTTCAATGATTCAGAATTATTCGCTTATATATTTATGTTGGCATTCTGTTAATGATTGTTCCCAAGGGAATTTTTAATTAAATAATGCGGTTTGATTATATAAATGAAACCTTCTCATTAACTGTACCTACCGTATTTTTAATGTTATTTTACTACAACGAGAAAATTATTGAAAAGTATTTAGGGTGACATGACATCAAAGCGCAAATCGTAACCTTGAATTCTGCATATGATTCTAGAGCCCCTATAGCGTAAATATTTTTCGTCGGTATAAAAAAAAATCATAGAGAAGTGTAATACCTACGTGGTCAAAATGTAAGAAATTGTTTTTTTTTTGTTAGTAACTGACGAAATATTTCAACGCATTGGGTTCGGAGTCATGTACTGAATCCATAGTGTTACAGTTTGCGCATCGATATTCCTGCCAACCTAAAAGCTAGACTTTAATATCCTTAACAAATGACTGTCATTGCAGTCCTACTTTAAAACCTACACATGAATGTAACCAATATCTTACTACCACGAAACTCAAACACAACTGCAATATCATACTCAAAACTACACACTGTTCCATCTATACACCGTTTTTGTTTTTAATTGTACTATGATCCTATGTTGATTGATATAAAATAAATAATAATAAAAAATAATAAAAACAACTTTTCTCAAAAAACAGGACGAACGAAAAACAAAAAAAAAAGTAATCCCAAACCTACCACAGCACTAAAATCCAGCGCGCACCATTCACTTCACTTCACTAGTTCAGTCCGATGGCAGGCACTGCACTGAGGACGTTGGTTACCACCACCCAGTGGTTGCGACACTCGCTTCAACGGTCACAATGCCGACTTGTAGTGGTAGCAGACGCAGTTTGATTATATATTGTGTCTTAATGACAATTGAAGTTACAAAATATGTGACATGGCAGGACCTAGTATAGGTCCTTGGGAAACCCTTTTATAAAGCACCGTATTTCCAGTTAGGTTACTTATTCATGATTGTCATAAATCTCAAAGTCACGATGATCTTAGTTGTGAGAGCAAGATAAAGTTTTTTGATAAATAGGTGCCAATACATGGTTTTAAACCTGACCCTGATAATCCCACATTATCAGAAAACATTTGAAAATTCTAACACTCCATTATTTATATAAATAGTTATGGAGTGAGACGAAAATCCTATAATATTATTTTATTTTTAAAAGGCAGGAAATAAAGATTTACTACAACTTTACGTTTCTTTTCCGGAAAAATCAGGAAGAGATTAGAAAAGGTCGCTCTATCGAAGCTTTAGAATATTTGTGAAAAATGTTTTGAACTGCGAGTGCTTAATACTCAAGGAAAAACATTACCTGTGTATATAAATTAATCGTTTAATATGGTAGTATATTTACCTTCACCGATTAAAACAGATTGCTACTAAAAAAATAAATGATTATTATAAACTAAGTAAGTATGCAGAAGGAGGCCGTTCTTTTCCGGATTGTTACGTAAAATCCTGCATCGGTCGCTCAGTGATAATATTAGTTAAATGCTTCTACTATGTTAGATATACATTTGTGCTCTCTTTTTATCTGATGCATTATGCAAGTGTATACAAATGCAACGCGTTGAGCCAATGATCGATAGGACTGATTTTGGTATCATAATAGTGTTGTCATTTTTCTTACTTTTAAAACTATTGATAGGTAATACCGATCCCTTAACATAAGAATGAAGAGGAAGAGAATAATATAAATAACTGTTATCAAGGCTCACAAAACACAATCTCTTTATTTATTCTTATTATGTCTATACTGGCATGTATCACAATTTTTTTTAACCTGTTTTATTTAAGCGATTTTTGCACGCTAATGCGACGATGTCAATCCCATCGTGCTTTTACAAATAACAACTTACTAACTAAACTAAACAAACTAAGCTTAGTCATACAAAACTTAACTTAATCTAATTTATTACCTAATAAAAAAGTATACGATATTTTTGCTGCTTTAGAAGTAAGCTTGGCTAAAACACCATGAAACATTCCAACATCCATTTTCGACCATTTCAAAGAGTTGAGAAGTGCGTTTCTTTTGTTAGTATATCAGACACATTCCACCAACACATGCTGTGCATCCTCTACTGTACCACACACCTCACAGTTAGGAGAGTCTGATTTCCGCATGAGATGTATCACAATTTTAAGCAATGACGTACAGACAGTAAGCCGTCATTAATAAAATATTTTCTTAATAATTGCAAGGAATTTTTTGTTTGTGTAAATTGGAAAAAAAACTACGCTAATATGGCACAAACTACACAACGTCTCTGTGGGTCTACTTTCTAAGTCCGCCATGGAAGACACGGGCCCATCATAAAATAGGTGATCCGTCAAAATAAGTGACAAACACAAAAATTCGGACGGGAAAAAACTCATCGGGATTAGGGACAACTGTCAAATCGTATTGTCATTAATTCTTAGTTCGGCCCCAAATTAACCCATGTCCATGAGTAATACGGAATATGTAACGCCCGTAATTAAGGCCGAAACTATGGATTTCTTGCGTTGAGATTAGATCCCCTCACCTTGGGACCTAACACAGTGCTGTGATAACTATTATTGCTTCGTTCAATTCTTCAATACTACCGATGAAATTGAAATAGTTTATTAGTTTCGTTGAAAACGTTTGCAATAGTGTCAGTCACTTTGAATTTTGTAAGTGTCTAGTTTTTGTTGATTGTCGTAATGACTTAAAACCTGAAAAGTTGAAGTATCTATTTCTTTAGAATAATTGCACAGACATATAATATGTACGGGTGCCTTGCAACGATGACCCCGAGGTGTAAATGCAACCATGCCTAACGTGTCTAAAATAAAAGTCCGGTAGTATTTTCGAACAATCATACAGATATTTTGAATACAACCAATTTGAATACCTACATTTTCTTTTGAAATTGATTTGTTTTGAAAAAAATTTTAAAGGTCAAAGTCAAACAGTACCTACATAATTATCAATTAAACCATTAAAAGAAAAAAGGAGAATTGACTCCCAGTGCTTCGTTCAAAAGTTGGTTTTGTATAAAGAAGAATGGCCAAAAACTCCATAGTTATTCTTAAAGAATGGCTTTACAATATTTTATTTACATCAATTAGATAATTATAATAATTATTATGAAGACGATGTACCTAGAAAAAAATTACTATACTACAGTGTGCACTTTTATAATTCCTAACGTGACGACATTTTCATGGACGTCCATGTTTACGTCACGACATCATATCACAGGGAAGCAAAATGTATAAAAAAATAAAAAGTTGCGTTTAAATTTCCGTCCACAATAACGTTATAACGTGAACATATTTCCATATATTTTATGGTTGGTTGGTTGGTTTTTTTTTTTGACATGGAGTGGACCTCCACGACAATATCATTACGTTAGAAATTTTAAAAGTGCACAACGGGTAAGTATGCACATTAAGCAATAAACATCTGCATATGCACTGTTAAAGTAAACAAGACGTGGATGAACTTATATAATTATACATAACCCGTACAATCTATATCGGCGTACAGCCAGCAGAGAAAGTTGTTCAGTCACAATGTCAATAGCGCCGACGAACGACGAGGACGGAAGCGTTCGCGTAATCATTACGAAACTTGTGTCGTCTACCTTGTATACGTAGCAGAAGTCGTTGGTGTGTAGGTATAGTTAGTTTTAGTATTATTTATATGGTTTTATTTATTATGTCATAGAGGTATTTGGTGTGAAGAATGGTACGTGGTTATGGCTTAACTGGTCTGGTTGTTTTTTTTTTTGTGCATCGATTAACTTTCGAAGTAATTCAAAGAGTAAATGAATTGGTTCAGCAACTTCAACGGTAATCATTAAAAGCCGCTGCCGCGGCTGCTAAGTCCCTCAAGAGGCGCAAATAGTGTAACCTTATGGGTAACTACAGTTTTAAGCCGCTTGGGGTCGAAAGGCTCGGGTTCTGGGACCCGAGAGCGCGTCTCCTTTTTAAGGAAATTTCTCGCCGACTGGTCAACACTTCACGTAACCCGTTTGGGCTGGCTCGTTCTTTTTTTTTATTATTTTTTTTAATTTTTACTTGTATATACTTTATTGTACATACACTAGAAAATACATAACAAAAAAAAATACGATTGTTGATACAACACATACAATGGGCGGCCTTATCGCTTTCTGCGATCTCTTCTAGTCAACCTTGGAATAATAATAATAATCTTTATTTATAATTATAAAAACACAGATTGTAGTACAGACGCCAGTACATCAAGCTACCCGAAACTGTCAAATTTTCCCAAGCAACTTTGAACCTTATGCTTCAGCGATAAAGTTCAAAATCTATTAAAGAAATTTGACAGATTGTAGTAGCTTGATGTGCTGGCGTTTGTACCTGTAACAGTTTTAACAAAGTGGGTAGTATTAAATCAAGTGGGTGACGTGCTGCTCTCCTTGCTAGGCAATGACATAGCCTGTATTAAGGAGTAACAGTGCCGATCCCTTATAATTGTTGTTTAGCCAAATAAATAATTAGCATTTTCATTAAACGAGGCAATGCTGCTAGTCTTCTCTCGGCACGTTTCCAGATGACAGTGACGCGGACGAGTACTTCAGCGCCTATGTAACCAAAAGAAAGAGGATTTTTTATTTATTTGTTTATTTAGTTAGTAAGTTCATTTAGTACCTAATGTTAGTTAGTAAGGTTATATATTGTATATAATAATTTTATTGTTTATCAAAAGTTAAATTTCTAAATATTTTTTATATATTCAAAAGTAGAGTATTCAAACAAGCGAGTACTTTTACTGTTTGCGTTGATAACCAAATTAAAACATACTTATAGGATAATAGCTTTTCAATCAAGGACTTTCAGTATTCCAAGAACTGCCAACCCAGACAAAATATTCATGAAAATCCTAAATAAATGGAAGGATTGAATAAATCAAACACCAACCATTTTTAGAACTAACCCGAACTAGCAAAGTTAAACTCACTAGAAACATAACAGATTTATTACCTATTACCAAGGATACGCAAAGGCTGACCACATAGAGGAGACCAGATTAACTTAATCGACCACGTCGGTCCTCGGAGAGGGGGCACGGCTGAAGGTATTAACTCATGAAACAAGACCACGTGAACCGAATAGATAATGGGTCGTGTGAGACAACATGAAGTCTTGGTAAGGTCAGTATACGGAGCACTGAGTTCGGATAAGAGATTTTAGGTTACTAAGGTCTTAACTGTTTAAGTGCCAATTTCACCTATGAAACTGAAGGCGGTTAGTACATCTAAACCGGGTTCAAGAGCTGTAATTCCTGTTAGTGTCATTACATATACATACAGTACCCGGCGATAAATATTGCACATCGACCTTTACCTTTTTTTTTGTATTTTATACAAAGAATAAAAATAATTATCAAAAGAAGCAAATCATAATTGTTTTAACAGCTCCTAATAGATACCGGACTGTTTGTATTTCGTGCAGAGATAACGCTCTACGAAGCCGAAATTAGCCGATTGTCTCTTTCCAAAGGTCGATGTGCAATATTTATCGCCGGGAACTGTACATACATAATCAGCCAATAATGTTCCCACCGCTGGAACACAGGCCTCCTCAATGTGGCAGAGAGTAGGCTATAATCCATCACGCGAGGCACGTGCGGGTTGGTAGATGTCACATGTCTTCGAATTTTAGGTTCCAGGACATGCCGGTTTCCTCATGATGTTCTTCTTCACCGTTTTGAGAGCAGTGGTGATGAAATTAAATACAAAAAATAAAATGGCTGCCTGGTTTCGAACTCACAACCTACATACACCTAGAAAGTCGTGTCGTTCTCATTGTCATTATTGTGGTGGAATTTTAACACTGACCGCTCTTGAAGGCGGTTTAGATGTGCTGATCGCATTCATTTTCATTGATGTAATCCGCCCTAAGTCGTTCATCGAAGGAGGCAATGACCGCAGAAGGTAAAACAAGTAGGCAGGTTTCAAGTGGCTGCGGTAAGTGAAAATAATTGGGACTGGGAAGTAGTAGCAAAAGATTTGAAGTTACTTGGTTTTAACTGCTTGTGACATTTTGACCAATGATACTGAGCTTGTTGATTTTAAACTGGACAGCTCTTGAACGCGGTTTAGATGTGCTGATCGCGTTCATTGGTGAAGTCGGCCTTTAGTCGTTCGTAAATAATATAAATAAGTTTTGCTTAGAAAATGCAAGTGGCTGCGATAAGTGAAAATAATTGGGAGTGGGAATTAGTAGCACTGGTAGCAACAAAGTTGAATTTAAAATGTTAATTGTAGAGATGTCAACGTATTAATGCCGTTTAATTGATTGTTCCAATACAACTTTGTTAGGGTTCCGTATCTCACAAGGAAAAATGCAACCCTTACAAGATCACCTCGTTGTCCGTCTGTCAAGACCCTTTTTCTCAGGAACGCGTGGAGTTATCAAGTTGAAATTAATATCTATACTCTATTATTATTATTCAGTGCATAGATTCCTAAGTTCCAACAAATTTAAACATTGTACCGTAGAAATGGCTCTTATTTATTCACACGTTTAAAGGCTCCTACAAACAGGCGCGACACGCGATATAATCGCGCGCGACACAAAGGCACCGCTCGTTGCGCGACTTGCGGTGCCTTTGTGTCGCGCGAGATTTTGTCGCGTGTCGAGCCTGTTTGCAGGAGCCTTAATACGATACCTTCTGTTGAGGTACAACGCATAATTGAAAGTCACGAAACCATAATGCCCTATGTCGTGAACTTTGACTAAGAGATCGTAACACGATAATTAGCTTTTACCCGCGAGTTGATTTTACGAATGACCTTCGGGTCACTCGTAAAACCCAAAGGTTTTGGAAAGATTCTTATCACGAAACATTGTTATATTTTGTTAATTAGCATTTACTTTATTTTCTAAAAAAAGGTTGGTGTTTTGTCGAGACTTTATTTGTAAACAGTTAAATTAATATGCTGGCGATCCGGATTTTTCCTGAAATCTTATGAAAATATAGAATACCTGGCATGAGGAATCGTTGTGGCAACACGCGATAGGCACACGCTTAGATAACCTATCTCTTATCATTTCTATCTTACAACACTTGCCACAACCGGTGTAGACTCAGTACTAGACTGCCTGCAGACTTAAAAGAAAATTCATCGCGCCTGGTCGTTTTATCATAGGTACCTCAAATTGCGAAAGACACAGCAGCAATTGCTTGCTAAACGTATTTTAGCAGGCGTCGTAAAAACTACTTTTTATAATTACATTACACTTTAATACCACTATTGATTAATCTCGATTGTGTAATAATTAGATTCCTGCTTAGCTAATTAAATTAATTGTTATTTTTTTTTTCATACTTTAGCAATTTAAAAGATGTTAAAATATTTTTACAAAAGTATCTAAAATATGTAGTTTGGAGCAGTGGTGGCCAAGTGGTAACGGCCGCGACTTACGAGTTGTAGGTCGTAGGTTCGAACCCAGACAGGCGCTTTACTTTGTGTAAATTATTTCATCACCACTGCTCACAAAACGGTGAAGGAAAACATCGTGAGGAAACCGGCATGTCCTAGAACCAAAAATTCGAAGACATGTGACATCTACCAACCCGCACTGGGCCCGCGTGGTGGATTACGGCCCACTCCCTCTCACTGAGAGGAGGCCTGTGTCCCAGCAGTGGGAACATTATAGGCTGATGATGATGATGATGATGATCTAAAATAAAATCAGCTAAATAACGTTGATGGAATACTTAGAACTCCAGCTATAGTTAAATAACGTTTTTATGACAGAATTAGTTAGTACCTACCTACTATTATTTCAAGGAATAGCAAATTCTATTTTTTAATCACAGCGAGCGCTCACCGTGCATTTTTTCGAAACAATTTAAGCCCGAAGCTAATTACTAACAACTAGATATCTCGACAATATTTTTGCATAAAGTAATACAGAAAAAGAACACGTAGGTATTTAAGATTTCTTATCTTTTCCATTATACCGTCACTTCCAGGCCTCTGTCTCTCAAACAAAGAGGAAAACGAAGGAATTCCGCCGAGACCCACCGTGTACCGAATTCCAAAAATTGCTATGCAATTGTTACGTAAACAGGAAAAAGTGATGACAAAAGTTGTAAACATAGGGACATATGTGAGCAAAAAGGTACGGAAAGGAAAAACTTTGATGATAAATTTATATAAATTAAATTCCTGCCAATGTGTTCATCATTGGATGGATCCGATAACTGAAATACTTTGAAATGTTTAATTAAACTTTGTGCCGCGTACTTCTTTGCCCAGAATAGGTCTCGTAGAGCCGTAGGCGTCTTAAATGTGCCCTTTGAAATTGAATGGATGACAATGATAATATTGCCTGAAAAGTAATTTGTTCGTGCCTTCGACCTTTGTCGAAGTTTTCGTCTCATTCTAACTTTGATGGCAAGTCGGATAACTACTGACTTTGTCGGCTAAATAAGTTCGGGACATAGAAATCATCCGGCTGTTGTTTTAAAAAGATATTTACTGCAAACAAAATCCGGAGTGATTGTTGTAATTTTTTTGTATTACAAAGATCAAATTTATATTGTACTGGCTCTATGTTAAAGTAAAGTTATGATAAGCTTATGATTAACCATACATTTTTGACGTTAAAACGTCTTTTAACATTAAGTAACGTTAATAACAACGAATTTTATGTCTAGTACCTACCTACCTATTTGGTCCGTTCCGTAAAGGCTCCTTCAAACAGGCGCGACACGACACGCGACACAAAGGCACCGCAAGTCGCGCGACGAGCGGTGCCTTTGTGTCGCGCGCGATTCGCGTCACGCGTCGCGCCTGTTTGCAGGAGCCTTAAAGCGGATACAAAACCCAAAAAGCCGCAGTCACGTTTCTTATGACAGTCCATCCACAGGTCCCAAATATTTTTGATGTGTAACATCTATAGCCGCACGTAAAACAAATTTCTGGCGTGGCGACGAATGCCGTGGCGACGCGTCACCACGCTATATGATGGTGTATATATACAGTCACAGTCTTGTGTACTGTGTGGCGACGCGTCGCCATGCGCAATCGACTGCGATTCTCTTCCCACTCGATCCGGCGTTAAGCTATCTCTCTCTCGCCACACAGCTCGGATACCTATAGTGTATACTCCATTGACTTATATATTACTAGCGTAAGGACCGGGCTAACCGCGCGACTAAATGGCACTCATATTACTTTTTTGAAAGACCACAACTTTATCTATTGTAAGATCGTCTGCTGTAATTTTCTCTATGTTCCAATATACCAGATCATCATCATCATCATTTCAGCCGAAAAACGTCCACTGCTGGAAGTGGCGGTGCTTGGGCTTCCCCCAAGCACCACCACTTCGACCGGTTCTGTGCTTCTCGCCTCCAGCGGACTCCTGCAGCCTTTACAAGGTCATGTGTCCACGTTGAAGTAAGTACATTAGATTCGCGCAAAGTACTCGTATGTACTCAAAACATGGGCTAAATAACCCCAACCTTTTAGTCTATAACTTGCCGATAGGTACTAGTGTTACTAAGCGTTAATGGGGAGGCGAAACTTCTGTATAATCGAGGGGTATCAGTACGTAACTCGGTTGAAGTTGGTAACCTAATATTCTGGCAACGGTTAACATCAATCAACCTCGACGTTCGAGTTGTAGCTAGAAGGGCTCGCATGGACATATTAAAACTGCCTAGAAAGTATGGATGAGTTGCCATGCCAAGCCTCGCTAGTCTCATCATATTTAGACACTTATAACTTTATTGGCATAATCGACTTACCTATAAACCGTCATCAAATCAGTCAGCCGGTCGATTCTGCAAAAATCTCACCGAGAACTTAGATAAAGTGAGTTTATTTTTGCTAGGAATTGACACTATTGACAGCTCACTCCACGCTCACTTCACCTAAGTTTTCACGGTGAGATGTTTACAGAATCGCACTGCAGATCAGTCTAATCTCATTACTCGGCTAATATTGGATAAGATTTATATATGACTAGTGACTCGCCTCACTTCGCACGGTTTCTGCGACTTGACAAAACTTCAATTGTTATATATATTTATTTAAGCTAAATATTAATATATTATACACAACATGTATCTTTCAGAATAATTTATCTAAAAATAATAGTGAAAACCGCATCCAAATCTGTTATGCAGTTGGAAGAACAACGCGGTAACACAGACAGACACGAAAAACGACTTTATTTTATAATAGCGTTGAACTTAATAATAAAGTGATAACACAAGATAATTATGAGGGATGTTAGAACATTAGTATGACAACATTGTGCGAGTGAGAAACTATGACGGGGAAGAAAGGGATGGAATGGATAAGATGGGCGACGGTTAAAAAGACGTAATGTGCGCGATCCATGTAAAATATAAATAAAATTGCGATCCATGTAAAATATAAATAAATATAAAGAAAGTTTAAAAGCCCCTTGGTTTTTATTCACAACGTTCCCTAGGTATAGTTTCAGACATTTTAAGAACTGCCCTAAATGTACCTACAATCCTACATGCCTGCAACCCGACCGTCACCGCTACCGCGCTAATGCAGAGTAAAATTACAATATCAAATTATTGGCTATGTATCAAATTGATATGATGAGGGGTAATACATTCGATATTAGATTTCAATTTCACCGGACACATGCCCTTTGTGCTCGAAGACTGATTGAGTGAGTTAACTATTGAGAGTATTCAGTTATACCTGGGTAATTGTAATTTAGTGCTTTTGGGTTACTGAAAATTGACGTCTGACTTGCCTGACTGTGATGGAGTGGCTAAGGTATTTGAATTTGATCATCGTTATTAGTATACGTCGTTATTATAATATTATTCATAGTTTATGCTATCTATGCTGATAATATGTTTTTGTGTTTCTATATACTATTGCATTCAGATAAATATTTAGTCTCCTTTTCCGACCTGTCGGTATGAATCCTGGCTTTAGCAGTAACATTCACCACAATATCGGCACACTCGCTAACACTAACACAGCGGTGCTATTCTGTAAAAATCTCACCGTGAAAACTTAGGTGAAGAGAGTGTGGAGTGAGCTGTCAATAGTGTCAATTCCTAGCATAAACAAACTCACTTCACCTAGGTTTTCACAGTGAGATTTTTACAGAATAACCATATACCCTAGACGTCGATTGCAGAGCATTAGCCCACATTTGCTGCCATAATGAACAATTTTCAGAGCATATTACCATAATCACGATTAGCATTGGTAGCCTGGTCGATGCGTTATGTTATTAGTTTGCTAGTTGCTATTGTCCATCTCTTTGATAATGGCTTAGTTAGCTCCACTACTAACTCCGCTGATTAGTAGCTTAATTATGCTATTTGGATGTATTCGGCTGTGGGTTATTTGAAAACATGAAATGGACTGTGAATTTGGTGTTTCGAGGAATCTGCAATTTGTTGAAAGCGGCTCGGCTTCTGGGTTTATGCCACATTTATCAGTGAATACCGCACAGGGAGTAATTTTGTCAATAATAGTAAAACGAGTCTCAAATTCTAAATCTGTACCCGAATCTGTAACATAAGCCACATATGCGCAGGAATTTTTTACTTAATAACATTTTTTAATTCACTGACAAATAACGCACTACCTAAACCGGCACCCTACTTGCATAACACCAATCAGAAGCTGAATTATGCTGAAGGATATTCCTAATCCATTGTTTTATATGTTCGAAAAATTTCCCTGCTCAACAACGCAAAAAACGCAATGAACGTTATTGAACTGTCAAAATTAATGTCTACTGCTAGTGTTAAACCACTACCCCACTGGTTTAGAACTGGAAGCATGAAATTTTGCATGAAAATAAATAGGATAGATTTTTGAAAATTCATCCGTTAAATGGTTTAAATAACGGATGAAAATTTGTATGGTAGTTGACCATTTATTCCGATGGGAAATTTCATCGGGACACGGGTTGTCCTAAAGAACATTATTATCTAATTTAGAAGATCCTTCATCTGAAACCAGCCCCTTTCGTTCCCTGGTTCCAGATACAAAATAAAATAGTCGTTGTTAGAAAATGTACTAACGTTATCACTAAACGTTGCAACCACAATGTAAAATCTCAGTGATCCTGTCTTTACTGGGAGCCCCACAGCAGTAATGAAAAGCACTCTGGTGAATATAAAACAGCCTGATTAATTTTGAACGGTTCTTTACTTTTCTTGGAACCTTATATTGTAAAATAATATCATTAATCTTATTAATTCTTTTTAGAAGCTGTTGGTGTACCTTAATAAATAAATATTTCATATTTTAACTAAGGATCTAAGAATAGACGGTTAAGCCACGTGATACAGTATTTTTGACTCACGAAGCGACGCGCGCTTTACTTGTGGTAACCATTTGTACAAACACGCTGTGAATGTGTGCGTGGAAACGAGTAACGTCACCACATAACACACACTCACATTTCCGACATCCTCATTGTCTCGGACGGTACCAAGAGCTCCTGCGCTTACGCACACATTCACTGCGAGCTTGTACACTTCGTAACCACAAGTAAAATGCGCGTCACTTCGTGTAATAAAAATACAATACTAAGGTTTGCCTCCACATGCTCAATTATTCTTAGGTATTATTATTTACCATAGGAATAGGTTATTTTATGAAGTTTATAAAAAGCATACAGCGTCTCTCAAGTGAAACCAGCAAATATTATAAAACTTTCGTTTTGATTTGTACTCGAGAAAAAGCCGAATGTTTTCAAAATAAATCAAAGCACATAAACGTATACACGCGACCTCTTTAGTTAGCCGTGCCTTCAAAAGAAAGCACCCTCTGCTCGTATACATGAACCACAAAGTCATTCCCTTTAAACCTGTGACATTGGTACCAATGGGTCCGAAATCACGAGAGTGCCTTTAGGCATTTGGTGAGGCTTACCCTGTCATTCGACGGCCGACAAAGCGTTGTCGGCCATGCAATCCATTGCTTCTGTGGGCACTGGGTAAAGATCAATTTATTTCCAAGGACTATATAGTAAACTGCATTAATACGTAAAGGGAAAGGCAATTTGATAAAATCAAAGTCAAATCATGTACGTGTTTGAAAAAATAGGCACATAATAAGCACTTTTGTATAATCAAAGGGCATCAAAAAATAGAATTATTTCTTATTGCCCCTACCGAAAGGTGGTTTCATGTGGAGAAGAATGAGCAAGAAAGTCCACCGTTACTCTTTTAAAATGTTTTACAAAATATATAGATAAGTGGTGGAGTGGGTGAGGGGCTCGTGGCTAAGTAATGTCTGCTGCACGGGTCGATCAATCAGGTTATGCAGGTGATGAGATAGATAAGTGGCGACATAATTATGGTGCTCTAGGTACAGACGCCAGCACATCAAGCTACCCGAAACTGTAAAATTTTTCCAATCAACTTTGAACCTTACGCTTTAGCGATAAAGTTGAAAATCAATTAAAGAAATTTGGCAGGTTGTAGTAACTTGATGTGCTGGCGTCCCCCCTAATAACCCTTGGGGGATTACAGGCATAACTTATTTTGTTTTTTATTGACGACATTATTTTACTCTTCCTCCCCAAGATCTACATTTATAGCTAGTTTTAATGGTTAAAATTTCAAACTTAAAATCGGGGACATCTCAACCCAGTAGGGTGTCCTATTAGAAGTTTGTAATGTAGCCTAACCGCAACGGTTCGTAAACCCCACTTTATATTAGTTCCTTGAACGGATCGTTAAAGGTGAGTGCACATTGTGGAGAACTGCCAGTTATTTTTATAGTTGCTGTGCATTGTTTGTAAGTAAAATACTCGTAAAAATAAAACAATGAAACTGTTTGTAAGGTTTATTGGTAAAACTTTAGGCATTTACGCGTGTTTTGCGGGAATATGCGTCGTTGTGGACGGGCCTTTATTCCAGAGTTTTTTTTTGGGAGAGAGCCGCAAGTCAAATCACTCAATTAGTTGGCATTAAAAGTTTTCTTTTTGAATTTTGTTCAAAGAAACCACTTATTAATTCTTACCAAGAGATTCATCAAAATAGAGTCAATTAAATTGCCGAATAATGTTTCAATTAGGCTTTCATTTATTGTTGCAAAGTCGGTAACTTTCTATTAATTTATCACAAACTAGCTTCTGCTCGCGACTTCGTTTACGTTCGACCTCGTTTTAACAAAAAAAAAAAACACATCCTATGACACTCAAAGATAATGCAGCTTTTTTTTTTTTCAGGATGAGAAATCATTAAATGACCCCTCCCGCTCTGGGTGGAGCGGAAGGGAGTGTCAGACTCTTACTGACTAAAACCCACCCGTGTTCCTTCCTTAGCCCTTTATGTTCCGGGCCAGCGGTAACCCTTTCGGATAATCCCGCTGACCCGGCAGGCTTCGGCCCTGACGGGCCCCTTCAGAGATAATGTAGCTTCCATTAGTGATAGAATCAGAAGTTCTGAAGAAGAACCCTTTCTAAAAAAAAAACCTCTAATCTCTTTGTAATATTAGTATAGATATGAATGTTCTAATCTCATCATCTGCCTGCCTTTTCCCAGCTATGTTGGGGTCAGCTTCCAGTCTAACCGGATGCAGCTGAATACCAGTATTTTACATGGAGCGACTGCCTATCCGACCTCCACATCCTAGTTACCGTGTAATACGATACCCCTTGGAAGACTGGTTGTCGGACTTTCGGGCTTCTGACTACCCGTAATGACTGTCAAAGATCCACGAATGACAGCCGGGACTAACGGCTTAACATGCTTTCCGAGGCACGGAGGGGTCACGGTATGTAAATATGGTCACCCATCCACAGACCAACCGCGGCAAGCGTAGCTTAAGCTGATCGATCGACCTGTGCGGCTGTTATTATTTATCCACGGGCCCCTCATAAGAATGTTCTAATATATTAGGAAAACAAGAAAATCCATTAAGCTTTTCTTATTTTTACTGGCGTCAATAACAAAGCTGCCAAACCAATCAACCACGTAAAACATACAAACTTATCGAAGGCAAAATATTCCTAAATCGACAAGAATGCTGAATTGCTCATAAAACTCGTAGACATTTGCTTATCGGAAACGAATAGAATTTTATCTTCTTTCGCACCATTATTACACAAAGTATGGTGTCTTTTTTAGGGTTTCGTACCCAAAGGGTAGCCCGAAGAATTGCCAGACTTAAGTGGCAGTGGGCAGGGCACATTGCTCGCAGAACAGATGACCGATGGGACCGAAAGGTTCTGGAGTGGCGACCGCATACCGGAAGACGTAGCGTTGAATGGTCACCCCAAAGTGGTCTGACGATCTTGTGAAGGCCGCAGGAACCCGTTGGATGCGAGAAGCACAGAACCGGTCGAAGTGGAGGTGCTTGGGGGAGGCCTATGTCCAGCAGTGGACGTCTTTCGGCTGAAATAATGATAATGATCCAAAGGGTACTAAGACTCCACTGTTCGTCTGTCTGTTTGTCTCCAGGCTGTATCTCATGAACCGTGATAGCTAGACAGTTGAAATTGTCACAGATGATGTATTTCTGTTGCCGCTATAACAAGAAAACAGAATAAAATTTTTAAGGGGGGCTATCATAGAACAAACGTTTTTTTCGGCGTCTTTGCCTTATGGTACGGAACCCTTCTCGATCTTGTGAAGGCCGTAGGAACCCGTTGGATGCGAGAAGCACAGAACCGGTCGAAGTGGAGGTGCTTGGGGGAGGCCTATGTCCAGCAGTGGACGTCTTTCGGCTGAAATAATGATAATGATCCAAAGGGTACTAAGACTCCACTGTTCGTCTGTCTGTTTGTCTCCAGGCTGTATCTCATGAACCGTGATAGCTAGACAGTTGAAATTGTCACAGATGATGTATTTCTGTTGCCGCTATAACAAGAAAACAGAATAAAATATTTAAGGGGGCTATCATAGAACAAACGTTTTTTTCGGCGTCTTTGCCTTATGGTACGGAACCCTTCTTGTGCGAGTCCGACTCGCACTTGGCCAGTTTTTTTTTATAATGGACGTGAATGGCCCACAATGACTGCCAAAAGTACTTGAGTGGTTTGATGATTGAGGTGTAAACGGATATCGGACGTGTTAGCAGTTTATCATTCGAATTGTGTGCTATAATAATTCCTAACGTGGCGATATTGTCGTGGACGTCCACGGCATTACGATAACACTCATCATCATCACTTCAGCCGGAAGATGTCCACTGCTGGACATAGGCCTTCCCCAAGCACCTCCACTCGATCGGTTCTGTGCTTCTCGCATCTAACGGGTTCCCGCGGCCTTCACAAGGTCGTCAGTCCGGTATCGGTCGTCGTCGTCGGGGTATTCCTTGAAACGCACCAACTTTGAAAGGCACCAAAAGTATTCCTCGAAAAAATATGTAATTATAGTGAATTATTAATAAAAATATTATAATTTTATTCCTCGAAATGAATCAACGATGAAACATGGAGCATGGAGGATTCGTAATAAATGACATCGATAGACGTTTCATTTGGTGCGTTTCGAGGAATACCCCGAGTCAACTTGGTACAAACCACATTTTAATCCCATAAACTAAGGAGCATAAAGAGTACATAAGGAGTGGGTCGATAAACTGAATACTTTGTTGCTGTAAATATTACTCTAAAGGTAGCTAAAACGTGTCGCCTTAATATCGCTAAAAGCTGCTCTTGTATCGTAAAAGTGGATGTGAAAGTAGGTACCAATGGTTGCATACATTGTCACCGCCTTACAAGCAGTAAAACTTCGAGAGCGTTATTAACAAACAAGTTTTATGTTTGTTTTATACTTTACTACATGTAACGTGGTGCTTGAGATAATGATTCAGTAAAACAACAAACGTCGTAACTTCTGCGTCTGCGCTCAATTTTTTTTTTTTGAGGAAAAATAATCAGCGTATAATGTTCCCACTGCTGGGACACAAGCCTCCTCTCTGTGAGAGAGACTAGACCGACCCATCACGCGGGCCCAGTGCGTATTGATACATGTCACAAAGTCTTCGTATTCTTCGTTCTAAGACATATCGGTTTCCTCACGATGTTTCTGTATATATGTATATATATATCTTAGTAGCTTGCTATTTAATACTCCACATAGTCTACAATTTCGGGTAGCTGACTAATTAATAGCAAGACATCCTTCATTCGTCTTATACCCAATTAACCTTTATGAATATGATACCTAAGATCTACCCTCTGCGACCTTTTAGTTTACAACAAACATCTAATGACATCAACTCGGCTATCTAATTCAAACTATAAATTGAAATATTTGATTCGCATATTTCTTTCAAGCTAAAAAAATCAGATCTCTTAAACTATGTAAACGATTACAATCTTTGTAATTAAGTGCTGCAAAGACTACGGTCGCGTGAACATTTTAATTAGATGTAACTTTATAAGTTCTTATCTAGATTTTATCGGGTTCAAAAGTTAATCGTTCAACAGCTTGGAGCTAAGAGATGCTTTTTACAGTGAAATAGTTGCGCCTTTAATTTGATTTAAGGGGCTTACATGACCTTAAGCGCGGTCAATGTCGGACTGCAAAGAAAAGAAAGAGAACGCGATGACAACGCTGGTAATTTATTGCAAAATATGAAGCAATTATGTAATTACAAGAAAACTATTGTTTAGACACAAAAATTAAAACACTAGTATGGTGCTTTTAGAATACTCTGACAAAAAAATCAGAACGATTGTATGTATATTAGTATGGTTTTTATTGTAAAAAGAAAGTTTTTAGAGGTATATTCATGATGTTTTTCTATCGTATCAAATCAGTTGTATTATGTTTTCAACACACTATCTGCCTAGCATATATCCTGAAGAATATGATATATTTTTCTGATTTTGTTTACTGTAATCGATCATATACTTTTATTGTTTCTAAAACTTGCGTTTATTGTGTTTAGGTCCTGTAAGCCCCTTAAATAGGTATAGTGCCCGGTATAATAACGATTTTAGGATGCTGTTGGGGTTGCCATGGGGTCGTTGCAGCGCGGCTGATATGTTTGCTGAAGCGCGGATGGACGGACGGCTTCCAAACCAAGTTACGCAAGAAAACAAACTCCTTGCTTCACCGTCGATGAAGCAGCAGCGACAGACATTCTAAATGCGATTGCTGCCCATTTTGACCGTCTTTTTTAAAATAAGTGGATAAAGACATTCATAGGCATCATTTAGATATACACAGTACCAATAATTACCAACATAATTTTAGGTACAGACGCCAGCACATCAAGCTACTACAATCTGTCAAATTTCTTTAATAGATGTTCAACTTTGTCGCTAAAGTATAAGGTTCAAAGTTGATTGGGAAAATTTGACAGTTTCGGGTAGCTTGATGTGCTGGCGTCTGTACATACATATGTATATGAAGGCCTTATCCATACTAATATTATTAATTCGAAAATAACTCTGTCTGTCTGTTTGTCTGTATATTACCTTTTCATGCCTAAACCACTGAACGGATTTCGATGAAATTTAGCAGAGAGATAGATTGCATCCCGGGGAAGGACATAGGATAGTTTTTATTCCGATATCCCCACGGGAACGACACTTACGCGGGTGAAACCGCGGGGCGCAGCTAGTAGGTAATAATTGAGTAAAGGTAAGTGAAGTGTGGTGGGACTGATTACGATATGTCACCATGGCGACAGTAGTGCCTTCCTGTCTGTGTAGTTCGCTGCCCTCTGGTTAGATCTTAATACCCTATGTGAATATCAGAGTTTAGTATAGTAGTATCTATACATACATACAAATAAATAAAATTGAAGTGTCTGTTTGTTATTTCAAAATAACAGTTTTTTACAAAATGCATTTATGAAAGTAGTAGCAGCGCCCCGCGGTTTTACCTGCATAAGTTTCGATCGCGTGGCAATATCGGGATAAAGGAGTTTGTTACTTCTTCACGCTCAAACGGCCAGCCGTTTGAGCGTGAAGAAGTAACAAACATATAAACGCACACACACACTCACAAAGGTTCGCCTTTATAATATTAGTGTGATACACCCAAAAATAAAACAATTTTTTTCTGTCTGTCTGTTTTAGCGAATCTCTCAGTTCAGTTGTTTTACATAACGAAGCTGTTTTATAAAACAACTAGCGGTTTTGTAAAACAGCGGATTCTACAATTTCATCTGCGACGTATGCACCTGTTTACTGACTATTAAAATCATGGACATCAGTGACTTTCGGCAATGGACACCGTAAGGAATCCTGCACTCTAATTGCGTTACACACTTTCAATCACAATTCAAATGATTTTGAAGGAAATTGTTAAATCATTGGTTCATATTAATATATGGACCAATGATTTTGTTGTGCAGACGAATTTTTCAAATGAAAAATTCGTCTGCTCAACAAAATCAATAAACAAAAGAATGTTGTTGACCTCAAAAGGAACAGCTTTGCCATTTTAACCTCCTTACTAATAAACGTTGTATAGAGTCTGTATAGTTACACAACGCTTTGTCTTCTTCTTTCGAATGTCAAATTTCTGACGTCTGAAAGAGAGAAAACGGTGTGAACTATCCATCTATACTATATAATATTATAAAGCTGATGAGTTTGTTTGTTTGGTTGAACGCGCTAATCTCTAGAACTACCAGTCGGATTTGAAAAAATATTTTTGCATTTGATAGCCCAATTTTTGAGGAAGGCTATATGCTATTTAACATCACGCTATGATCTTTAGGAGCTGAGCAAAAAGACAAATAGTCAGAAAGAACGCTAAGCAAAAACGAAGTAATAGCGCGGGCAGGCGACGGGGTGGGTCGGGTAACAATAAATTTCACGCGGACGAAGTCGCGGGCAGAAGCTAGTCTGATGTAATACGTTTATTCGTAAGGGGGTTAGTGTGTTACGCAATTACCATGCAGGGTTTTATATTGGCCTAAAATAGCACACAGGCTGTGAGCAAGCGTAGTGATCAATGCTCATACCATGTCTGTGATAGCTTTTACCCACAGAACAAATTACAGACAGAACTAAAACCCCACCAGTTATGTATAATTACAACTTATGTTAGACAAGTCTTGATGTAAATTCTTAACGGTGTTGTGTGCTTCTTGTTTAGTAGTACACTGTGAATAATGAGAAAAGTTTCCCTGCGTTGTGCGACAACCACGATGTTAACTGGCACTAACTGTGCTGTAAGATGGAAACTGGTTTGTATGCTTATTTATTTCTCACTACCTGTACCTATATAGTATACAAGTTATAAAAAAAATATATTTGCCACTGTGGTGAAAGGTATAGCCAATCGAATACCAATCGACAGCCGTCGATTGCCCAGGGTGGACGGAACAGAGGTCGGAGGGTACAATGCGTGCCACGAAAGATGAGACTTGACACACCACGTGGTTTGACATGCGCAGTACACGATTTTAGGTATCTTTAGCGGTATGAGGTCTGAGTGCGGGACGGGACCGGACGTCATAGGGGCGGCGGAAAGAGCGGGGGAGGCGGGGTCAAGTCTCATCTTTCTTGGCACGCATTGTATGTCACTTTGGAAGACTCCTTTCATGCACGCAAGTCCGCCGGAGCAAAGACAATCTCCACAGATGGGGTTCATGGACGGGTCTGATCTCAAGTGCGTATGTGGCACCTCACTACAGACAATGGCCCACCTTCCATCCTGCGCCGCATGCTGTCACCTGTGCGCTTGATGATCTTATGAATGCGTCTGTGAGCGGAGTTTGCGCAGCTGAATTTTGGCCAGTATAAACTTTTTGCCATCGACACGGTAAGAAGAATAACCACTCCAATCTCTTTGATTATACCTACGTAGTGCAGCAAAAAAAAAGAAAAACACGGACTATCTTCGCCATATTATGATTCATAATGTTATACTTTATGATTCTGCCAAAGAGGCCTTTTTAGGCCCCTAGCACTCTCGACATGCCGATAAAATAGCAAATATGTCCTCAAAAACAGCCCTACTTTCTAAAAGTTTCTTCGGAATGTCTTCACGAATTTATAATAAGCTTCTTAAGCAAATAAGAGAAATTGAAAACATTAAATTTTTTAAGAAAAAAAATAAATGACTTCTTGGTAAATAGACCATAATATTATACAGTACATGAATTTTTGTCTGACAGATTCGTAATGAGTAAGTGCTTGGCCAGACTGGCAGCGCGGGCGAAGGGCGGGCGCGGCTGGCGTTCTCAAAGATAAGAACTTCATTTGAGTGTCCATAGTGGGTACGTGGTCGCGGTGAGCGGCGCGGGCTGCCCGACGCAGGCTAATCGGCGCGGGCTGTTCGGTGCGAGGAGTGCGTGGGCAACTCACGCCATAGCTCGTTCATACAAGTGGCCGCAGTGGGTGCGCGGGCGGCCCGCGCTGGGACCGGGGTTCTCAAACCAGTTCGAGCTTTTTTCTAGTAAAAATAAGTCTTCTTCATCCATATTATATTTTGACAAACACTGGACACAACAACACGCAGAACGCCGCCGCCGCGCGCGACTGCGGACAAGCAGATCGCGCGCGTTGTCGCACCCGCGCCACTCCCCGCCCCACGCTGTCAGTCTGGCAAAGCACTTAGTGCCAAGCTGTTTTTATGTTTTAATGCAAAATACACTTAGCTCTATTTTAATTAAAATGTCTATTTGAATCTTCCATATAAATAAAATTCAAAATCCTGATGACTGATATATCAACGCACAGCCTAAACCGCTGGTCCTAGAGACATGAAATTTAGAGGGTGTGTTCTTTGTGAAGAATAGGTATCCAATAAAAATGGGTTTTTCGAAATTCAACCCCTAAGAGAGTGAATGGGGGAGTGAAGTTTCACGCGAACGAAGTCGCGGGCAGAAGCTAGTTAAATATATCACATAAACTTAAGTCTAAGACAACAAATTGTTTAAACTATTGGATGCCTAATATAGTGGAGCAGTGCAAAAGCACACCAAAATAACTCAGTAACAACTCTGTAACCACTGTCTCACAATAAAGATCATTGACTCAATGAACTTTGTTGCGATTCTGTAACCATCTCACCACGAAAACTTAGGTGAAGTGAGCGTGGAGTGAGCTGTCAATACTGACAATTCCTAGCAAAAACAAACTCACTTCACCTAAGTTTTCACGGTGAGATTTTTACAGAATCGACCGGCGTATTCCATTTTCGAAAATAAAACAAAGTTTCACGCTAAAAAGTATTCAAAAGAGACTAAATTTCCAATTAATTGATACAATTTACGTTTCAAGATAATATAATAGAAATATCAATGAGAGATTTGTTCATTGAATTTGAAGCTAACGATAATGATCGAATTTGAAATTAACGAAAGCAATTTATAAATTACGGGTTAATAACATGCAATATCAATCAAGTAATGTATTCGTGTCAGATTTAAAGGAGACATTTTAATAATCGTTACTAATTTTTAATGATTATTTTAAATTGGTTTGCCTTATGGATTTATTTAATTATATTAATTATAACAACCTCTTGAGGGGTTGTTAATGTACTCATGATTATGAACAACTTTTACTATGGAACCAAACCTGAATTCACGAAAAATAAACCAGCTGTTCCCTACATTTTGACGAGTTATACGATGATAAATTTAGGGAACAGCTGATTCTTTTTCTCGCGATTTCAGGTTTGATCTGGATAGGTATTAAAATTGTGTACCGGGCTAAGAATACAACAATACGTTCCATCACTAAAATAACTGATGCCACTTGGAAAACTACCACGCAACTTTCCGAGTGACATCAGTTTTTTTTTCACACATCTGCATATTAGACGATCAATGGGCCAAACTGACGGCCCAGTGGGTCCCGTTTCATGGCACACGACATTACGGCAGGCCCAGGTGGAGATGGCGGGATAGGATAAAGATTGGTCCTTGGCAGCTCTGGACGTGAAAAGTGAGTAGGCGAGACCATTGCCCAGCCGACATCAGCGGCAAAAAAAAAACTCCTAACTGGTGTGTGTGCGTGTATGCGTGTGTGTGTTTGCTGTGTTTTATCACATCTAAGGCATCAGTCCCAAAACGACTAGCTATCAAAGATTTCATTGCTCAAGAAATGCTCAATCTCCTTAAGCCTTAAGTCTTGAGTTGAGCTGCACGATTTCTGACAAATGCGTGCACTGACTGGACAGGTCCTCTCAATCTGTGTGGTTCTTTCCTCAAAAGACCATCTCAGACATCGACCTACATGGTCTTCATATAACCTGACCAAGATTATGTCTGGACTTTAAAAGAGACTATGACCTCTGAGTTTGTTTCGGCCTTTCTTCTCAGAGTAGTCAGATAGGAAACGCCGACCTCATCTAGTTTAAAAAATATGATTGACGTGTAAAAGTGTTTGTGCAAACCTACTTACAAAAATAAAATCATTTATCATTTATCAAATGTCCAAAACATTCAAGGTCACGTGTAATCAAGAGAGATACATATTTATGAATAGTTAATCGGTGACTATTCACAATGCAGAGTTACGTTTTTTTCTACTTCGCGTGTAAAATAAAAAAGCATTAGCTTGACTGGTCTTAAGTATATTGTTGGTACTGCTAACAAATTCTCATTATACATTGTTAAAATGCGTTGTTCTAAGGGACTTTAATTAAAATCTATCCTTTGCTTCCTTTTCATAATATTTTTGTATACATTGTATCTTTATTTAGGCTTTAAAGGGTGTTTATAAAGCTGAGTACCCAAAAATACGTTCTCTTCCCCTTTACAAAATTAATTTACGAAGTTGATGTCACCCAGCATAATTTAACTGTTTACAGGCTTTGCAAGGAAAGCAATAACAGTGGTTTAAAAGTATAATTATACATAATCAGTCTATTATTATCCCACTGTTGGGACACAGGCCTCCTCTCTGTGAGAGGAAGCTAAAATCTGCCACGCGGGCCCAGTGCGGGTTGTCGGATGTCACATGTCTTCGAATTTTTGGTTCTAGGACATGCATGGTTCCTCACGATGTTTCTTCACCGTTTTGAGAGCAGTAATGATGAAATAATTTACAAAAAGAAAAGTGCTTACTATGGTTCGAACCCACGACCTACAGTAGCCGTCGATAAATAATGCACATCGACCTTTGGAAAGAGACAATCGGCTAATGTCGGCTTCGTAGAGTGTTATCTCTGTCGCATGAAATACAAACAGTCCGGTATCTATTAGAAGCTGTTAAAACAATTATGATTTGCTTCTTTTGATAATTATTTTTATTCTTTGTATAAAATCGGGTACTGTACAACTCGTAAGTCGGAGCCGATATCACTGAGCCACCACTGCTCGCAGCGCTTAAAAGTGCAAACGTAACATATAGTTAAGAAAATTACGGTCAGCGACAAAAGTCACACTTAAATTTTTTTTCATCTTATTTATTGAGCTAGATTTTTAATTAAATTCTAAACAGAAGAAGTTATATAAAATGTTGAAATACATTTTTTATAGAATATTTTTGTAAAGAAGCAGTGTTAATTGACTTTCGTCGTTGACCACCGTTCGCGTACCACCCGGCTGTCTATAATGCAGTTAATACAACTTTTCATAATTTATTAACATTTATCCCATCGCATTGGTTTTTGTAAGCCATAAAAAACAGCTCAGGTATAAACGGACGTTCTGTTCTTCACATTTAAGATTTAACATTTATTTATTTTCTCCCACAATTATTAAAGTGTTCACAGTTTATATTTCAAAAAGCTTGAAGATGGGAGACAGAAGCGTATGGGCTTCTGTCTGAGTACTTAAAACCTGTGCTACGGGTCTCCTGGTCTTCTTAATATCTCGAATACATTATAGAGAGCTCTGCTTAGGACATAAATAACAGTAGCAGGAAGCGCTAACAGCTGCTAGTGAACTATATAAATATAAAATTAAGAAATAAGAATAGTAAAGGCTCATACAAACAGGCGCGACACGACACGCGACACAAAGGCACTGCTCGTTGCGCGAATTGCGGTGCCTTTGTGTCGCGTGTCGTGTCGCGCCTGTTTGAAGGAGCCTTAAGTCTTTTTTTTTTGCCGGCCTCTCTCGCGGCACCGCGCGGTTGGCACAGTTCTAACCTTTTGTTCGCCCTTCATTTTAGTGTGTCTCCAGCTTCCACCTTGGCTGATGGAACTTTGGCTTAAACTAAAATAATAAAACAATTTATCTACATGATTTCTATATTTTTAACTAACAATAAGACATATTAATAATGATTTATTCGGAAGCCGACTCCAACACTTGCAAGGCCTATCCTCATTTCTTCTCTGACATAATACGTTTGGAATTAGATTGGTGTTATCATGTCTGGAGGTGCCGGAGGACAATCTAATAATTTTATAAACGTTATAGTTATTATTATATCGTGACACAACACAGCTGAAACAAAATAATAGATTTATTAGTTCCATGAATGTGTACAGGGAATTCATTGTTAAGCAAATTTGCACCCTACGTCAATTTGACCACTAATGATTCCTTACGAAACTTCGTCAATTCCTTAGTTAATCACGACATCTGAGGCGTCTCGACGGCACGGTGGTGTGAACAGTCAGCGATCGATTATTTGTATATGTAAATATCTCTTTTACTGACACAAAACCTACATACATCTATTATTTTACAGACGCCAGCACTCAACTCATCATCAACTTTGAACCTTATGCTTAAGCGATAAAGTTGAAAATCTATTAAAGAAATTTGACAGATTTTAGTAGCTTGGTGTGCTGGATCTGTACATTTCTTGAGCGAGCAAAATAGTCAACAGCTAGTCACTTCCACATCTGCGGCGGGACAGGTGCCTTAGTATACATCTATAGTTTACTGAGAACATACAGGGTGTATAAAAACACATCACATAGCCGTCAACGCATTCTGTACATCAAACTAAGTAACTTTGCACAAAAATAATTGCTGGGAAACAAATTTTATTTTTAGTGCGCAATGTAACGCACACAAAAAATTGTGCTTATGTGTGCATGCAGCGGTACAGGGATCGTGGGGGTATTTAAACTTGTGTTATAACATTAAAAACTTATTTTCGTAAAATAACGTCAGAAAAATTTGGAATTTTGACTTTCAATATCTCCGTAACCAGAAGGTACCCAGGTAAGGTCCAGTACAAAAAAAAATCACAATGACGGGGAGTACAAGTGACTCTCGGCCCGTTATACCCGCCATCAGTGCATTTAATAAGTGAAACTAATTTAATTCTAATACTTACGACAATAACTTACAACAAAAAGATAAGGATAATATGGCGAAAAAACCAGCAATCAAAAAGTGAAAAACATTGAATCCGGTGCGGATAAAGTATATCGACGCTACCAGCCCCAGGACAGTATTCATTGCTGCTGCAAGTATGCACAACCATACTGCCACTTTCAAGGGCAATATTTTTATCTGAAAAACAAATATTTTCGTTATTAACTCGCTTTTAAATGTTATTTGCAGAATGTGATGTTCCTTCATTTAATGTTATTTTTTTTTTAATTTTCTTCCATAAAATTTTAACATAAGTTTGCAGAGTAGCTCATCCCGCCATCTTTGTCTGGGTCTGCCACTGATTAGGTTTAAGACTCCTTCAAACAGGTGCGACACGCGATGAAATCGCGCGCGCCTTTGTGTCGCATGCGATTCGCGTCGCGCGTCGCGCCTGTTTGCCGGAATCTTAAATCTAATCAGTGGCAGACCCAGGCAAAGATGGCGGGATGAGTTTATCGCCTGCAGACAGGATCGGTACACACTAGTTTAACATAGAGAAATTTTGGTTGAAGAAAGGGGAGGCTTTTGCTCTGCAGTGAGACAACACAAACTGAAAATAAAATAAGTAATCTTCCAGAAGGACCCTATATATACCTTTACAAGAACATGTAAGCCGCACGCTCCGAAAATAATCAAAGGGTTAGTTTTTTCAAAGTAGGGTCATCGAAAATTCCTTATACTGCTTTCGGTCCCAAATCCGGATAGATAAAATATCGAAAGATATTTAAGATAACACTGATATTGTATCGTTAACGAGCGTATGCCGAAGGCAAATTGAAGTTTCTCAAAGAAAACTTGCGCACATATTATTCTCTTTTGTGCGAGGTACAACCCGAAGCGGAGGGATCCAAAGGTGGGTTTATGATAAAATCGGAATCCCTTAAATGTCTTTTGTTGATCTTGAGTACGATGACAAAATCGTTCGATTTTATTGTCAAAGCTTCCTTTTAGTTTCTTTGGGAAATAAAACGATGAAACGAGCAAAAATTTTCGCAGTTGGAAATATCGTTTGGATTGTTGAAGGAGTGGCTTAGGAGACCGTATTGTTCGATACTATTCAATTGCTCACATTTTGCTGACATGACATTCTTATAAAGTTATTTAAAATCAGTAACTATATTGAATGTTGATACTAAAATGTCCAGAAATTTTTGATGAGCAAAGAGCGAATTGAAATCAACCTCTTCGTTAATTAATAACGGTTTTCAACCGCGTCCAATTTCTAGGAATTATGTACGACCACTGCTGGATATAGGCCTCCCCCAAGCACCGCCACTTCGACTGGTTCTGTGCTTCTCGCATCTAGCGGATTCCTGCGGCCTTCAGCTTGTCATCGGTACTCCTTGTGGCTGCAACTTGCATTCTAATTCCAACTTATGGTGTGTACCGTGTAAATCAGGTTTAAATCTCTAAGGCGGTCTCTTGAAAAAATAACCACACCAATCAGAGTGAACCCGTGGGGTAATCGCGTAACACACTGCCAGTAGTAGTGGCTTTCATTTCTACAATTCAACAACATTCATTGCGTTATTTACGTTGTGAAGCAGACAATTTTTTCGAACATATGAAGCAATGAATGAGCATTATCCTTCAAAAACTTTCAAATTTTGGTTCATCGAATATTACGCAATAAAGGTGCTGTCTGACAAACAGAGCCAGCATGTTTCAGAAAGTAATTGTGTCGCTCAACCTAAAACTTGAGGTGCTTAAAAAAGGTCAGCTAAAAAAATGAATGGAGAATTGCCAAACTGCATTGGCAGTGGGTAGGGCACATTGCTTGCAAAACAGATGGCCGATGGCGCCGAAAGGTTCTGGAGTGGCGACCGCGTACCGGAAGACGTAGCTTTGGAAGGCGTCCCACAAGGTGGTCCGACGACCTTGTGAAGGCCGCAGGAACCCGTTGGATGCGCGAAGCACAGAACCGGTCAAAGTGGAGGTGCTTGGAGGAGACCTATGTCCAGCAGTGGACGACTTTCGGCTGAAATGATGAATTAAAAAAGACACTCACTTCGATAGCACCTAAAAACAGAAGTAGTCCGGTAATAAACTGTAATGGTATGATTATCAATATCAAAGTTGTGATAATTATTGAACAGGTCCCTTCACTGTACGCTTGGACAACCAGATAGAGGGCCACATAACAAAATATTGACAGCTGAAAAAAAAAACACCATAATTATGTCCAACGAAAGAATTTGTCGAAAATTCATCCTTAATTTACTAAACTTACAAAACGTAATCAGCCTTTAATCTTTCCACTGCTGGACACAAGCCTTTTCTTGGTGATTGGGAGTGGGTCGTAATCCACCACACGGGCCCAGTGCGGGTTGGTAGATGTCACACATCTTCGAATTTTTGGTTCTAGGACATGCCGGTTTCCTCACGATGTTTTCCTTCACCGTTTTGAGAGCTTTGGTGATGAAATAATTTACACAAAATAAAACGCCTGTCTGGGTTCGAACCGTATAAGTAAGTCGCGGCCATTACCACTGGACCACCACTGTTACAAACAAAACATGCATTACTAACTTACTAAATACGGTCTGTTCTACCTTCATATTTGTTTAATCTGACCAAAATCTGACCCGTAACAGCATCAAGACTGATCGAGTGATTACCATTAGAAGCGAATGGTTAAAACCTAACTGTGCATTGACCACGACTCCGGTCAGAAAAGAATTTCATAGTCAGATCGAACCGACGCAGATTCGTCTGTTTAGGTTCTCTCCATATTGCCTTAGCAATGGGCAAGTTTGTAAGTAGGTGTTATGGTTTAGTATCGAAGTTAATAAAACAATCGTTAAACTTACTAAGGTACATAATGGGGTTTTTTGGTGGCAATTTTATAGGCTAGCCCCCTATGGGATTTAAATAAATAACTGGCCAAATGTGGGTCTACTAAAGACGTATGCATGGGTTATGCATATGTTTTTAGTAGACCCACATTTCGAGATTACAGGCGTGACAAATTTAGTGTCGTGATTTGCCCAATGATTGATGCCTCATGGGTCCAGATCCGGGCAAGTGTCAATAATCATTTTTCAATACATATCGTCACTGGAAAGGAGAAAATGCTAAAGCGCCATTTGCGCCAAAATTAGTTATATAATATATCGTTAGATTATATTTTTTTTCTGCGGCGATCTGTTAAGATTGGTAAGACAAACTGCCTCAGATTATCTTGAAACTTAAACAGATTGACGATTTTTATATAAACAATGACATTTGCTTACTGTGTAAAGAATTATATTATTTTAATTATTAATTATGTATGTGAAGACAATGTGGGTCATTTTATACAATTTATATTTGTATTATTCTCTCTGGTCTGTTAGTTTTTGTCATGGTCTGGCAGTTTGAGTAATATATGTGGCCTACCCAAACTTCCTTTCTTTGGTATTGTTCGTCAAATTGTTGAGCTCCTTAAGTTTTGAGTTGAGCGGCACGATTTCTGACAAATGCGTGCATTGACTGGACAGGTCCTCTCAATCTGTGTGGTTCTTTCCTCAAAAGACCATCTCAGACATCGATCTACATGGTCTTCATATAACTTGACCAAGATTATGTCTGGACTTTAAAAGAGACTGTGACCTCTGAGTTTGTTTCGGCCTTTCTTCTCAGAGTAGTCAGATAGGAAACGCGGACGGGCGCGACCTCATCTAGTTTAAAAAAAAATATGATTGACGTGTAAGTGTTTCTGCAAACCTACTTATATAAATAAAATCATTTATTATATACTAATGTTGGCCCAAATGGGGCTTTAGCATTTTCTCCTTTCCAGTGACGATATGTACTTCCTGAGTTTATCTTGTGGCGAAACCTAGACTTATAATTATTATACGTCTGAAATCACCAACCCGTATTGAACCCGAAGAGATCTTTGCTCTGCAGGGGGACAATAATAGGCTGGTATTATATTAAATTATTATACTTACAACTTTCATCCATCCCATACAAATAATGGCGTCCTGAAGAGATGTTCTCCTTAGCTGCAGCTCCTCAAAACTTAAAGGTCTAACTGACGTACAAATATACATTTTCTGTTGAATTCATGAAACTTTTTGTGGTTTAACGGCTTTTTAGGTAAAAATTTTGCATTGATATAGGTACACTTGGAATTTGGTTATGTTGTTATGACATCGTGAGACGTTTGATAGGACGTCATTTTTGCCATAGAGTTTTAACAGTTCTTTTCTGCATGCTTAGGCATTTAATGACATACTTCCATAACATGACATACTTGTCAAGGAGGATGTGTTTAGATTTCGGATTTGTCACCTGCGACTAAAAATTTCAAAACAAGATCACTTTCAGACATGTTTTTTTGCACGATGTACAGACGCCAGCACATCACGCTACCCAAAAAGTTCAAATTTTCCCAATCAATTTTGAACCTTATGCTAAAGCGATAAAGTTGAAATTCTATTAAATAAATTTGACAGATTGTAGTAGCTTGATGTGCTGGCGTCTGTACGAAGCCAGTTAAAGTAACGCTTTTCAAAACTTACTGTCAGTCCTTCTACAATACACGTGCGTCGTGCAGCCTGTTCGTCAACTTCACTCAGCGGGCATACAGCGACCTACGCTTTCAATTTAATATGCACTGAGAGTACTGCTGCGGCTGCCGTGGCGTTGTAATGCATCAGGATGTTTGTGCACAACACCACTCTTTCCAACAATTATTTTTTATTAGAATTACACTATTAAATTAAAAAAAAATTACAATATTGATATTGAAAAATCATCGACGAAAATCGAGGTAAAAATAACCTCATCAGCAAATGAAAAACGTCTTTAATAATCACCATAACTTAACATCAGAAAATCATCTTGCTGTTAGAAAAACATGAATTGCGTAACTTATTTGCTAAGATAATTTCACGGTCACGGCATATACTCGTATTTTTGCTGGTATATTTTTTTGGGATGTGTTTATCAATAATCTTGTGATAATCATCAAGGACGAAGGATTCAATGGGTCATCTAATGCTGTATGGCCTATGCTTGTTACATCCAGTTAATCATACAATCCGATTAATTAATTATCGTGCTATATTAAACCACATCAAAAAACCAACAACACATTTAATAACACCACTTAATTCCATTATTTATTAAAAACAAAATCCCATAAAGAGTAGAATATGAAAAAAAAAAAAACAAATTGGTACTAATTTCAATAAGGTCAGCATTTTGCATCGCTTTAAAACTCGCCACCTGGAGTTGCGAAACTAATTAAAGTTAGTTTAACTAAACTACACGAAATTCTCCACTTTCAAGAGTGGAGTCAGCGACTATAAAAAGTTCTATCTTTTCGTTCGATTTCTTTTACGAGCGGTGACATAGTGATTATAGCCTCTTTGGGCTGGGAGCTGTAATATAAGGTCGTTATTGTAATAGAAATTGCTTTGAGAGCAAAAACAACACAAACGACGCTTCAAAAAAAGAAAATCTTATGTATACTACATACAGACGATGGGACTTTCTATCGGCAAAAATTACGAATATCCATACTAACTGACAACCAGTCTTACCAAGGGGTATCGTATTACCCACTTTACCCAGTAACCAGGTTGTGGAGGTCACATAACCAGTCGCTACATGTAAAATACTGGTATTCAGCTACATCCTGTTAGACTGAAAGTCACTACGCAGATGAATTAATTAAAGCTTGTTCAATCAACAGTTAGCAAACTTTTTTTCTCTAATAATTTATAGAAAATCGACTTCAAAAATAAATGAAGCAGGAAGTCTGACAAAAATTAGTTTTTCTTCCAATTATTATTTTACGAAGACAAATTCAATGTCAAAATAATGAACCAACAAAAAGTAATTTCATATTCGAATGACGACCTGAAGTTATAAAAAAAAACTTCGTGAAGTTACTGCCTATCATAAATATCTTTTTATTTCGATATTAAAAACTTCTTAAAGGAAAAAAATACAACTTATTTAATATGCTCGAGGACATTTTTCTTTCGCAGGTTACTCCTACATTTTGTTGTAGTTCTTTACTAGCAGCTTTTCATCAGATTAAGATAATTATGTCCATAGATACTCGTCGGTTATTATGGAGAGACTCAGAATCATTATTATTTGAAAGGCAACGCCAAACTCATAAAATTCTGCTAGCGGAGCCAAAGAACATGGATCTCGTGAAACAACACATCATCGAACTATTGAAGAAAATAATTACACCGAAATGACTTATTCTTTGTGCCTTCTGGATCAAGTAAACTTATATTCTTTCTATTCATTTCATTACTTTGCATGATAATCTAAGAATATACGAGTACCTTCAGAAAAAAGTTTCAACCGTTTTATTTATTACCGTTTTAATTTTTTTACTCAAATCACATATAAAACTAAAAACGTTTCCAAAATGAAACCGAAAACATCCCTACATTGACGCCTGGCGTAAAGATCTCAGTCACTAAGATTATTTTTATGAGACACTCCCTTGCTCCGGGTCTATAATATTTTTCCCACAAATTTTCGCTTTCCGTTTGGATACTCAGAGCGTTTATGGGTTCCAATTTAATTTACGATATTTATGTAGAACTGCACAAACAGAAATAAACATGTTTTTTTTTATCTAGGGGATATTTTAACGAGTTGGCCTTGTATCTCAATCATGGCGGAAAAATGTTTTGAGCTTTGCGTTTCGTGTTTCAACTGTCATTTGTAATTAAAGATGGTTGGTTTGCTGTGGTTGGCGTCGATTGTTTGAATTTGGAGCCATATTTTTTTTTTGTGGTCTAGTGGTAACGGCCCCGATTTACGCGTTGTAGGTTGTAGGTTCGAACCCAGAATACAGAATAGTTTTAATTATACTGCGGTGCTATTCTGTAAAAATCTCACCGTGATAACTTAGGTGAAGTGAGCGTGGAGTGAGCTGTCAATAGTGTCAATTCCTAGCAAAATCCAACTCACTTCACCTAAGCTTTCACGGCGAGATTTTTACAGAATCGATCGGCTGGTGTCTAAGCAAGGCGTAAGGCGTGTATTTCAGGAAATCTCTGAAGAATATCTATCTGAAAATACATGTCATTTAGTTTGATCGACTTCAATATCTGAATATACATATATGTAAAAATAAAAATTTTGTTAAATAGACTTTAAGGGGATTATAGGACCTAAACGCAATAAACGCAAGTTTTAGAAGCAATAAGAGTATATTATGATCGACTACAGTAAATGAAATTAGAAAAAATATCCTTCTGGATATGCTAGATAGTGTGTTGAAAACATAGTACAACTAATTTGATACGATAGAAAAAAATCAAGAAGATACCTCTAAAACTTTATTTTTACAATAAAAACCATACTAATATACATAATATCATTCTGATTTTTTGTCAGATTATGCTACAAGAAACATACTAAAGCACTAGTGTTTTAATTGTATAGTCCAAACAACAGATTTTTTGTAAATAGATAATTATTTCATATTATGCAATAAATTACCAGAGTTGTGTCATCGCGCTGCTCTTTCTTTTCTATGCAGTCCGACAGTGACCGCGCTTTAGGTCATGTAAGCCCCTTAATATAACGTGCCATGTTCAGTTACTCCATGCAAAACATACAGTATACGGGGAAATGTTTTCAACTTTACCAAAGGACCTTTGGTACTTCCATGTAACTCGTAAATATTCATTATAATATTATGTTATAATATTGCGACAGGAGTCAAAGGAGGCTGGCTATTCATAAAGATGTTCAAAGAAAACTTCTTCGTAGGGGATATGAATACACACATGATATTAAAATTTTCTTAGTTTTCTCTGAAAAGGCTACTTCATGTGGAGTGTAGTAACGGGAAATCTAAGGTAAATTAATTAGCTTAATTAACGGTATTATTGAATGTAAGTATGGTAGTCCATACAGGAAAGGGCAAAGTATAATGTCGTGATCATGACATCACGACATTATACTTAAAGTGTGTGTGAGTGTCTAAAGGCTCCTACAAACAGGCGCGACACGCTATATAATCGCGCGCGACACAAAGGCACCGCTCCTTGCGCGATCTGCAGTGCCTTTGTGTCACGTGTCGTGTCGCGCCTGTTTGAAGGAGCCTTTACTCGCACACGAAGGGTTCCGTGTCCGATGGTATGGAACCCTTCGTGAGTGAATTCAACTTACTATACAAGACTTACAATATTTAACACTACCTATTTTAAAAAAAAACTTTCTTTTATATATTTTCTCCTTACAAGAAACGTTTTTTTATATATTTTTTTACTTTATTTATTTTTTTATTATTTGTTGTTATAGTGGCAATAGAAATATAGACTCTATGAAAATTTCAGCTATCTACCTATTAAGGTTCCTGAGATAGAGCCCGCTGACAGACAGACGAATAGACAGCGGAGGCTTAGTAATAGGATTCCGTTGGCACCCTTTGGGTACGGAACTCTTATAAAGGAGAAAAAACAAATGACAACCCAGCAAAATTCAAATCAAATAGAACGACTTATGTAGGTACCGAAATCCACGATTCCAGATTTCACAAACAATAAAATAGAGGTGCGCCAATATACTGCATACCAATTTCACCAAACATATCAAACCTCTAAATTCAGACACTTGATTTCACGTTTCACAGTTACACCAGCACTTTACCAATTCACATTCGTACCAGATTTTACTAGAGCAATGCACTTGGAAAAGCTGCATCGAATAACATTGCTACATGATCGTACAGAATAGACAATATACAGAAGGCCAAAGGGTTCACACAACGAGCGAAGACGTACGCGCACAAATAAATACCTTACATCATTTCAGCCGAAAGACGTCCACTGCTGGACATAGGCCTCCTACAGCGGATTCCTGCGGCCTTCACAAGGTAATCGGTCCACGTTGCAGGAGGCCTTCCAAAGCTACGTTTTCCGGTACGTGGTCGCCACTTCGGAACGTTTCAACCCCATCAGCCATCTGTTCTGCGAGCAATGTTCACGTTTTCGCCCACTTCTTCGGGCTATGTCGGTTACCTTGGTTCTCCGGCCGATCTTTCCATTTCTGATTCGATCACGTAGGGAAACTCCAACCAAATCCCTTTGGGTGATTTTTAGCCTTCTAATACGGCCCATTGTGCCCTTCTAATACAGTTACGAAATATATAAAAAGCGCTTTCCTTGTGGAAAAAAATAGTAACCTTGAGAGAAGTCCTATTTCATAATACAACGGTTTATTAAATACTATGTTCGTAACACCATAACATATACTTTAGAAGAAAATTTTAATATTTCATTAGTGTAAGGTATTTATGCTCGTGACGGTACTGCGAGTGCAAGCGCACTTACGATTGGCTTTAGCTGGATCCACAGCGGAAGATCCAAATTTAGATCGGCGCTCCACGATCCACGATCATGAGGCGCCGATTGTGAATTGGAGATTCTTTCGCATGATCCGTTTTGGAAACCCGCAATCCTGCCACACCGATCGCAAGCGCCACGTCCATACCAACCGCGCATTTGCCTCACCCGATCGGAGCACACTGGATCGTCCGGTGTGGACCCAGCTATATTCATTCGACATACATAGTTTGCGGCCGCCATAATTATGTTCGGGTCTATGTGTGCATGAGCGCGTTTTCGCTCGATGTATGGAGCCGGCCTTCTGTACTTATCTACATATTTCGTAGCGATAGCAAGTTCGATGGAAAACGCGCCTTGTGACCATTCACGCGGAAACGGGAGGCGTCTGTGCCGTCAACAATATGTGGAGAATTGAACGTGAATTGATGTTTGATTGTACGATTCAAAGTGGAGTTTCCATTTTGAATTTTTTGAAGTTATAGGTGACAATGACGTTACGTGTTGAGGAATGTATCGGTTAAAAATTATTGACATCGTTATTGTTTGATTGTAATTTAGGCGACTGTTGTCGCATTTCGTGTCTAAGTATAAATAAAACTCATGCACTGTATTTTAGACTATAATAAAATATATTTTATTTACTCTCAAACATGGTCTATTAAGGTCTTATTGATAGAGTTAAGACCTTACATGTTTCGCTAAGGACTGCTGTACTAAGTATCTATTGGAATTAGTGATTAAATAACTATAGTAACTGTGGTTTTGCAAAGATATAAGCAAGACACAAAGAATTCTGTAAAACTCATTTGTATATTGCCTAAGACTGAATAACAGTGATAATTGCCGAATTTGGCAAAAAACCTCTCATTGTTATTATATTATTATTTAACTAGCAGCGCCCTGCAGTTTCGGCAGCATAAGTTTCATTCCCGTGGGAATATCGGGATAAAAACTATCCTATGTCCTTTCCCGGGACTCAACCTATCTCGAGCAAAAATTTCATCTAAATCGGTTCAGCGGTTTAAGCGTGAAGTGGTAACAGACAAACAGGCACACTTTTGCATTTATAATATTAGAGTATGGATTTAACAACATTCACTGACCAAACTCGCAACACCATAATACTCCAAGACAGGCATCGTTGATATTGGCGAAAAGTCTGCGAGGCTGAAATGAGACCGGACGGTTCACACTTACAGGATGCATCAAAACAGATGGATCGTCATACAGTAGGTGACTGAAGACAAGCGTCGTCACCAACGCAGGCCTAAGAAACGCTGGCGTCATGATTTGGACTTGTTCCTGACCGATTGACCGAAGAAAGCACAAGACCGGATAAGTATGGGGAAACCTTTGCCCAACAGTGGACACCATAGATTAACAAAAACAACATTGAGGTCTATACTATCCGTGCTCCTACAATAAAAATAAACAAAGGGCCTTTTCTTGCAAACAATTTTGACTTATAAACCGTTTGTAACTACCACCAGGTATAATCGCAACAAAGTCGGGTAAGACAAAACCTCCTGCGAACAACCTCTTCAGAACAAAGGAATGCAAAATACCTGTGGGTAAGGAACAATTAACTGAAGTTACCGAACTGCGCCGATCTAAAGCTTTAATTACCCCTTTTGCTTTCTACGTGTTGCCACAGTTCAGTTGGTTACGTGTCGAAAGAAAATATACAGAAGTTTAGTTACTTAATTTCGAATATTCCCGATTCTGTTCCGTTCGTCATTACTGCAAACGAAAAAAAGGCCCGTTCTTTAACACTGTACGAATGAAACTTTTTTTCCCGATCGTCAACGGTGTTGACGACAAGGTGTTACAGATCGGGAATAATCGCTTCATTTCAGTTTGTCAGATTTAAATTAAAACCTTGTTTGTTTATGGAGAGGTGTTTCATTGCATCATCTACCTAGCTTTTTCCTAACTATGCTGGGGTCGGCTTCCAGTCTAAATGGACGTTGCTGAATACCAGTATTTTATCTGACTTCCGAAACCCAGTTACTGGGTAATACCATACACCTTCGTAAGACTGAGAATGTCAGACTTTCGGCTTCTGACGACCCTTAACGATTGTCAAAGATCCACGAATGACAGCGGGCACCAACGGCTTAACGTGCTTTCCTAGGTACGGAGGGGTCTTGATACATAAAGATGGTCTCCCATCCATGCACCAACCGCGGCAAGCTTGCTTAACCTGATCAATCGAGCCTTGCGGATGTCATTACTTAGCCACAAACCGCTAAAATGTTTCATTGCACTAACGATTTATATACCTACCATCATTAGTACCGCATTCATCACTGTAGATACCTAAAAGACTTTGACTTTGTTTTTTAAGCCCAACATTTTATTAGACATAGGATTCACTAAATAATACAATAGGGATGTTCTTGTTCAGTGTACCGCGGTTACAGTAAATAGATAAGACCAGCAATTGCCTTGTACAGACGCCACCACATCAAGCTACCCGAAACTGTCAAATCATAACCAACCATGAACCTTAATGCCTTAGCAATAGAGTTGAAAATCTATTAAAGAAATTTAACAGATTGTAGTGGCTTGATGTGCTGGCTATTCACAATAAAAAACACAATAACTTTGACAATTCTACAATATTCATTGCGTTATTAGCTAGGTCGAGCAGATTTTTTTTCCAAATGCACGAAGCAGTCGATTATAAATTCCCTTCAAAATAAAAGAAGATATTGTGATTGTGAGTGAATAAAGCAAAATTTTAGCCCATATTGAGAGAGGCAACGTTAGCCGTTTATACCAATTTATGCTGCAAAGTTAGCTCTAGCAGTTCGCGGTGAGTAGGTAAAGATACGCTTCGGGGAATTCCTGCGAGCTCCTGAGGTTTCGTGGGAACTTCCAATGTCATGTGTTTTTTAATTAAGTAAAAGAAAAAGCCTTCACTCAGTATTTTCCTATGTGACGCTTGATCAGAAGAGATTTTATGGCTGGGCGTAGCCAGAATTTCTGATCTTTTTAAAACTGGTTTTATGAAATATTTTATTATAAAAGGCGGGGCGGGGTTTTTTTATAGGCTCGCCTCTTATAATATGGGACTTAAACATAACTAGTGGGTTTAATATAGGCCTTACCCTACAGAGAATAGAGGCCTGATGTTATGTGAAAAATTTTGACCGCGTAGGCACTTTTCTATGAAACGGCAGACTTTTTTGTAAATAACCGATGAAAAATTTCTACGCAAAGAAGTTCAGAATCATGTACTGCATCCATGGTAACAGGTTGTCCGTCGATGACCCAGCCACCCTGTATATTTCGATTTTATGCACATATATGCTAATCTGTATTCGCGATTTATTTGCCAAGAATGTAAACAAATATGAGGTTATGGAAAAATAACTTTAAATCCTACACCATAAAGTTCAGTTTACGCTACAACTTCACATATTTTTATAACTTTTTCAATAGTGCTAGTCACTTTGAAATCAACTTAATTACCCTTTATAACAAAGTTGATATTTGTTTAACTTGAAATAATATTAATTTGAAACATAAGTTTGAATAGACTGCATGAATGCAAACAGAAACCGAAAAAGTTTGACATTTCCGAGATCGATTTATATAGGAATCAAGTGTGGTGGTTTTGAAAAAAAAAATGACAGAATGATAGCACATTGCGCATTGCGCATTTATCATGCTTCGGCCAGCAATTGCTGGGCCAGAAACGAACACTTTAAGGCTCCTTCAAACATCCGCGACAAGCGATAAAATCACGCGCGACACAAAGGCACCGCAAGTCGCGCAACGGGCGGTGCCTTTGTGTCTATTTCTTGGAGCCTTTAAAATAGTACACAAATAGCATAATTACACTGATCTAAAAGAAATATCGTTACAATAATCTTTCATTGATCGATATTAGATATAACTGAGAATAATTTAGCCTTATAAATGTTGTACAAGTAAATTTTAGCTGTACATTTTGTTTACACAGCTCTACCCTGAAAAATTTAGGGGGTAAGTACATTCATCTCGGCCATTTAAAAACTTTTCGTGCGGAAGGACATTAAAAAGGGGTAAATAAGGGACAGCTCTATTAAGAACCATCGTTGGGCTTTATTGTACCAAGTTTTACATCAACTGATCATCATTGTCCTTTAGAATTAGAGTTTATTTATTTGTAAGAATGTAATTAGCTTACAAAAGACGATATAACTTTAGACTCAGTTCAAAACCATCGGAACATTTTTTGATTCCGAACTATATTTCGACAAAGCTAAAGTTCTAATTACAAAGACAGGTTCTAAGGCCCGCTTGGCTCAATGCGTTTAATGCTAAACGTATTTAAAACAGCGTTCTGTTTCTGTCAATGATTTGAAAATGATAGAGACAGATCATGTTTCAAATACGAGCGGGCCTAAGTGATCAATTATGTATTAAGAACTTTACCACTATCAGAATAAATTTCAAACTATAAAAATTGGATCCAAAGTTAGGACTTGATTTGTAAGGAGAGGCAGGGGTTTCAAAGGACAAAACATCTATTTTGAAGCCACAAAAGATTACTACGAATGATATTAAATATCTTGCTAGAACTTGTCAGTATTTCCCAGTGAATTTACTTTCATCTAGTCTTACCTTTAGTCCCTTTGTACAGCACGGTTTCTTTACGGTAAGGCGGTAAGATACACCGATACACCGATACAGGCGAAATTACTAGTAAGAAACCGGGCTAATATTATTTCTAAATAAACGCTAATACGTGCCTAACCAAAACAATGAATAATAGCAAACAGATACTAGGAACCAATAGTCTATTCGACAAACAGATGATCCAATGCAAGCACTTGTGTCTATGTTTGCCGAAGAGCGTTAGTGACGCTATTTGATATTCCATTTAGTTCGGGATTGACATCCCTCGGCGCACGGTTTACTAATAAATAATGATCGGTAATGACATTGGGTTGTTTGTGGTTTGTCTAAAACCTAGTACCATCATTATCATCAACCACAAGCTTCTATAGATTTCCAATTACAAGGTAAATCTCTCTTGAATTATGTCATTACGAAATCATTTGTTCATTTTTATGTTATTTATTTAAGTTTACATGCACCACAGTTCAGAATATAATTCCAAAGCGGTGTACAGTGCAATTAACAAACTAAAAAGTGTGACACATACATGCTTAAGTAAGTAGGTTAGGAAAAACACAATTTTAAAAAATTGTGAAGACGGCCTTGCCCAATGTCCGAAAGGGTTACCGCTGGGCCGAATCATAAAGGGCTAAGGAAGGAACACGGGTGGGTTTTAGTCAGTAAGAGTGACACTCCCTTCCGCTCCACCCAGAGCGGGAGGGGTCATTAATTTGATGATTTCCCATCTTCAAAAAACAAAAATAAAGCCATGCCAATTCTTTAATGCTTCAAAGCCCGTATTTTGACTTGGCTATCATTCATAGTCAATTCTACCTTCTGCGGATCTAATCTGTGAAAATCTCACCGAAGAAACTTAGGCTAAAAAACTCCCAGGTAAAACTACCAAATGACTGAACTATTGTTCAGTCATTTGGTAGTTTTACCTAGGAGTTTTAAAAATGGGTAATTTTATAGATTTCGATGAGCTCATTCCGAATTTCAACAGTGCCACCTCGTATGTTTGTAATTGTACTATAAAATGAGCTTGCAATGATCTGTCAATCGTGTCAACATATTGGCAGATCTATCGATGATCAGAACAAAATCCGGACCATGTATGGTCGGTTTTATGGTCTCAAGATACATATATAGTATCTATACTACACCTATATACGACGGTGATAGCCGGAACGATTATCATTAGAAGCAAATCGTCAAAACTAAACTGTCTGACCGTTTTTCATAGATATGCATGCATTCGAATAAAGGCAAGTCGCGCAACTAGCGGTACCTTTGTGTCGCGTGCGATTTTATTGCGTGTCGCGCCTGTTTGAAGGTGCCTTAACACAGAAACTAATTTAGCTATCAGACAGATATTTCTTGGGAACTGTTTATATTACTGAGGATTTTTTTAGTAGCAGTCCGGAGTCTGGCACACCCCCTTTTACATGGAGACATTAAACATAAGTGGCGGAATGTGGGTGCACTATTATTACATCTCTGCCTTATCCTCTGGGGATTAAATGGGTGATGTTATGTTATGTATCCTAAAATGAAGCCTACTGAATCATAAACTCAATTCTCTCTACCATAAACACATATACAGGCTGATCAAAGATCCACAGACCATGTTTGCTATCACGGCTACCCGATATCCCATTTAGCGCAGGGACGCTCTCGGGAATAGAACCCGCTAATAAATAATTCTCGGTAATGACTAGTGGGAGCCGTAGATCAATAGCCACTGAACTTAAACTAAAAATAGGTATTGGATATTCCTGAGAGGTATTTTATTTATGATTGTTTATGCTTACGACCCTTGGCGACCTGTTTTAGTTGTGATTTAGGTAGGCAGAGGTAGGTAATGTAGAATTTTTCTGCTTTTTTTTGTGTGATAAAAAATTTAAATTGAAGGATAAATTGGTACGTTGCGAGCGTTAGAACGGAGAAAATATAATTATGTAGGTGAGACATAAAAGCTTGCATAATTTATTTCGGAAAAACAAAAAGAAAGAGTGTTTAGGCATAATCAGCCTCTATATTGTTCCCACTGCTGGGACACAGGCCTCCTCTGTGCCTCTGTGAGAGGGAGTGGGCCGTGGGCCCAGTGCGGGTTGGTAGATGTCACATGTCTTAGAATTTTTGGTTCTAGGACATACTGGTTTCCTCATGAAGTTTTCCTTCGTCGTCTTGAGAGCTGTGGTGATGAAATTATTTACTGAATGTAAAGCGTCTACCTGGGTTCGAATCCACGACCTTAATTAAGTCAAGGCCGTTACCACTGGGCCACCACTGTTCCTTTGCCCAAAGATAGTTAGGACAAGCCTTTTCTCTGGGTTTTTGTAGGTATAAATATTTTTGTAAAAATGCAATTTCGAGGTAAGCATAAATAATTGTGTTATTACTAGGTACCTATTTGTTTGTTTTTTTAAATAAAAACATACATCCTTGCCAAAGTTTGTATTTCCCGATAGCTATCTCTAGTGATTATGTTATTTCGATAAATGACTGAGTTTTTATTTTTACCATTTTGATTGTCTGGGCACCAAATCACATGTAGCTGTAGAGAGCTAAAAGGATCTTTAAGTGCACGAATGATATTGACAGGAGGGCATTGTTGGTAAACATTTTGTGAAATTGTCATAAAAATGTATTGACAAAACAAGATGGCGACTTTAGTTCAACTTTTTGGCCATGCGCCAAAAGAACCTTGTGGCGTTGTAGATGATAACTCACTCGCTGTCCAAAATCGTACGCCCTCACTTTACTCAGGGACTATGCAGATAATATTTTTCTAACTTCTTCAGATAGCTAATTCTTCTTAGAAAAGAAAATTAAATTGAAACTAGAACATTTTGACAAAGGACTGCCATTCATTAGTACTAAGGTACGACGTCTAAACGATAAGAGTTTTTGTTACAATATAGAAGCTTTAGTTATAAAAGAGTCTTTCTTCAGACTACGGTCGCTTTTACTGTTTCTGTTATTATTTCATGATTATTTCTCAGAGACATTATTTCGTTGTATAGTCGGACCTCAAAATTGCTATACCTATTTTGACAACAATTCCCAGTAAATTGAAACTACACCAAGGATGAAACTGTCTAACTGTTGACTGAAAAAGTGCCACAAGATAGATACAATATTGTTTTTATCACACCTGCTCTGAAAATACATACTAATTATACCAATTAGAGGGAAGAAACGCCTTTATCCCGCCCTTCAAATCCTTTCATCCCAAGGTATGGAAGTTTGTATGAAAATCCTTTCGACCCAAGGGTGGGAAAAATGTATGAAATTCCATTACATACCCGGTTTTTCTTTTTTTTTTTAATTTGTCAGCAGTCATACTGCCAAGAGATTTTAACTGTCTACTAATTAAATTTCAAGTAAATTGTTACTGGCCACATACAGTTTTTTTTTTACCAGTTACCAACCTCCTTGGTGCATACAGAAAATTAAAAACGAAATTATTTTTGTATATAAAACGCGTGGAATCACGGAAGAAGTGGCTGCATGACCTTATGATCTTAGCCTACTCCAGAAAGGGGCGAATAAAAAATGGAAAAGCCCGCGCATTTTCGCAAAAACACATTTATCTTTGTGTTTTTTGTAAAATATGGATACTTCGAGCGACAGTGATGATGTTATCCCTAACACACCGCCAGAACTATTAGAGACGGCCCAAGAAGTTGTTGATAATCTGTTGCCGGAAAAATCTAAATGCAGATACAACAATACTTATATGTCCATAATTTTCCTCGTAGGTGTAATAAAAAGCATCCCTCAGGATAAAGTACAGTTCCATACCTCAAATGGTTTGCGCCCCTCGCAAGCTCGTGGCGCAAATGCCATAATCTCGGTATGGAACTGTCACTTTCTTCCCTCTGAAGTAATGTACTATTATTGTGTACACCATAAAAATTACAGAAATACACAAGGGGCACAATGGGCAGTCTTATCGCTAAAAGTGATCTTTTCAAGCCAACCTTCTTCACTTCTTCCTCTATGAATCCATAATACTCAGAGACATGAAGAGGCGTGTTCGGACTAACCAAACAGATCCAGAAACTGCACGAGCTGAAAACTGCCATCTTGGAAGCATGGATGAACATTTCACAGCACGCCATAGTGGCATAAATTAATTCCATGCCGAACCGCTTGACGGCCGTCGTAAATGCTCTTGGAGTTAACACTAGTTTGTCGTTTTCTCCATCTAAATCATTATTTTCTTCAAAACTTCCACGCTTATTGTGTCCCTGAGAAACGCGAAACGTGACTTATTGCAACTAAACTGGTTTTTTTTTAGTATTCCGTATTCAAATTTGGAACAATGACAAACCGAAGTGATAGTGAGTGACTGGCTTCAAAAGTAGGTATGTATTTTTGGAACGATGTTCTTTTACGGAGCTTGCGGTAGAATTAAAATGGGAGAAATTCGGTTGCCTCCTCTATGCGACTTTTCAATTATGTAATAGAAAAAAACAGAGAGAGAGAGAGAGAGGTATTCGTCATGAGTGTCGTTTTCATGGTTTCCGAGGGTGCTGAAGCCGATTGTAAGGCTAAAATGAAAATTCAAGATGGCAGCTGCAAAAATTTTAAAATTTTCCGTCATAGGGGTTGTTTTCATGGTTTCCGAGGGTGCTCACGCCGATATTGAGGTCAAAATTAAAATCCAAGATGATGGCTGCAAAAATGTACAAATTTTCATCATTTTGAAATTTTCGCAGGCGCTATCTTGGATTTTTATTTTGAACTTCATTCCTGCTGGGGGTCCCCCGACCCCACATCTTTTTCTTTTTACTAACCATTACTTAAAACTAAGTAATAACAGCCGCAAGGGTCGGTCGACCCCAACATAGTTGGGAAAAGACTAGACAGATTGATTGATACTTAAAAAGATAGATCTCTTTACACAAAAATATGCAGGGAGGCTTGATCCAGGTGTCCGGGAGTTTATGAGATTTAATTGATTTTACCTGCACAACTACATATTTTTCATATACAACATAATATCCTAGAATTAACGCACACTACCAAATACTCCAATTATTATATTATGTCATAATCATAATATTGACGCTGAAATTCCATTACCATGTATAAAATATTGTTTATTTATTAAATTAGTTATACTGATTATACGAGAAAGTTGTGGTCACATTACAAATCTACGCACGCATACGAGCCCATCCAACAAACGTGTTTTTTTCGGCGCTTTTGCCTTGTGGTACGGAACCCTTTGTGTGCGAGTCCCACTCGCACTTGGCCAGTTTTATTTGTTTTGGTGTTATTCTAGTTACGTTCAAGTGGTCAATATCTTGTTATTTCGGATACCTAATGATAAGTTTTTAGATGTCAATCTATTGTCACCTGTCATGCTACTAATGACATGTGATCTACATTTAACTTAGATTAGTTAATTGACGTTAAGTCAGTTAACTTGGATGCCTATCTCCTACTCAATCCCATATTGCACTTAGTTATACTTTGTGTTGAGCTCTTACAAGTATTAGTGACCCTATAGGTACCCCATAAGTGACCTAAGTGACCCTTTGACCTTTTAGACATGTTTTGAAAAGAACCTATGTATATTCCCTGAAGGTACTTCACTAGGTACTCTCAATTATGTTAAGTCAGGCAAATTAATCGCTAAGCAAATTTACTACCAACCCAAATTGTTCGCATATTCAAATCACAACAGCTGTCATTCTTTGACAGTTGAATGAAATGATTATAACACGGCAAATTTACGTAGTGTGTCAATTTGCTTAATAATTTATTTACTTGACCGTACATTAAATCGGATCGAACGTTTGGTCTTGAATTTCTAGTCGGTCTCGATGTGTAATGGATGGTCACCCATCCACTAACTAACCTCAGCAAGCGTAGCTTACCTTTTAATCAACCCAAGCGGCTGTTATTATTTAGTCGCGAGCCCCTCTTTATACTCACACAATATTATTCAGAAGAATGTTTCTAAAGGCTCCTACAAACAGGCGCGACACGCGATATAATCGCGCGCGACACAAATGCACCGCTCGTTGCGCGACTTGCGGTGCCTTTGTGTCACGCGCGATTTTATCGCGTGTCGCGCCTGTTTGAAGGAGCCTTAACTCGTGGGCATTAGAACCTCGTTACTTAAGTACAAACCATCTATTGACTCTCAACTCCCCATTTAATTTATTATTACAAAACTAATTAACAGTCAAGCCATAGTTTGTTCTTTGTGGAGTGCCAAGATAGAAGAAAAAATATAAACAAGTAGTACTTACTGCAGTTTTAATAAATGTTGCTTTTAACCCTCGAACTAAGCTAAACGTGCTTGCTTTAAGAATGAGCTTGAGAATAGTTGGCCGGGCCAATTTGAGTTCGCGATAGCCGCGGGGCTATTGACGGTTTAAGTTTAAAATATATCGATATTGTGAGAATGTTGCCAGCTGCTACTTAGTTTCATTAATGTGTGTTGCCGTTCGGGGTCTTTGAGTTGATTACATAACTTTGTCATAACATCACGCTTGTATTCCCCAAAGGGATAGGCACAGGTGGGTCTGCAACGTGTAACGTTAAATGCGCAAAACCTCTTAAGGCCTTTTAAGAGCTTACAGAGGGAGGAGGGGGAGGGGTAACAACTTTTACTCAGGGACCAAACTTGAAACCGCAAAAAAAATCTGCTGTTTAGTAGATACATTTTGACGAGTTAAGGCTCCTGCAAACGGTCAGCGGGATTGTCCGAAAGGGTTACCGCTGGCCCGGAACATAAAGGGCTAAGGAAGGAACACGGGTGGGTTTTAGTCAGTAAGAGTCTGACACTCCCTTCCGCTCCACCCATCATAATATGATGATTTCCCATCCTAAAAAAAAAGAAAAAACAAAGGCGACGCGTATCGCGCGCGACACAAAGGCACCGCTCGTTATGCGACTTGGGGTGCCTTTGTGTCGCACGCGATTTTATCGCGTGTCGCGCCTGTTTGAAGGAGTCTTTATGCGAGCATAAATGTTGGGAACAACTGATTTTTTTTCGCACCTTCAGCTTGGGTCCCATAGTAAAAGTTGTTCATAATGATGAGTACAAGGACCCCTTATGAGGTTACACCTGGAATATATTGTACTAGCAGCGCCACGCGGTTTTATCTGCATAAGTCTCGATCCCGTGGGAATATCGGGAAAAAGTATCCTATGTATTAATCCTGGTTATAAACTGTATGTGTGCTAAAATTCATCCAAATCCATGCAGCAGTTTTTGCGTGAAAGAGTAACAAACATACATCCATCCATCCATCCCATAGATATCCGAATCCATCCTAACAATCTTTCGCGTTTATAATATAAGTAGGATGTTGGCATCTTGTTTTTATATGACGGAGAAGGTACGTGTCTCGTTATCATCAGTCATATTTTAATTACTGTGGGCGTACTATGGGTAGTGTTGGTTATTGCGCAATAGAAAAACCGTTTAAAATTAAAATTATAATTTCACGAAGAGATCACAGAAAGCGATAAGGCCGCCCATTGTATGTTTTGTATTCATAATCGTTTTTTTGTTATGTATTTTCTGGTGTACATTAAAGTACCTATAATTATATAAATAAATAAATAATAAATTAATCACACTAGCAATATAGCATACTGTAGGTACACCACTTAACGATACGGAACGCAAGAGAGTTTCTGAGCACGTGTTGTCCGTACGGTGTCCAATGTGCAAGAGAAGCTCCGCATCGCTCTGTAGCACTCTCGTCGACTCTCACGAACCCAGGCTGTACTCTGACTCAAGTGGGAGCAAGGGAAATGCCAATATTATATCGATCACTAACAAGCCCACAAAGATTATAACAGTAATGTCAAAGATATCTAGAAGAAAGATATTAATATACGCTAGCTTTTCATAACAGAAAACCTTGAACACGTCTTTATTACTTACGTTCTCAGCGATTTACGAAGAAAATAATATTATCTTACTAAGGTTGTCATTGAATTTTCGCAGCACAATACACAAACCATTTTCAGAATTGCTTCTTTGAAAAAAAGTGGAACCGATATCTAATACAATCTACTATATATACAATAGAAACTGCTGAACAAACTAAATGAGTTGATACAGTACGCCGCATATATTTAAGGAATAACAAAACCAGTATTAAGCTTATTCTATTTAAACTCTATACTACGCCAGTGGTATTCAGCTGCATCTGGTTAGACTGGAAGCCGACCCCAACATAGTTGGGAAAAGTCTTTAAAGCATAAAAAAAATGTATCCGAGCAATTTGTGGTGCTCACTTTTTAGACAGCCGTAAGCCACTATTTCAAAAACTTAACGGCAAAATACCTTTGCCATGTTTACTAATTACAATTTATTTGAAACGAGCACGGACAGGCCAAATAGCTAATCACGGCATAAAGATAGACTTCGGCTACCACCAATAAAACTAACAAATTTTTCGTGAAGCTATGGATTAGCAATATCTTTCAAAATGATCCAGAATGCGATTGATATTGTGTTACGCAATTAGAATGCTGGTCAGCTTAATGTCAAAGCTGAGCCAACGACATGTGGTCGACTGTACCTACGTAATACGACGAAGCAAGACATTTCTTTTTTAATTAAATCTTTTTTATTATGTTTATGTTTTTAATCCCAGACTACATTATTTTTTAATCCTTATACACGGCACGGTTTCATTACGGTAAAACGTATAAACCGCACCGTAGAAAAAACGTGTCCGTCAACAAGCTTCGATAGTGATCCATACAAAACTGACGACCGTGCCTACACACGACGAATAAACCGTAGTTTTTTACAGCAAGAAAACCGCGTGTGTACAAGGGGGGGCCTAAAACGCCCATTTTGGCGAATCATAAAAGCATAACATTATGAATCGTATCGAATGAAATCCCATTGATGAAGGATTTTTCAGTTACTTTTTTTTTGTCTGTGCTAAAATACTAATCAATCCAATCCAAATCCAATCCCTATCTCTTTGATTATACCTACGAAGTGCAGCGAAAAAAAAACACGGACTGTCTTCGCCATATTTTGATTCATAACGTTATTCTTTTACGATTCTGCCAAAGTGGCCTTTTTAGGCCCCCTGGTCGCCAGTGACACTGTTGAATGTACAGTACCCGGCGATAAATATTGCACATCGACCTTTGGAAAGAGACAATCGGCTAATTTCGGCTTCGTAGAGCGTTATCTCTGTCGCACGAAATACAAACAGTCCGGTATCTATTAGGAGCTGTTAAAACAATTATGATTTGCTTCTTTTGATAATTATTTTTATTCTTTGTATAAAATGGTTTTGTGTAAAGAGGTCGATGTGCAATATTTATCACCGGGTACTGTAGGATCATGTTTAGTTCGTTTGTTCTCACTAGTTCGATTCATTGGTTCGATCGTCGAACTAGTGAGAATTTTTTTTCTCAATTGTTCGACCGCCGAACTACCACAAGCACGCCAGATTCTTGATTGCTGCCTGGTTAATGATGTAAAGTCAACCACCCACTGCTACGTGGGATGTGTACGGAGAGGCTCGCCACGTTACCTGCACGGTTCATTTATTAGCCAGCCACGCATTCGGGCGTATCTTGGCCATACGTCGCAATGGATGTTCCCGGCTACGTATTCATACAAAGCAAAGCTAAGTACACGTTCATAGCTTAGCGTTTGTAGGCTATACATTATATCAATAGAGAGGTGCATTTAGGCTCGCCCGCGTTATAATAAAGTTACACACAAACGGATTGGCGTAGCTTGGCCATACGTCGCAATGGATGTTCTCGGTTACGTATTCATACAAAGCAAAGCTAAGTACACGTTCATAGCTTAGCGTTTGTAAGCTATACATTATATAAATAGAGAGGTGTATTTAGGCTCGCTCGCGGTATAATAAAATTACAAACAAACGGATTAGATGGATTAGACAGATAACGCCTGCTCTGGTTCGACCCCACGACCTACAAACCGTAAGTCGCGGCCGTTACCACTGGGCCACTAGTGTTTAAAAGCGGGATTTCAATTTATCGTTGGTTCTTGAGCTTAAAAAAATTAAAAAATGTTATTATTAAAATACAGAACAACACCTGAGTCAACTCGAACTGACCGTTTTCATCGGTTATTGAACTCTCTAAAGACAGATTAGTACCACTTCAGAAAATACAAAAATACATTTCAGTCGAATTTATCGACTTAAACATAAGCTTCTTTTAATATTATTTGCTGTACAGACGCCAGTACATCAAGCTACCTGAAACTGTCAAATTTTCCCAATCTACTTTGAACCTTATGCTTTAGCGATAATTTAAATCTATTTAAGAAATTTGACATATTGTAGTAGGTTGATGTGCTGGCGTCTGTACAATATTTCTTTTTTCAATAATCTTATTCTGCACCGTCAGAAATTCGTCCCTGACACGAGATAGTTTTCTCAACAAATATTATTATTAGTACAGTCCGTAACAACACGGTATCGCATTACGTGCACACTGAACTTGTTATAGATAATGGTACAAATTGACAAATGGTGTAAACAACTTGTATTTACGACTGTACCTCAGTGTAAGTGGATCAGAGAATACATAGATGTGGAGAATAATATATGGTGAGGTAATGTAGGTACAGCTTGTAATCTCATTGTGCATATCCACTTCGTATTGTGATGTAACTTTGTTGCGAATATTATTGATATACCTACACATATACAAGGTGGTCAAAAAGTCGTGGATTAAAGGAAATAGGGAGAAAAACGACATAATTTCCAACAAAAAATCTTTCTACAGCATGCCCATAATTATGGCCAATTACCCTAAAAGTTATGAATATTTTTGTATACCGAGTTCTTATACAATTATTAGACAAATTTATAGTACTATAAATAGCAGCATTGAAAAGCTGTTGGAGAGCACGATGGTCTGACCAAGTAGAAGAAGTTACGTCCTCTAGCAAATTTCAGCAGGTGGTGATGGCAACTTTGGACCGGAGTCGATGGTGGCAGATTATCCTCTTGAAGGTGTCCATCATTACTAAAATGAACCGATTGAAGTAGAAAACATGCAAACATTCAAAATTATTCATAAACATTAAAATTATTGTTTATAATATATAACGATGCTAAGTATTTACACTAGGTACTAAATTAAATGACTAACCCCCTTACTAACAAACGTTGTATAGCGTCGTCTGTATAGTTACACAACGCTTTGTCTTTCTTTCGAAAGTCAAATTACTGACGATTGAAAGAGACAAATCGGTGTGTAACTATTCATCTGATATAATACGTTTATTAGTACAGTACCCGGCGATAAATATTGCACATCGACCTTTGGAAAGAGACAATCGGCTAATTTCGGCTTCGTAGAGCGTTATGTCTGTCGCACGAAATAGGAGCTGTTAAAACAATTATGATTTGCTTCTTTTGATAATTATTTTTATTCTTTGTATAAAATACAAAAAAAGGTAATGGTCGATGTGCAATATTTATCGCCGGGTACTGTAAGGGGGTTTCTAAGTAAATGTACAAATAAATACAAAAAAAAACCTTTTGTTTTTGGTCACTTAGCGTCGAAGTAGGTACCTACTCGTCCGCATGCATCGCTCTCGTCGTTTGTTATTTTTTTTTACTTTTTTTTTCCGGTTGCCTGTTCTCTCCCACTGCTGGGCAAAGGCCCCATTTTCTTCTTTTCCTTTTTTCTCATTTTTCTTGTCGTTTGTTATGTTATTAATAAATGTTTAGATTTTAAAACAATCTAAATAGAATAAAGGAACAAGAAATGTTTTGTTCATTATGCTTATATTAATAATCTGTGGAACAATGTCAAATATTAAATATGTATTTTGATTATAATCACTATTCCAAACTACAGAAAGTCTAATTTCGTTATTGATCACAATCACGAAGGTAGGTTTGATTAAGGAAAAACACATCCGAGGCAAACGAACAAAAAAACTTTATTCACTATTGTCTCACAGTCCATGCCATGCGCAATGTTTAATTCACTCGGAAATTTCGTTTCCGTGATCAAATAAAAAGAAAAGCAAAAAGAATCGCAACGTCCTGTCACACTGTAGTTAACACAAACGAAACCGAACACAAAGATGAAAAATTAATGAGAAAATAAACGCACAACATCTGCGTCACTGCTCCTGTATCACGACCAATTTTTGTTGACCTCTACAAAGGTATACAAGACCCACCTAACTAGTGAAGTCGAGTTCGAAACGAGGGCGGGCCGGGAGGTCTTCACCCCTGGCCGTCAATAGACCCATCATGAAATATTCATTCTGGAATGTTCCGCCGAGCGGGCTGCGATCTCTTTTATTAGCATTTAAGACAAGTTTTGTAATGTAAGCCGGAGTTTCTTTCATGTCTACGTTTGGCCGGTTTGTTTCTGAATATTGAAGGCGATACTTTGAATTTGTTAAGACTTTTCGGGGACAGGAGTTACAATGGCATTTTAATTACATTATTTTATTTTTCTATATGATTTGACTTTATTTTAATTTCAGTCGGCGAACGAAATTAATGGTTTAAGTGTTATGGAACACTAAAAAACACTTTTTTATGCTTCTAACAATATTGAATTAATTAACTATAATTGATAATATGTAATAATTTATTTATAAGACAACCAATAAGATCCACTGTGTTAGTAACAATATTATTTAGCCTATGCTAGTACCTAATAACTGAAACTGATCTGGTTCGATCGAGCAACGCCCAACACAAGCGAGCTATCTGCCCGGGCGGCTTTCGAGTGCAGAATTGATTGATTTTATTTTTGTTTTTTTTTTTTAACATTGCCCCACACTAAGAATTTTTCTTGTATCGTGGGTGCGTTTACAAACATTTAAATTCACATACACAAACAGCCAGACCCAGAACAACTACCTATAGGCAATACAAATATTTGTTCCGTGCGGGAATCGAACCCGCGACAATGACATGTGTGCCTAGTAAGTACTTGGCTTACACAAAGTTATTATTTTAGGTAATACAATAGTGTAGTAAGTGGTACAGAGCCTGGAAAACGTACGAGTGGAGAAAAGTTGCGGGCACCATTCGCAATTCTTTTGTTTCGAAGTAAAATTATAAACGTGAATGAATACCGACCGGTGCTACGCGCCGTAATGTACCATTCTCAGCGAGCACGTTACGTTACGCCATGTGCTAAAATCTGTGTAAACATGCTCGTATCGAACTCTTTGCTCGCCCGTGCTGCAGATTCGTTACCACTCGCACTCAAGAAGATGCTTCTGCCACGTGCGCTCGTGACAACTCGCTGTGACGTACTGACTGAAGCGCGTAACTCTCAAAGGATTCGTCAAAAAACCGACAGCGGGGTAGAGCACTCGCAGCGAGCAACGAGCCGCTCGTTGCCTGTTACTAGCGCCTTGTTCCCCCGTACTGACTGCACGAACGCTCGCTGTGTAACATGTTACATTACGCCCCGTATCGCCGATCAGCGCCTTTATGATTTCTTCATCGTAATGATTTTAACATTTTAACTTTTGAACAGACACAAAATTTTTATCAGGCCTAGACGAAGATAGCAAGATGAGCTGGATTCCTTAATAAAGATTGATCCTTGGCAGCTGACAGATAGAAGGGATAGAAGGGATACCCAGCAAAAATCTTTATTCTTTATTAGCCGTCAATGTCCTCCACATTGACGGCTAATAAAGAATAAAGATTTTATGTACTTTTAAAACCATAGTTTTAAGGCACAATTTCTATTGAATTTTCTTCTCAACACGGCGTCTAGCTTCTCTAAGAAGACTAGTTTTCAGGAATTCAGTCGCACCTACATAGCTCCCACAAGGTGGACCGACGACCTGTTGAAGGCCGCAGGAACCCGTTGGATGCGGGAAGCACAGAACCGGTCGAAGTAGGTGTGCTTGGGGGAGGCCTATGTCCAGCAGTGGACTTCTTTCGGCAGTAATGATGATGATGACATGGCTACTCCTACCATACGTCTCAATTTTAGTACGTAATCCCGAGAGGTAATGGCGTAACACACATACAACAGCATATTGACAGTTCAGCTACGTTCATTGCGTTATTAACGTTATTGAGCAGATAAAATTTTAAACCTATGAAGTAATGGATTACAAATTTCCTGCTAAGCCCTCGGATTCTGATTGAAATTTGTTACGCAATTAGGGTGGGTGCCTTCCCATGTCAAGTAAAGTGTTTTGGAGAATGCGTGGGTGATCTATTTATAAACTTTGTCCTTTAAAGTTGTTATCCTTCTCAAGCTCCATTAACACGTGCCTCCCTCTATTTGAACTCGTCGTATGTTTCACGAAAATGTTTGCACAACCTTCTGCGTACCATCTGCTGAAATATGTTATAGAATAATATCTATTTCATAACTCTAAGTTTCAAGTGTTGTATAAATAACAGGGCTGTTGTCAAAATGTTACCAACTTCGTCAGTAGAGCAGAGGCGCTTTGTGTTATATTTACAGACTGACTATAATTTCATATGTGAATAAAGGGACAGATGACTGCTGGTCTAAAGTATAGCTTATTTGTTTAGTTTTTCTTGTTGATTTTTACTGTTATTGTTTATTCTGACTCTTCTGACGAATCATCTTCGTTTAATACAGACTACGATTAGAATAGGAAGTGTTTTGTATACATTAAAAAAAAAAAATTGTAACCCTAGCGATTTATTTTCATCATTTTCACTGTATTATATCCTATCGTTAATCTGTGAACAGTGTTGTGGGCTTCGATATTATCTTTATTATTGTTTTGTGTAATTTTTGTATCTATGTTTTATATTGTAGCTGTTTGTTGTTTCTCTTGAATAAAAAAATAAAATATATATATTTTTTTATGTTTAGATCTTTAGCCATGTTGGGATTATTTTAAGTAGAAGAAGCATAATCAGCTTATGATGTTCCCACTGCTAAGACCACAGGCTGAGACAGAAACCTTCTCTCTGTGAGAAGGAGCGGGCCGTAATCCACCCCGCGGACCCAGTGCGTGTTGGTGGATGTGGATGTCACATGTCTCCGAATTTTTGGTTCTAGGACGTTTACTTAGATGAACAAAGCTTTTAGTAGTTTCCTTGAATAGTGTCAATCCCTCGCATCTCGTAGAATAGTGCACTTAAGGCCCACTTTACTATGTAAAGTGAAAAGTAATCTGAAAAAATCGTATCGTTTTCACGGTGAGATTTTTTCAGATTACTTCATTAGAATCTTTCACTTGTGATTTTACGAAATAGTCCCTTGTTTCAAAGTTGAAATAATCAAGTTTACGTAAAGTGGGCAAACTGCCAATTCCATTCCGCAATCACTCTATGTACTTATAGATATTTCTCAGTAATAACCGTAGCCATACTAAGCTATTTTTCTAACTTAGACCAGTGCGGTTTCTCAAGACTTGAGTCTTCTCACAATAGTTAATAATATCATTTTGAACGAGTAACCTCGGACGCAAAGTTTTAAGTGGCGTTCGCTCTTAGCACTTAGATCTTGATAGGTTAAAATGTTCCTTGCCAAAATTGGCCCCGAAATGGTGTTATCTGGAGCTATAATTACTATGAGGAAACTTTAAAGTAAGACGTTTCATTGTTTAACCCTTGGACACTATAACAAAGATTTAGATGGAATTAAGTCACGTCGCCTTTGACATGTACAGGCAGCAAAATAGCTAGGGAAATGTACTTTGAAAAAATCTGCTCGACATCGCTAATGATGCAATTAATATTGTGGAATTGTCAAATTGAGGGATTCTGATTTTCTGTTTGTGAGTGTGCCAGGCAATTGCTGGTCTTATTTATGTAGGTACTGTGACCGCGGTACACTGACTATCCCTATTGTCTTATTTAGTGAACCCTACGTCTAATACAATGTGGGGCGAAAAACAAAGTCATTTAGCTACAGTAATTAATGCGGTACAAAAACATAGTACAGACGCCAGCACAGCAAGCTACTACAATCCGTCAAATTTCATTAATAGGTTTTCAACTTTATTGCTAAAGCATAAGGTTCACAGTTGATTGGGAAAATTTTACAGTTCCGGGTAGCTTAATGTGCTGGCGTCTGTACAATGCATTTCAAATAAGAAAAGGATCGACTTAGCACCATGTTGTGACGTCATATCAAATCTGTCAAATCGAATAAATTGGGTAGGTTGAGCAAAACAAGATAATTTTTAAATAACATTTATTTACGACTCATGAACGAAAAATTTTTAATCAGAATTTAGTTATTCAATTCCACTCATGTCTTCATCACTATTTGAGTGGTCATCGTAAACAAATAACAACAAATTTAACAGGAACCACGTAACAAACAGGATTAACGAAAGGAACAGTAACACTCCACAAGCACTCAGTCGCACGAAAAACACACCAACAACGACAAGATGGCTGCAGCTGGCATCTAATTTTTTGATGTTTTATTTTCCACTTTGATTTAACTAAGACTTGATTAAACAAAAAAAAAACGTAATTGATACGCAAATAAGTTTTCTTTGCAAACCGTACTTTTAATCAACATTTGACAGATAGAGGTCATTGACGTTTCTATTCTTATTTGAATCGCAGTGTAGGTAGGTATATAAATCTAGAGTGCAATGAAAAAAATTAAGGGTTTGTAACTAAGTAATAGCCGCATGGGTCGATCGATTAGGTTAAGCTACGCTTACCGCGGTTGATCCGTGGGTGGGTGACCATCTTTACATACCAAGACCCAGTGGCGTGCCCAGGGGTCAAAATTAGGGCAAGCCCACAGATTTTCAACGTATTAAAAAAACGCCCAACTGAGGGATTGGCTGATTTTCAGTTATTAATGTTTGTGTTCGAGTTCATTGATTGGTGTTTTTTTAATATATTTATTTATTGATAGGTTTAAGTAAGTTTGTTGTTGTAAATTATGATTTTATTAGGGCAAGCCGGGCTTTTCGGCTTCTATGAAGGTACCGCCCCTGCCAAGACCCCTTCGTGTCACGGCAAGCACGTTAAGCCGCTGGTCCCGGCTGCCATTTGTGGAACTTTGACAGTCGTTATGGGTCGTCAGTAAAAGTAAAGAAACATTCTTTTTTCAATTTTTAAGTAAATTTTATAAAATTTATTTAAGAAAATAGACAAAAATTTACCATTCCCCCCCTTATCTCCGCAACTACTGAGCCTAAAATTTAAAAAAAAAACAGAAATAGTTCTATACCTATACATTACAGGAAAACCTATAAGAAGTCTGTGGTCTTAAAACAACATGATAAATGTCTCAATATTGTGCGTAAAAACTTACATTTTCAGTCGGAATGTATGGGAGAACATGTTTTTCAATTACAATGATATTTTTTTTTTAGTTACCACAAACAAACTTGGGTCAGATTAAAAAAAAAACATGGTAGATAAAATATTCATCGTACGGAACCTCTCCAAGCGAGTTCAACTCGCGCTGGACCGGTTTTTTTTAGTTATTTGTATTTTTGTTTACTTTCCGTATTAGAAAACAAACTTTTAAAAACTGACACGTTTTCTGACCTTCGATTTAAGTAATTGAAATCATAAAAAAACTTGACTTTAAATAATCCGTTCCAAATCCGTTATAACTTTCAGTAATGTATTTTAGGAAAATATATTACTGAAAGTTGAAACGGATAGAAATCTCGTTAGAAATGGTTGAGTGATTATCCCAATTAGCGAACTTATTGAGAGCAGAAATTCTACTTTATTTCGCACAGTGAAATCTATCTTTAGGGAACTTTTATTAATTAGCAGTTCGCTTCAAATTATTTAAATACTGTTCTTATATCATAGCTGCTACGGTTGCTATGCCAACTTCAGTTGCTACGCCGTAGCAGCGTAGCCGGACAGTGCTACGCTTTTCATTTTGAATTCAATCGCAGCGTAGCAATCGTTATGTTTCTGGTAACTTGTATGTTAGTTCAGCACCAACATTAATAATCTCAGAATAAATAAATTATTTTATTCATACGACAAAAATTGTATCACTTAAGGGCCATCGTCCACGACGCTCAAACTCAAAGCATTTATTTCAATTAAACCATTTACAGGCACTTTTGAATTGTACCGTTCCACCAGGATTGTAACAAAATTAATTTCTTGACTATAACGATACTGTTATTCACTTCGATACTCAACTTTGCCAACTTCATGACATAAAAGATGAATGAATCTGTAATGTTTCACCTGTAACGTTATTACAAGCGGATAAGCTTAATGTTACTGGTACCTATAACGTTACTTATAATATTGTTCTACGAAAATGATAACGTTTTCTTTTGGTAATGTTATTAATATTTTTAGGTTTTAGTATCGTTAGAAATTTTGAAACGTTATACGATAACATTAGTGGTAACGGAACGAAATACATTTCGTTTTCAAGTCCCTGATTGAAACTCCGTACCACGCTACGCCAGTTCAAGGTCAAAGTGTTACCAACGACGTACTGCCTAATTACATCGTGCGACATTTCATAGAAACTTTCAAGCCCTTATTTTTCGAAATGAATGAACTGATTTTAATGAAACTTCATACGCATAAGCAGGATAAAAAGGTTTAAAAAGTTAGTAGAGAACATTTTAAAAAATTGTGTTACAGCCAAATTAAACCGATTTTAAAATTTCCATAGAAACAGAGATTTCCTGTTATCTTTTTTAAATAAGACATCTCGAATGGTCATTAAGGTATGATTATAAGCTTGTCAAAATAAAATTAAAGCACAAAGTGAATTGAAGCAATACAAGATTCCTTGAGCTTTTTAATAAACCAAAAGCACTCTAATGCAATCACAACCATTAAAAGTTGTCCTAATTCACGTCCGGCTGCTCAAACAATCGAAAACAAACTTGTATCTCAATCGGTAATCATGCTGATTCGTTAAATCTCTTTCTTTGAAACATTTGTAGCGGTTGATGCTGCTTTGTACCTTCTCATTTGAGCCTTTTATTTTATTGTTCTCATCATTCACAGTTTGACTTCACCCAATGCGAAACATAGGCCTCTCTTTTCATACGCCAATCCCCACGCCCCTTATTTTTTTTTTTTGTCGCTGAGAAATGCATTACGCATTCCCGCTCGCGGGGGACGAGCCGGGGTATGTGGGACTCCTGTCGGAATGACACCGACAGTATACCCACTAAAACTCAGCGGTGTTCCCGCATCGCCGTGATGGAAAGGCCATGGGAAACTGGCGCAGCCTTTACTTCCACAACAATCCCCACGCCTCTGTGCCGCCTCATCTAGGTTCTACCTGCGATGGTAACCGCCCGGCCACGACTTTTGGTTTAGCGGCAAGCGGCGCAGTGTCTTACTGCTAGCGTTGACGCTGCGTGCGGTGCGTCATGGCATGGCTTATACATTTTTGTACAATGCGCGCCACGAAATATGAGACTTGACCCCGCCTCCCCCGCTCTTTCCGCCGCCCCTATGACGTCCGGTCCCGTCCCGCACTCAGACCTCATACCGCTAAAGATACCTAAAATCGTGTTCTGCGCATGTCAAACCACGTGGTGTGTCATGTCTCATCTTTCGTGGCACGCATTGTATATGTGTGTTTATCGCTCGCCGCCGCGCGCTAAGCTGCCTGCGCGCTAAGCTGCTTATAGCGGCAAGGTCGTGGTCAGGCCGTAACATTCTCGTCCGCGCATCTCGCCGCCGGATGACCGACATTTCGTCTTCCAGTCCTTGGACGCTACTCGGTCACTGTCTTACTCCATCAGTCATCACTGCACCCTACCAGAGGGGTACCGTAATTTTAAGAACGTTCACAGTCTGATATCAGTCTCAATCTGTCAAAAATACCTCTAATTTCCCTACATTTTGACAAGTTTTTGACATTTGTTTGTCGCCGAGATGAGACTGTGACTAGCTTGTGTACGTTTTATATTACGAGAATTGGCACTCGGATGTCGTGCCCAACTCCATTTGAGTTCCATAACTCGTTTACAGTACCCGGCGATAAATATTGCACATCAACCTTTGGAAAGAGACAATCGGCTAATTTCGGCTTCGTAGAGCGTTATCTCTGTCGCACGAAATACAAACAGTCCGGTATCTATTAGGAGCTGTTAAAACAATTATGATTTGCTTCATTTGATAATTATTTTTATTCTTTGTATAAATACAAAAAAGGTAAAGGTCGATGTAAAATATTTATCGCCGGGTACTGTAGATCGTTTCGGTTATTGTTCTAGAGGAAATTTATGCCGTTGTGTCATGTGAATAGATTGTGACTTTATAAAGATTGTTGAAGGTTGAATATTTCTTTCTGAAAAAATCTTGTAAGATTTCAATCATCGCTAAAAGGCTCGTGGTTACGAGCCTTTTACTGTCAAAGCAATGATTGAGCATGCAAGATAGGTATTACCTATCTTTTGCACAATTTTTTAAGCATGTTTATTCCAGCTTTTAATGAGAGAATCAACTTTATCATACTTATGAGTAAGGTTCCAAATTATTTAACTCCGAACATTATTTTAGCGCCAGTCACAGGAATTAAGATTTCACTATCAATAATCATTTTAATAGATTCACTTGTATATTATGTGTTTAATGTGAAAGTGGCACTGTTTAGCTAATTATACTGAGCGGTTACAGACTGCATACTTTTACAAATATAATCCTTGATGCTTTAACATGGGTTTATTTATAAACGTCGCTTAAGTTAATAAGTAGTAGAGTTAAGTTGATTAGCGACTATTTAACCATAAATTTTTGACATTTACACGTCTTATAACATTTATAACGTAAGTAAGTAAGTAAGTAACGTTTATAAATAAAGAGCGTACATACACTAAAATACTGCTGTCTTGCTAACACCATAATAGCGATGCATTTCTCCACTACTTAAGGGAAATAGGGAATGACCTATCTTTACCCATCACCCACACGTCTCAGCAATAAACTAAATAGACTATAATTTTTTTATTGGATACATAAACTATCAAATAAATTATGTTTGCCGAAAGAAAACTCAATTTCCTTTTGACTTTTATGAATACTTACACAAGAAAGTATACGAATATCTTGATATACCGCAATATATATTTGAATTTATTAACATTTCGATAGACACACATTTGCCTGTATCTTTGATATCTAACCAAATATCAATATGTCAGTCAAAATGAAACTATAATGTACAGAATTCAATATAAAATGAATATAAATATATTCATATTTCGCTGTTCTTTTTTATGTACTGAGATCAAATCAAATACTCGGTCCTTTAAGCAGGAATCTTCATCAATAAGTAATGATATGGTACTTTGTATGTCACCTATATTTCGTACTTGTTGCATTTGTTTTGACTGGCAAATCGATCGGAAAAAGTATCTAGCACTCAGAATGACAAAACTCTTCTTTAATTTGTGTAGTGCTCAATTTCCAAAACGACCAAATCAAAAGTCTTTTATTCTAACTAAGAATCAACACTTTTCGAACGTTAAAATTACAAAAGACAGTCCCCCAAAACGCCCGCCCTTCACCACTTCCTAGTGCTTTCGCTGGGGAGAAGAAGTGGCGCAACAAACTCTCAAAATAAATGGTCGTTCTGAGAATTGGTAATTCTGGGCACTCCCAGAATTACCAACTCAGAACGATCATTTATTAAGCATCATTGTTAGAATTACCAGTGAATGGTCATTCTTAGAATGACCAGTGGGTCATAGTGGAAATGATCAAATCGCAGTATGTTTTTTCTCTAGGATTCCCTTAAGGGTGAATTCCCAAACGATCTTACGACACCCCTAAAGATTTTCAGCCCGATTTTAAACAGCCCATCACTATAATTTTATTTACATAATACATTTCAATCAATAAAACTAATGAACTGATTGATTTCAGGTCTTAGTTACTTTTTTGACACCCATTAAAATTTAATATATGATGCGATTTTTAATCTATACTATATATATACATCCATACTTCACACTAATATTATACAGGCGAAAGTTTGTGAGTGTGTGTGTGTGCGTGTGTGTGTTTATATGTTTATTACTTCTTCACGCTCAAACGCCTGGACCAATTTTGATAAAATTTGGTATGTAGGTAGCTGACACCCTGGATTATTCGATAGGCTTTTTATCCCGATATTCCCACGGGATTGAAACTTATGCAGGTGAAACCGCGGGGCGCAGCTAGTATATAATATCTCTCTCGCTCTTTAATATGTCGCGGATTCAAAGTACATAATTCCAAGAATATTAATTTCTTCTTTCTAATTTTGTTTATTTTTTTTATATACCTTACTGATAAAGAGTTATATTTAATGTAATATCGTCTTTTTTCCCAAGTAAAATAAAATAAGCCAGCACATCAAGCTACCCGAAACTGTCAAATTTACAAATCAACTTTGAACCTTGTGCTTTAGCGATAAAGTTGAGAATCTATTAAAGAAATTTGACAGGTTGTAATAGCTTGATGTGCTGGCGTCTGTACATCACCTCCTTTATTTTGCAACAAACAACATAGCTACTACCAGTATATCTTATACGCCGTCAATGTTATAGCAAACGTTGAATTGTCTGTTTGCAGTCAAAGAGCACTCGGTATCAAAGGACTGTTTATTAATGCACTGATTGATTTCGGGTCTTAGTTTAGAGTAAACACTTGTGCTCTAATTAGAGAGTGCATGCGATCCGATTATTTGTTTTGTTGATCGAGGTTTTGTCAACTTGGTCGTAGACTGGTTAGTTTAGGAATAATAGATTTTGGGACACGACTGAAGACTTTTAGTCTAATTGCATGACTAGAGCTAAACTTAATAATTCTACATTCTGCGTCACATTTAGTAAATTTTTTTTGCTGATTTCTTCTACAATATCAACAGAAACATTATTATTAAACATGGTGCATTTGTGATGTTATTGGGATGACATTTTGGAATCTTTGGAGCATGTTAAAATTAGAGACACTAGCAGTTCCCCATAGTTGGATGCCATATGTCCAAATTGGCTTTAAGATGGTGTTAGGTGATGAAATAATGTACACAAAGTAAAGCGCCTGTTTGGGTTAGAACCTACGACCTACAACATTTCAGCCGCGGCTGCTACCATTGAGCCACCACTGCTCTGCTCTGATTTTTTGTCTGAACGCCCTAATCTCTGGAACTACCAGTCCAATTTGAAAAATTATTTTTTTGTGCCTCACGGCTTCGCCAAAAAGGTCATTCAGAATTAATGCCAGACACACCTGTCTGACGCTGGTTTTCTAATGAACCTTTAAGGACAAGTGACGAGGAGTCTTCGACTTCACGATGTCATTTTTACTGAAAAGACTGGCTGAATGGCCGACAGAGGTTTCTTAATGTTACGGGATGCAACCGCGATTGCAAATGAAATAAATATATTATTTGACGGAGAAGGCACGTCTGTCTCGTTATCATCAGCCATATTTTAACTGCTTTGCTGTGGGCATACTATGGGTAGTGTTGGTAATTTTACGAATAAATTAATTACACTAGCAAATTACACACTGTAGTTACACCACGCAATAGATACGGAACGCAAGAGAGTTTCTGAGCACATTTTGTCCGTCCGATGTCCACACCGCTCTGCAGTGCTCTCGTCCACTCGCACGAACGTCAGGCTAGACTCCGTCGAGCGCCAGCAGATGGCGCTGGTGTCACGATCAGTCAAACGAATGACTGACGTATATTCGACATATTTCGTTCGTTTTTCCACGTATTATGTGTTTGCTTTATGAGTTACATTAGTAACGATTTGCATAGAAGATAAAAAGTATTCTCCGATACCTTTTTCCTTCGGATTGACATCCTCATAGACGACCCCGTCTAGGAAGGCGGAGTGTTCTGTAGAACTTCTATAGGTTTAAACCCCTCCTTGGTCAAAACAGGTGAAGTGGCTCCGGTACGCCCGCATACATGCAACGCACGGATACCTACTACCCTTTGATACGACAAAATTAAATGTCCGGAGAAATTCAACCGAACATAAAGCTTGGACTCTTTCGATATCAAACGATCTATATTTAGAAATATTAACACACATGATTCATCAAAGACAACTTACGAGTTGGACCTTACTGGTCGAGCACATTTATTTTTCTAGAAGGCATAAAATTTCGTAGTATTTTATTTATTGCAAACGAAAATTACCAGACTTTTAAAGTACACACTTAAGAATAGCACTTTTACTAATAGCACCGTCTATTTGTTAAATACTCTACTAGTCTCGTCTTAGGCACTGTACACACAACTATAATTACTTTTTAAATGGCCAGTATAAAGCCATTTTCACACTGCTACCAGCTGATAAGGGAACAGCTGCACTTTATGCAATTTAAAGTGTGAAATCTGGCCACTATGCATACTAACCGGCTAATCTCCAAATTACTTGCCTGACATTATTCAGCGTTTATTCAAATAGAAGCTGTTACTGAAAAGACAAAAATATTTATGTATTTTGCATACCAAAATGAAATGTTTTCATCATTATCTGCCTAGCCTTTTCCCAACTATGTTGGGGTCGGCTTCCAGTCTAACCGGATGCAGCTGAGTACCAGTATTTTACATGGAGTGACTACCTATCTGACCTCCACAACCCAGTTACTGGGAAATACGAAACCCCTTGATAAGACTGGTTGTCAGACTTTCGGGCTTCTGACTACCCGTAACGACTGTCAAAGAATGACAGCCGGGACCAACGGCTTAACATGCTTTTTGAGGCACGGAGGGGTCTTGGTATGTAAAGATGGTCACCCATCCACGGACCAACCATGGCAAGCGTAGCTTAACCTGATCGATCGTCCCGTGCGGCTGTTATTACATAGCCCAAGCCCCTCAAAATGATTTTTTTATGAATAAAATTACAAACAAATTAGTACGGGAATAATTTGTCAGCTTCGTTTTACTCTCAAAACATTTTTAAAAACACTTTAACCTTTTTAATTCCTACTATCCACCGGCGCGGCGAAACGAAGAATACAAATATACTTAGTCTTAATTCGGTGTACTGAACTGCTGAAAATATATTTGCCTTGAAACCCTGGCGAATGTCAGCGTGAGGTTAACGAACTATATTTAATTAAGGTTGTTTACGCCTTACGGCCTTTCATACAAACTTTCAAGCCCTTCTTTTTTTAAATGAATGAACCGATTTTAATGAAAATTCTTATGCATAAGTAGAATACAAAGGTCTGAAAAGTTACTGCGCCCCGCAGTTTCACTTAGCATAAGTTTCGATCCCGTGGGAATATTGGTATTAAGGGGGAAGCGCTAAGGTAGCCCGCGAAATTCAAATTTTCTTACGTTTTTTTTTGCAATTTGCTGCAGTAGGTATTAAGTTGTACGTCGATCAAAATATGATTCGCGGCCGTAATAAATATGTATTTACAGAATTATAATCATTAAAGTCATCAACACAACTCTCTAAGACCACGTAACCCCAAAGAATGACGATTTCATGAAACAGTTATTCTTTAGGGTTACGTGGTCTTGTCTTAGAGAGTTGTGTTGATGACTTTAATGATTACAGACTAGCAAATTGCAAATAACCTAAAAAAAATTGAAATTCGCGGGCTACCTTGGCGCTTTCGCCTTAAAGAAATTCTATATTCTAAACCAGGTCATAGTCTACTCATGTGCCAAATTTTATACAAATCCGATCAGTCGTTTTAGCGTAAAAGCGTATCAAAACAAACCAAAATCAAATCTTTTCTCCGTAGAATATTAATTTAGATTTAGGTACCTAGTTCGAAAAGTTTATATTTGTCTGCTTGCTGCCTTATAAGTGTTTGTTTCATATATCGAAAGATGATAAAATCTTTTAGTATATACGATAAGTTTCAAAACTATGACTGTTGTAACATAAGCCACAAAAGCCGCGATCGGCAGCAGCGGTGATCTCTCGCATCCGGCCCTGGTCCGGGACGAGACGGAGTCGGAGGCAGCCTCCTCCTTCTGCGAAGCAGTCACGCTAGCGAAGGAGGTGGCGGGATGGCTAAGGAAGAGAGCCTCTCGTCCCAGCCGCCGCGGCAGACGCTCCGGGCGTCGGGAGCTGCGCGACGACTCCCGGCCACCGTAGGCGCGGGCCTGCGGGCGGAGAATAGTGGATAGCTCACCGTCCGATCAGGACCAGTTAGGGCCGAAGCCTGCCGGGTCAGCGGGATTATCCGAAAGGGTTACCGCTGCCCCGGAACATAAAGGGCTAAGGAAGGAACACGGGTGGGTTTTAGTCAGTAAGAGTCCGACACTCCCTTCCGCTCCACCCAGAGCGGGAGGGGTCATTTGATGATGAAAGCCACAAAAGCCAACTGTAACGCTATTCTGTAATAATCTCACCGTGATAACCTAAGTAAAGTGAGCTTATAGTGAGCTGTCAATGGTGACAATCGCTAGCATGGTGGAATGACATCTCACTTTAAGCTCACTTCATCTAAGTTATCACGGTGATCTTTTCACAGGATAGCATCGCTGAACCCTACTTCAATATAATAAGATAACGGTAGTTGAACTCAAAGAGATACAAAAGGAAAAACCTTCAAAAGAGTTAACACAGGAAGGACACTTCTGTTTTTCTTTTTTATTTAACTTTTTTTTATTAAGCCTATAAATGTTTTATTATCTAGTTGTTCGTAAAAAGAAACGTTGACTCAGTTTCAGATGTAAAACTTTGACAATTGTGAATGGCGGAAGTTTCGAGTGAAAAATTCGACTTGTTTTAAAGTTGAATCGATAGGGTTGGTTTAAGTTTGTCGATGAAACGTGGCAAGGACGCTATAAGGACGCATGTTGTTTAAATCGAGTCTTATAATGAGTAATTTATATCATTTGTTTACCCACATGTAAGGCGACATACCCGTCTTTTTTTTTTTCAAATCATTACAAATTAATATTTTATTATTGGGGCTTATTGGGCGAATGTGGCTAAGTAATAACAGTCGCACGGGTCGATCAAAGGTTAAGCTACGCTTGCCACGGTTGGTCCGTGGATGGGTGACCATCTTTACATACCAACACCCCTCCGTGCCTCAGAAAGCAGGTTAAGCCGTTGGTCCCGGCTGTCATTCGTGGATCTTTGACAGTCGTTACGGGTAGTCAGAAGCCCGAAAGTTCGACAACTAGTCTTACCGCGTCGTATTACTCAGTAACTGGGTTGTAGAGGTCAGATAGGCAGTCACTCCATATAAAATATTGGTATTCAGCTGCGTCGGGTTATACTGGAAGCCGACCCCAACATAGTTGAGAAATGGCTAGGAGATTGATTGATCTTGAACAGCACTAACTAAAAGTGAAGGAAAATATCGTGATAACCGACTCATAGGCAAAGATTTAATTAAAATTTAAAGGTATATTTTGTAAACTTAGGTGAAGTGAGTTGTACAGACGCCAGCACATCAAGCTACCCGAAACTGTCAAATTTTCCCAAACAACTTTGAACCTTATGCTTTAGCGATAAAGTTGAGAATCTATTAAAGAAATTTGACAAATTGTAGTAGCTTGATGTACTGTCGTCTGTACATCACCTCCTTTATTTTGCAACAAGCAACATAACTACTATCAGTATAACTTATACGCCGTCAATCTTATAGCAAATGTTGAATTGTCTGTTTGCAGTCAAAGAGAACTCGATATCAAAGGACTGTTTATCAATGCACTGATTGATTTCGGGTCTTAGTTTAGAGTAAACACTTGTGCTCTAATTAGAGAGTGCATGCGATCCGATATTATAAAGTTGAAAATCTATTAAAGAAATTTGACAGATTGTAGTAGGTTGATGTGCTGGCGTCTGTACGTACGTAGTTTAATTTACTGTCTAATGGGCCATGTATGAAAATATTAAATTGTCTCGATTTTTTTTCTGCACTTATGAATAAGCTAATACTATCTACAAAAAAAGTATCAGATTTATCTGATTAGTATTTCCAGAGAAATAAATTAAATTCTGTTAGAGGCGGCCATCGACAGTAACCCACGGATTTTTATTCAATTTCCTTAGCCTACTCAATTAAAAAGTAAAAACTGTTTGCGATTTTATGGATATATCTTTACGACGACCCTCACGCTTTGAATAAAATAAAGATAAATCGTATCGTAATCGTAAAGATATATCCATAAAATCGCAAACAAACACAAAGCAAGAGGTGAAAAGTGAGGTTATGTTATGACAAATTGACAAGTTATGATGGATGGATGTCAGACGGTACAGATTATCTACAGTTTTTACTTTTTAATTGAGTAGGCTAAGGAAATTGAATAAAAATCCGTGGGTTACTGTCGATGGCCGCCTCTAACAGAATTTAATTTATTTCTCTGGAAATACTAATCAGATAAATCTGATACTTTTTTTGTAGATAGTATTAGCTTATTCATAAGTGCAGAAAAAAAATCGAGACAATTTAATATTTTCATACATGACCCATTGTCGTCTCTACCTTATATGTGTGGGTAAGCTTACATGATCCGCAATACTAATTCCTTTACGATAATTCCAACATCAAGTTATGACGTCATTAAGCCAGTAATAGTCATCCAAATTATCCCAATGTAATGTCCCACATTATATTAACCATATCCCATTGAATTATATCTAGATATTATGTCTTATGTGAAGATTTGGTTAGCTTGATCTATTTCAGAATTAATATTTTGTTATAATTTGACTTCTTCATCCGATTAGAATGAAAGTAGCTTTATTAAAAATATAGGATCAATTTTATTACAAGTCTCCAGGAAAATATAAATAAATAGTTTCTGATGTCAGCATCAAGAGAGATGAACTCAAGTCATCAAGTGAAGGGGCCCGTCAGGGCCGAAGCCTGCCGGGTCAGCGGGATTGTCCGAAAGTGTTACCGCTGGCCCGGAACATAAAGGGCTTAGGAAGGAACACGGGTGGGTTTTTGTCAGTAAGAGTCTGACACTCCCTTCCGCTCCACCCAGAGCGGGAGGGGTCATTTGATGATTTCCCATCCTGAAAAAAAAAACTTGTTTCTGCCCGCGACTTCGTCCGCGTGAAATTTCTTATTCCACCGACCCACCCCATCGCATCGCATCGCCTATTACTTCGTTTTCGCTTTTATTCTTTTTGGCTCGACTCCTAAGACTCCTAGCGTGATGTTTAGCCTTCCTTAAGAATTGGGCTATTAATTACACAAAAAATATAAAATCCGACTGGTATTTTCAAAGATAAGCGCGTTCAAACAAACAAACAAACTCTGCAGCTTTACTATTAAAGGGGTTCGAACCTTTGAGGCATAACCGACCCGCCGCCATTTTTTTTTCAAAGCTTTCGCTCACGCTGTATAGAAAGATTTTCATACTTCTCTTATGGCGATGTTTGCCTCCAAATATATCAGAAACGTGACCCTTTAGGGCACTATATTACTTGATATTTTTTGTTTCCACATGTGTCCCCTACCCATATTTATAATATATATACTACTTTAATCGTGGGCGGAAACTTTGAAAAAGAAATCAAAATTTCGGCGGGTAGATTGAAAACTGTTCGCACCCCTTTTAATTTAATTACCGAATTCCGATATAACAAATCGAGTCTATTATAAGATTTCACTTTCATCCAGTTACCAGTTAATATTTAATATATTAACTGGTAACTGGATGAAAGTGAAATTAAAAAGTGTGAATGTGTGTGTGTGTGTGTGTGTGTGTGTGTGTGTGTGTGTGTGTGTGTGTGTGTGTGTGTGTGTGTGAAGTGTGAATTTAAAGTTACTACAAAAAATAGGGATTTTTAATAAATCCCTATTTTTTGTAGTAACTTTAAATTATATTAAAACATCTAAAATAACCCTTTTCAAAGCCTTTATCCCAAACTTATTCATCATCACGTTAATTATAAAAAGGCGAGTTTAGTCCCAAAAAACAAAGAAACCCCTCCAGTAAAAACATAGGAATTCATAAACAAAATTCACACCTGAGATGTTGGGTAATATAATAATTTAACATCTTTCCGCTTAAGCTGCAAAAATATAGCTCACTAAAACGAGGGTGTAGAGTGACAGCCAAGTTTTTTACTGAATAAGTTGAGTGACAAAATGTGTCATTAATTTTTTATTGTAACTATGATCAGGGAAATTAATGGTTACACAAATTGACATCGTAAGTCAATTTCAAGTCAGAGCAGTGGTGGCCAAGTGGTAACGGCCGCGACTTACGAGTTGTAGGTCGTAGGTTCGAACCCAGACAGGCGCTTTACTTTGTGTAAATTATTTCATCACCACTGCTCTCAAAACGGTGAAGGAAAACATAGTGAGGAAACCGGCATGTCCTAGAACCAAAAATTCGAAGACATGTGACATCTGCCAACCCGCACCGGGCCCGCGTGTTGGATTACGGCCCACTCCCTCTCACCGAGAGGAGGCCTGTGTCCCAGCAGTGGGAACATTATAGGCTGATTATGATGATGATGATGATGAAGTCAATTTACCGTGTTTTTAGGTTAGAATCACGTTTTTGCGACATACTATCGTGCGAAGAAAGATTTTAGTTAATTAAATCTAATCGAAAAAATCTTACTAAGTAATAATATCTTTACTATTCCAATCTTTATCTGTCAATCCGCTTTAATATTAATTGAAAAAGATTCAATCTACAAAAACTCTAATAAACACGAACTCAAAACAAACAATAAACTCAAACTCTACTAAAAAGAAACTTTTTAGGAACAACAGTTACTAAAAAGTTTTTAAATAGAGCATTCCGTCATTCCTTTTCAGACTTGACTCACACTGCCGTGCACCCATTTCATCTCGCGTCCGAGCATTAATTAAACGAATGAGCCCAATTTCAGGTTACTCCTTTCATGCTAATTGAAATAAATGCAAAGTTTTAATCAACGAATGGAAATGGGGTGGGGAATCTCCTGACTAGTGTTGGGAGATTCGGCTTGTAGTCGAGAAAAAGGGACTCTGAGTAGACTAGATTAGATTAATTTTAATGACAGTATCGTTCATTCTAATTAATGATGACATTGAAAACAATTTTGGAAAGTTCATAAAAGTACGCCTGGCTCACTTTTTTTTTAAAATCACGCAAAAATTGATGCGATCAAAGGGCGTTTCTTTTTATTAGCAACTAGCTGACCTGACAGACGTTGTCCTGTCCAATTGTTCACACAAAAATTCCCATAGAGTTTACGACGTTTAGTTATTTCCAGGAAACTGTCAATTTTTTGAAGTGAAAACTTCTTTAGCGGCGCTGTGTACTTTTTTTGGAATGGGTAAAAACTTCTAAATTCGCGTCAGGTCACGTGACCCTGATCGTAAGATTCGTAAGACGTAAAACGAAAGACGCGCGTTGTTGAGGACAGCGCCATCTATGCACATCGGGAAGAACTACGAGGGCCTCGCGTACTAACTACGTAGTTCATCCAACAACGACGGTAGTTCATCCAACAACGACGAGATGGCGCTGAACCACGGATATATAACTGACGTTTTGTTTATAAGACGATTCACAAAATACACTCGTAATTGTTCAAGTTTTCACTTCTGTCGGCACTACCGGAGTGCCAGGTTTTTTTTTTTAATATTAGCTAAAAACCTAATCCGGACTATTAGAATTGAAACTTTTATTTCAGACAGGAGTCCATAGGGTTCGTAAAAATTTTACTTAACTTCTAGTGTTAGTAGCTATTACAAACATTTTGAAATAAAAAAAAAACAGCCAAAACGGTCCAGCCGTTCTCAAATCTTGCGCTTACGAACGAACAGCATTTAATTTTTATTTATATTGATAGTCTTTACTTGATTTTCACTCTTCATGAAGATAAGCTTTGAACTTGAATGTGTCAGTACCTACTTAATGAAAAAAGATAAATGATATTTTTTCTCTGAGTAG